>CM040623.1:70001811-70018921 GCA_022817965.1 Solanum lycopersicoides | reverse complement strand
TGATAAAACTTTTACGGCGTTCTAAGGGATTTGAAGTTTTCTAACGGTTAAAACTAGCGGCAATTAAACGTAAGCAAATAATTAAAGATATGTAAAGAGAGAGAGGGAGAGAGATTTGGGTCCAAATCCAGGTTCTGTTCGCCTTGACCGAATTTTGGACCCACCTGTTTTGGGTTTTTGACCCATTTCGACTTTTTGGGCTTTTGACCCATTTCGTACCTGTCCTAAAATAAGCAACTAGTTACACAAAATAAATAAAGTAAAGTAAAAGACGACAAGGGCTTAGGCCCATTACAAAAATACAAAAATAAAAAAAATGGAGTCTTCCAATCCGACTTCTTCGACCTCCTTCAAATTTAAACTGCGGGACCTGTATGTCAATTTAATGGCTTGACTCGATGAAATAACTTGAGCCTTTATGGCTCGTCTCGAAAGGCAAGGAGAAAATGGGAGTTCAATAGTGAACTCGGACAAATTTCACAGATAGGGAAAAAACAAAAACGAAGTTAGTATAAGCTCAATAATGAAATCAAAGCGTGTAATGAATGAACAAAACTAAACTCATCCCTAATCCCGAAGGCATACGAAGAAAGGCATACCACCAATTTAATAAGCGAGATGTTGAAATCTATTTTTAGTGAACATTCTGTAAATAGGATTAATAACACATCCTCTTTTCATTTTAATTTAACCAATATTTTAATATTATCATTTTTCAAAATAAACAAACATCATGAGCACTAGCACTAAATGATAAGCTCTATCGTACTAAGGTTATGATAAATTTATTTCCAAAGATTGATGGTATATTGTATATTGCAAGAATAATCAAACCAAAATCGCCAAGGATATTATGTCACGCAAAATTTATAGGCTAAAGCAATTTGTTGGCACTAAATGTATAATAGACAAATTTCGACCGCTATCACAAGATCAACTCGCAGAGACTCCAATCAAATACTTGAGCTCATGCATCATTTTAACACTGTAATGAGAGCCTAGCGTATACTATAAGTAAAAGATCCGAACAAGTGAACATAAAACAGAATTAAGGAAAAGCTCGAATAAAGAAATCTCAACCAAGATAAAGAAATAATTTATATGTATGTAGACAAGGGAAATTATCAATGAGAAAGCTAAGACTCATGGCTGATATTTAGTCATGACAATAGAAGAAAATAACAAAGGTAATACAAATTAAGTTTAGCATGCTCAAGCCTTACACTCTGAACACGAAGGAAAACGAGAAAAAGGAAAAGAACAGGAAAGCTTCAAGTCAATTTAAGGGAATACAACTAGACTGAGATCTATTAACGGAGCTTAGAACATGAAGAAAAACGGTAAAGAACAATAAGTCAATGGAAAGGAATACGAAATGTAGAGATTTAATGAATTGCTAAATTTCACTTGAACAGGAAGCTTCCAAAAGGTTTATCATATTAGCATTTAGGCATATCATGAACGATAATACAATCATCGAAATGAGAATGGGTATTACAATATTACACTACCCTATATCGGACTCTACCATTTTGCAATAAAGCAAATACAATCGTCAAACAGAACGGAACACAAGCAGAGCGGAAAAGAAACAAAGGCGAAGGGATTTGCAGAAAACAACAAACGACAACAACAAAAAAAACATGTCAAGACAAAACAAAAGCAAGCAAAAGTAAGATTCTTCACATAACGACTTAAAATAAAAAACAGAACGTAAATGGGAGGTAGATGTTACCTTTTCTAGGGCAGCGTTACTAGGACTGTGTGAGCTCGAGACGATTAACTTCTATCCCACGAACAGGATCCGAACAGCAAACAGAGGACCCCAAATAAAGTCCCAAAACTCGACTAAAGTGTGGGAAACGCCAGCGACGGAAGGACGGAAAACTTAGGCCAAGCGACTACCTCTTCGTTTTCTCAAAATATTTTGTATATATCACGACTATTTGCTAAAAGAAAAAAAAACGACTGTGACTCAAAAAATATCCTAGAATCCTCCTTCTGTTGCTAAAAAAAATGATCGAAACGAAGAAAAAAAAATACCAAAACTCTCAACTCGAAATTTCCCTAATTTTCTATTCAAGAAACCAAACAAAATCGTTTTTCTCCAACTTTCTGACTCCTAAAATTTTTCAAGAAAACCAAAAAAAACTCTAACCCCCTAAAACCATCGTAGAAGAGGGTATTTATAGGGGGATTAACTAGTGTTTTGGATTAGGAGGGCGGAGAGATTTTCGAAAAGAATTGGGGCCAAAAAGGAAAATCACTTCCATATTCAAAATTCAAAATTCCCAAGGACAAGGAACAACTGGCTCTTTGCAAATATTCGTCCTGAATCCGGACGAAGGCAGCGACGTGGATGGCCGAGATTAAGCCCATCGTCCTTGCGTGCCACGTGGCTGAATCCCACGACACCAAGGACGATTTCGCGTCTGGCATCCTTGCGCAGCAGTAGAAGATGACAAAAAGAAGAAAAGGAAACGTTGGAGCGTCGTCTCGCGTGGGACGAAGGCGACGCGCGCGTATGATTTTCGTACGCTCGCATGGGACAACCTTTGTCCCTTCTGGGTTCTTCTGCGTGGAGAAGAAGATAGGTACATAGGGCTGGGTCGGATATAAGCTGGATTGGGTTGATTTGGGCTGAAAACGGTGGATTAAAGATTGGGCCTGGGAGTAATTAAAAAGGAAGAGGGTCAGTTTTGAGTTGGGCAGGGGAATAAAAGAGTTGGGCTGGAAGAGGAATTGAACAAATTGGGCTAGCTTCTTTTATGAGGTGGGCTCGAATTTGGTCAAAAGTAATTAAATGAATTAGCCAAAATTAGAATAAGACAAACTAGAGTAAATTAATTTATGAACTTCTTAATTCTGACGAAATTAAATAATCAATTCAAGTATAAACTAAATTTGAAATATAGACTATTATATAACTAAACTAGCTAGTAAAATATTTAAACAAAGTAAAATCTTTTGAGCCGATTTTCGAGTAATCATAAAATATACTATCATATACATAATTATGCAAATCATATATATTATCCAAAAAAAAAATAAAATATATATATATATATATAAGGAATGGCAAACTATTCAAAACAATACAAACTTTATATATATATATATTTATTTATTTTTTAAAATTTATAAAACTAATTATTTTAAATTGTTTGAAAATTTAAGAAGCTCGAAAATCAATTATTATCGGGACGGCCAAGATTGGGTGTCAACAACTGTCCCTCATTTTACTCGGATTGATGCAAGAAATTCGAGGAAAATGAAATTGACTAAGCCGATTTTGACCGATCTCAATTCATCTTTAAGAAAAGGATTTGGTACGGACCTTAGGAATTATAGTCGAACCCCAGAAATGGGTCTCCTACATATCTCAGGCTATATGAGAATTCAGGCCACTTGTAGTTCAATAAGCTTGATTTAACGCACAATTTTGAATGAATTCAAAAGCCATCTCGATACCGAATTATGAAGATACCGAACTGCTTGGGAGTGAGGTTTAAGAGCGAATGTTGGAATACAGCCGAGTTTTCAACATTGAGCCCGCCTACATATCCTTATACCTCAGGAATCAGGTTGCTTGTAGTTCGACTCGATCGGTTAAAAAGGGGATCTATTATGTTAGATAACCTTTGGTCTGGACAAGTGACAAAATTAAATGAGTATGAAAAAGAGGCTTGTAACCTCTTAGCCATGAATGTGGTGCACTTCACACCCATAATTAAGAGATTACACGGACATAATTTCCAAAGCTCTCGGCGCATTGTCACTCAGATTGGAAACTTGCTTCCGGTAGACCAAAATTCCGGGTGCAAAACTGAAACTGACAAAAACGAAGAAAAACCCACATGCCTTAATATAGGGGTGTGGTTTGATTGTGGTGGAAGTCGCTCCTCTGCTCGCGTCCTAAGAGTTTGACACTCCTCTTTGGACTATGTCCCAGTTCGCTGCTAAGAAAAAGTTCCACGTTGTGCTGCATCCTTTTTGATGTCGTCCACACCTGTGGTTTGTTTTTTGGAGAATTCATCCTTTCGGATGCTCTCGACAAAGACTGGGATAAAATTGTCAGCCTGAAAATGCAATTTAAATGGGAGACAGTGTCTTTTACCGTATCGATACTTAATTGTTCTCCTCGACATTTGACGTCAACTCGATCGGTTTGACGTAAAGCAAATAAAGCTTATGTCTTGTGTTTGCAATATAATCTTCAAGGTACTCTTCACTTGATGTCAAAATAAATAAATGCTGATGCAATGCTGATATTTCTTTTGATGTCAATGTACTCTTCATGTTGTTTACTCTTATCATAAATAAAAGAGTGCAGTTGATGCAAATAAAACGAATATCCTTCTTGAAATGCACGACTTCTACTCCGGTAGTGCATGATTACTTGCGGGGTATGAATATCTTCCCGCGATGCGTAAATTTCTGCGAGGCATGAAATCTTCTCGCGATGCATAAATTCCGCAAGGCATGAAATCTTCTTGCGATGTATTAATCTCTGCGAGGCATGAAATCTTCTCGCGATGCATGAATATTGACTCGCAATGCATGATCTTCCGCGATGCATGATTATTAACTCGCGATGCATGATTATTAACTCGCGATGCATGATCTTCCGCGATGCATGAGTATTGACTCGCGATGCATGGTCTTTCGCGATGCATAAATTCCGCAAGGTATGAAATCTTCTTGCGATGTATAAAATTTCTGCGAGGCATGAAATCTTCTCGCGATGCATAAATTCCGCAAGGTATGAAATCTTCTTGCGATGTATAAATATTTCTGCGAGGCATGAAATCTTCTCGCGATGCATAAATTCCGCAAGGTATGAAATCTTCTTGCGATGTATAAAATTTTGCGAGGGATGGAATCTTCTCGCGATGCATAAATTCCGCAAGGTATGAAATCTTCTTGCGATGTATAAAATTTTGCGAGGGATGGAATCTTCTTGCGATGATTGGATATTGACTCGCGATGCATGATTTTCCGCTATGCATGAATATTGACTCGCGATGCATGTTCTTCCGCGATGCATGAATATTGAATCGCGATGTATGTTCTTTCGCGATGCCTGAATATTGACTCGCGATGCATGTTCTTCCGCGATGCATGAATATTGACTCGCAATGCATGTTCTTCCGCGATGCATGAATATTGACTCGCGATGCATGTTCTTCGGCGATGCATGAATATTGACTCGCGATGCATGGATATTAATTCGCGATGCATGATCTTTCGCAATGCATGAATATTGACTCGCGATGCATGATCTTCCGCAATGCATGAATATCCTCTTGTGATTAAATCTTGATGTCATCCTTGGTACCAAATGAAAATAGTGCTTGAATTGAGCAACGTAGCGACCTTCTGAGTGCCTTCAGGGTAATCATGTCGTCTTAATTGACAAAAAATGGTAAAATGACTTCCAGATAGTATATCGTCTTAATCGGCAACAAAATAAATGACCCCTCTGGGTAATGTATCGTCTTGATCGATAATAAAGTAAATAAACCTTCCGGATAATGTATATATCATATCTGACATTATGATGCAAATGACGTCTTTTACGGCAACCGTAAACTCTTCCTCGCTTGATTCAACTTCGAATCTAGCTTGACGTTCCTTATGAACTTCATGTTATTGGGAATTGACTGAAATAAACAAATCATATTCCCAAGCCTCCGACGTCGGCAATATAACATGCTTCCTGCGATCCAGGAAAACTATTAATGTAGGGAGAGTTTTCTCTTTCCTTGACTCCTCTATATTTATCGGTCGGAGGAATCTACTGATACCAAAGCAAAGATATAAACCTACATCCACAGAAAAATTGTTAGTTTTAAAACGAACTGATCTGTGTCGATTCTTCAATCGTCCGCTCCTCGTCCTGCTATCTCTGGTTGTTTTCCAGATCTCCCGACTCTTGATAGACAAGACAGAACATTTATGCCAAAACAAATGAAACATAAAAGAAAATATTTTAGAAAAATAAATTTTTGAGAAGTAATATTTTGAAAAGGGGCACTGCCAAATGTCATGTCACGTCAGGCTTATCGAACTTCTCTGAGCTTGATGATTGGGAGGTATATCTGATTATGCGATGGGGAGTATTCAGAGTCACTCTAGACTGTCGATAAACCCATGCTAAAATTTTGAGGTCATCCTCAAAATTTCTATCCCAGTTACAAGTTTTGTTTATCTTCAAATGTCGGTAAGTAAATCCGTGGAATTTTCGAGATCCTCTCGAAAATTCTGTCCCAGTTGCAAATCTTGAAGTAGCTTCAGTCTCGACTTGCTGAGGAAAAATCTTTTCTTGAGAATTTTTGAGTCCCTCTCAAAAATTCTGTCCCAGTTTCTATTGTAAAGAGGAATAGAAATCTTACGGGAGATATGACCGAACCCTTGTGGCGCCTACGTATCCCGTTGAGGCAGGAATCAGGTCAAACGTAGTTCCCCTTCAGGGTTAACAACAAATAAGAAAATCGACCGAGGCCGACATAGGCCGCCTACGTATCTCATTCTTGAGAATTCAGGTCGAACGTAGTTATAATACAAGGAAATATTTAAAAGGGAATAAAGGGGTGACCGAGGCCGACATAGGCCGCCTACGTATCTCATTCTTGAGAATTCAGGTCGGACGTAGTTCATTACAAGAGGGATAAAATTTTATACAAAACAAATACAAGCAAAACAGAATGCACACAAGGAAATGACAGAAATACAAACTAAGCTTTACACGTAGTACCTCTTGACAGCATCTGAGTTGATGGGTTTCGACCACGCGGTGCCATCCATCTCCGACAGGACCAACGCACCTCCAGATAATACTTTGCGAACCATGTAAGGACCTTGCCAATTTGGTGCAAATTTTCCTTTGTACTCATCTTGATGAGGAAAAATGCGCTTAAGTACTAACTGCCCAATTTCAAAAATTCTGGCTCTGACTCTCTTGTGGAAAGCTCGAATCATTCTCTGTCGATATAGTTGACCATGACAAACGGCAACCATTCTCTTTTCATCGATCAAAGTTAACTGATCAATTCTCTTGCTAACCCATTCAGTATTACTCAGCTCAGCTTCTTGGATAATTCTCAAGGACGGTATTTCAACTTCGGCGGGTATGACTGCTTCCGTTCCGTACACTAACAAGTAGGGAGTAGCTCCAGTCGACGTTCTGACAGTCGTTCGATAACCCAATAAAGCATATGGCAACATCTCATGCCAACCTCGGTGATTGTCAATCATTTTCCTCAGGATCTTCTTGATATTCTTATTGGCGGCTTCTACGGCTCCATTCATTTGCGGACGATAAGCGGTCGAGTTTCGGTGAGTAATCTTAAACTGTTCACATATCTCTCTCATCAAGTGACTATTGAGATTTGCACCGTTATCAGTAATGATGGATTCTGGCACTCCAAACCTGCATATTAGATTGTTGCGAACAAAATCAGCTACAACTTTCTTGGTGACCGACTTGTACGAAGCTGCTTCCACCCACTTAGTGAAATAATCAATGGCAACCAAAATAAATCTGTGTCCATTAGAGGCGGCTGGCTCTATCGGACCGATGACATCCATGCCCCAAGCTACAAACGGCCAAGGTGAACTCATAGCATTAAGTTCGTGAGGCGGCACTCGTATCAAATCACCATGCACTTGACATTTATGACACTTCTGCACAAACTTGCAACAATCATTCTCCATAGTCATCCAGAAATAACCGGCTCGAAGGATTTTTCGTGCTAAAGTGAGCCCATTCATATGCGTTCCACACACTCCGGCATGTATTTGTTCAATAAGCTTCCCGGCTTCAACAGCATCGACACATCTTAGAAGACTCAAATCTGGAGTTCTCTTATAAAGGACTTCTCCACTTAGAAAGAAATTGAGAGCCATGCGGCGTATCGACTTCCTTTGGTTGGAAGACCTCCGATCTACTTCCCTTCATCAAACATGGATCCAACTCAGAATCAGCCTTCTACACCTGTGCATAATCCGTCTGTGATAGATCTAACAACCCAAAACCCCCAATACGCTTCTGTATCTTACCAAACTCCATCGCCTCTTCCAAATAACCACCCTCAAATGCCACCCCATCCTCAGAATACCCAAACCTGGACCCAAAATAGTAGACTGTGTGTTTATTGGATATGCTGTGAACAGTAAGGCCTATCGATTTTTAGTTCACAAATCTGATAATCCTGAGATTCATGTTAATACGATAATTGAGTCAGACAACGCAGAGTTTTTTGAAAATATTTATCCGTATAAAACTGAATGTGAGTCGACAAGTGAAAGACCTAAACGAACACGAGAAGAATCAACGGAAAATACACTAACTAGTGAAAATCTTAGGCGTAGTACTCGCCAACGGAAACCTGCTTCTTTCTTACCAGATTTTGTGGCACTATTGCTTGAAAATGAGCTTCAAACATTTAAAGCAGCTATGTCTTCATCTGAGTCAACTTATTGGAAATAAGCAGTCAATAGTGAGATCGAATCAATTTTAAGTAATCACACTTGGGAATTGACTGATCTTCCTCCAGGAAATAAACCTTTAGGATCAAAGTGGATCTTTAAAAGGAAAATTAAACCTGATGGGACTATTGACAAATATAAGGCTAGAATGGTAGTCAAAGGGTACAGACAAAAAGAAGGTCTGGACTACTTTGACACATACTCTCCAGTAACAAGGATAACATCAATTAGGATGTTAATAGCACTAGCAGCAGTGCATGATCTTAAAATCCACCAAATGGATGTAAAGACAGCCTTCTTAAATGGAGAGTTGGAGGAAGAAATTTACATGGAACAACCTGAAGGATATATAGTTCCTGGTAAAGAAAAGAAAGTGTGCAGACTTGTGAAGTCACTTTATGGACTCAAGCAAGCACCCAAACAATGGCATGCTAAATTTGACCAAACAATGTTGGCAAATGGATTCAAGATTAACGAATGTGATAAATGTGTTTACATTAAAAATGTTATGAATCATGAAGTCATTGTTTGTTTGTATGTTGATGACATGTTAATAATGAGTAAAGACATTGACGATATAAATGCTACTAAGCGCATGCTGTCCAGCAAGTTCGATATGAAGGACTTAGGAGTTGCTGATTTGATCTTAGGGGTCAGGATTATCAAAACTCCCCAGGGACTAACATTATCTCAATCTCATTATATTGAAAAAGTATTGGATAAGTTCAAGTACTTGAATTTCAATGTTGTCAAAACTCCAATTGATTTAAGCTGTACATTTAAAAAGAATGAAGGTCAAAGTGACTCTCAATTGGAATATGCCAGAGTGTTGGGAAGTTTGATGTATATTATAAATTGTACGCGACCAGATATAGCATGTGCTATTAGTAAACTGAGTCGGTTCACTAGTAATCCGAATCAAACTCACTGGATGGCAATGAAATGTGTGTTGGGTTATCTAAAATATACACAACATTATGCTTTGCATTATAATAAATATCCTGCTGTGATTGAAGGATATAGTGATGCAAATCGGATCACCGGGTCGAATGATGTAAAATCCACGAGTGGTTATGTGTTCATACTTGGTGGAGGAGCAGTCTCTTGGAAATCGTCCAAACAGACATGTATTGCTCGCTCCACAATGGAATCTGAATTCATTGCTTTGGATAAGGCTGGTGAAGAAGCTGAATGGCTCCGGAATTTCCTAGGGGATATTCCATTCTGGCCCAAACCTGTTGGACCTATTTGCATACATTGCGATAGTCAAGCAGCAATAGGTAGGGCAGGAAGCGTTATGTACAACGGGAAGTCTCGTCATATACGACGGAGACATAACACCGTAAGACAACTGCTCTCTAGTGGAATTATTACAATTGACTATGTAAAATCAAGCGATAATGTGTCAGATCCACTAACGAAAGGCCTAGTGAGAGAGGGAGTTGAAAGATCATCTAAGGGAATGTGTTTACGGCTTAGGACAAGTCAGCATGACGGTAACTCTATCTAGCAGACTGGAGATCCCAAGAGCTAGATTCAAGGAGAAAAACAAAGTTGTGGCTGACGGTTCGACATTGTCAATTAACTCAATCCATTCTCATGATGAAGACAATGTTTAGGAACAAGGTTAAGACTTTAAGGCTTGTTAATGAGGTAATAAAGCTTAAAGTTTTTAATGATTTGCTAAGTTTGGTAGATTTGACCAAATAGTGTATCTACGAGATGACACGGTTAGAAATCACCTATGTGAGTGTGAAGTAGAAGCCGCTTCAAAGAGAATTTTATGTCAAAAGCCTATTCTCTATACACTCATGAAACCAGGAGGTGTTCATGGCTGAAACGAACACAACCGTAAGAACCATAAACAGTAAAGGGTTAATTGTGTGACATATGGTTGTCTAGGTATACACCAAAGCTCGACGGTTCAAAGATATCACATCTACCGATTGACCGAGTATATCCGACATATGTTCACTACGGAAAGTCCAAGGGGAAACCTACTTATCCAGATGCAATTAATCCTTGCCTGTAAAGTACACAATTGTCCGTGTATTCCTATGTTATAACCATTCCCCATCAATGTGGGGTATTGTTGGGTATGTAGCAAGAATTGATGAGAAATAGAGGGAAAGAGAGGAATTTGAAAAGTTGAGAACTTGAAAAGTTGGGAACTTGAAAAGTCCTCTTATGCTTTAATGAAAAGGCATTTGTCCCTCATCGGTGGTGGAAAGAAAAATAGAAGAGTTTAAATACAGAAACACTCCTATTAATTGTTAAAAGGGTTGGAAAGAGGGACCCCCCTCGCGCCGTTGTCGTCGTCTCTCGCTCGTCTCGGCTACGGCTACGGCTTTGGCAAATGATCGATCGAGAGATTATTTTTTTGCACAAAGTTTGTTTTAATTATTTATTTATTTAATTAATTAATTAAACGGCCAAAAATATTTTCAATTAATTAGTTTAACAGAAACGTTTTTAATTTTTTTAGTTGATTAACCCGACCCGACTCGGATCCGCGCGCGACCCATTTTATTTGAACTTTCCCGGTTTTATTTAAATTTCCTTCCATGACTGTTCTGAAAGGTTGCAACTTTCAGGAACAGTCATTACCATTTGAAAGGTTGCAAACTTTAATGGTCGTGTGGATTCTGAAAGGATTGCAACCTTTCAGAACCTGTTCTTCTTGCCTATAAATACCATTCATTCTTTAGATTATTCATTTACGAATTTTCTGATCTTCTTCTTCTTCTTCTTCTGCACACATTTTTCTTCGTGTACTTTCCTGCTGTGGATTTGTTCGCTGACAGTAGAGTTTTTGGTATCTACACTCTGCTGATTAAGATCATTTTACCCTGGGAGGTTATATTCCAAATCAAACCTCGGATACTAGAGGGGAATAATTTCCTTAAGGGGACACTGTGAGTTCAGTGGACTTGATCTTTTTCTGATTTAAATGATTTTTCCAGATTCTGATACGTTTTTACAGATTTTAGTTTTTTGTGAATTAACTTTCTGTTCATCTCTCTTACTGGTTCTATAAATTTCAGTTACTTCGTGTTTCTGAACAATTTATTAGAATCAGTAATTTCTGGTTTTATAACACATATTGGCAAAACCTAGTTGCTTTATTTTCAAGATGCTCCTTTAAGATGTCTTCCATAATTTCATCGACTTTTTTATGGACATTCATCAATCTAGATTCCGTACCACTAAGTTTGTGAAGCAACTTCCAAGAAGGGAACAAATCAGCCACATCAAATCCTGAGACTAATATGAGTATATCCTTCAACAATTTTATAAACTCATCTCGATCTTTGAACATTTTCCCAAAGGCTGCGCTACAAGTGACAGAGTTGGTAAACCAAAAGATCTTTTCTGTCATGTTAATTGGAGAACCCCTCATGGAACGAATTGATGAAACAAGACTTGAAATCTCATCTTTTCTAATCGCACCAAAGGACTTGACCATCTTTGCACTAAGAAGTTGTACATTACAAATTTTACGCATTTGTTTCCAGTAATTATCATGTGGACAAAATGCAATGTCTTTGTTATTGTAAAATATGATGTTTGTAGACGTAGATTGTGGTCTATCATAAAAGGCGAGATCGTGAGTTGTTAGAAGTTCTTTTGCAATAGTAGGTGATGATATGATCACTACCGGAATTTCCCCGAGTTGTAAGTACATAACACCCCCATACCTTTGTGCTAAATTTCTAAGAGTGCGATGCAATAGTCCTCTTCCGGTTAAATGATGCAAACTTCCAATAAAGGGAAGTCTCCACGGACCTGGAGGCAACTTTATTTGTTTTTTGCTTTTACTAACCAGAATAACAAGGAAGGAGAAGAAGAGAAGCAAAGAAACTATGGTAACAAGAGAAAAGTACATTTTTTTTATGAATGTTGCTTCAACTAATTTTAGCTGCTTTTATAATATTAATTCTTTAAAGTTGTTACAATAATATGGAAGATTTCCAGAGCCAGCAACTTTTTAAACATTAGTTTCACCTCCAATAAATTTCACTCATGGTCCATCCAGCATTAAGTTTATCATACAGAAGTCACTTATTTATTTCATTTATTTGGTACTGTTTGAATTTCAAGAGTTAGCTAATTAAATTTAACCTTGAAGATTAATTCAGGTGTGGAATCTTAAATTTAACCATGTTAGCAGGCCCTCCTATAAAATCATAGACACGTTGGTGGGTTTGTCAATTCACTTCCAATTGTTATTGTTTCTCGCTCGATGCTCGGTGTCAGATATCTACATTAGAGCCAGGTTATTTTGGATTATTCCAAATTCGCGTCGTGTAGGTCCCTATTGGGAGGAATTACTCCCTACCAAGGATTTTCATACCCAAAACTTGAATTTGAGACCTTTGATTAAGATAGGAGCAACCACACACTGTACCATATTCTTTGGTGGTCCAATTGTTATTTTGAATTACCCACATGTCTAATCAATCCTATGCATTTCTCTGTGTACAAGTAATTTCAAGGATGAATTTGTGGTTGTAAGAGCTTCCTCAAATTACGGATACTAAATGCTTGAACACATTTGTAATGATCTGGTTGATCATTTTTTAGAAATTTTCATAAATTACCATTTTGCCCCTCCCGATATTGACCCCGAGTTATTACTGATTGAGTTTTGAAAGTTGGTTTCAATTTTTGAGTAAAAAGGTTGTGAATTTTGAAAGACTAAAATTGTTAAAAATGAGTTTTTGGTGTCTGTTGGAGTTTTGAGTATCAGAATGAAATTCTATCGATTTCATCTGTTTCGCAATATGAAATTTGGTCTATGAGAGTTGTCGGTTTCAGATTCGAGTCTTTTTGAGGATTTAAGGTCTTAAGTTGGAAATATGTGAAATTTTAGCCTTTGGCAACATTCGAACTTCGGATGCTCGGATCAAAATTCTGAGAGCTTCATTGGGTTTGGGGGATCGTTTTAGGCCTAAGTGAGGTCTTGTGTGAATTTTCAGAGGTATCAATCTTGATTTTGCCTTTTTAGGCATTATGTTGGTTTGTTGTGACTTTCACGAGTTTTGGGTCAAGGAAACATTATATTTGTGTTTTGACGGTTTCATTGAATCTAGAATGGTGAGTATAGTAAATTATCACATATGAGTTGTGGGTACGAGGTTATGAACGAATCCCGAGGACCCTTTCGATATTTTGAGTGTTTGGTAGTTTTCTGATGTTAGTGTGCTTCTCTTTCGCGAAGGGTACCTAGCGATGGTGAGGATCACGAAAGCGAGATCCTATTCATGAAAGCAAAGGTCTCCTTTTGGGTTGGGGTTCGTTTAAGCGGACGATGGGTCACAATCGCGATGGTCGCAAAAGTGAGACCCCTAGTTTTTTCAGGGTTCGCTTGTGTGAACTTGTAATGGCCTAGCCTGCAAGTGATACTGTCCTCTTTGGGCCTAGGCCCACACGACTTTGAATGCATCACTAGTTTCTAAGATCTGCTTACTTATATACCCAACATCTCTCGTGTGTTTTGCCAATGTGAGACTTAATTCTAATCTTAAGCTGGGGCGTAACATACATCCCCTCATTGGACTCAACGTCCACGCTGAGGTTTGCCCCATCGAATGAGATTTGCCTAGACTCAACACTGAGGTTTGCCCCGCCTTATCAGGATTTGCCTAAACTCAGTTGAACTCTGGATCACATCGGCAAGGCTAACAGAAGAGTGACTTTGATATCATTTTTAACGGCCGATCCCGCTAGTGATATTGTCTGCTTTGGGCCTATGCCTATACATCTTTAAAACAAGTCACTAGTTGGTAAGAGTTCCTTACTTATATAACCAATATCTCTCCTGTGTTTTACTGATGTGAGACTTCTAATCTTAAGTTGGGGCATCACAAAATCGAGGGTCACTTTTGCGACGTCTAAGACTCTTTTTGCCTACCATTTTCGGGGTTTAGCCACTTTTTCCCATTTTAAGCTTTGTAAAATTCTTGGAGGTGATTTTGAAGAGATTTCTTATGCTTAATCTTTTGGTAAGCTTTTGTAACCCTAAAACTCCTTTTCAATTTGATTATTTATAGATTTTAACATCAAAATTGGAGATTTTAATTGGCAAACGACAAGAATTTACAACAACTTAGAGTTCTAGACTAAAATAAATTGATACTAAAAACCACTTTTAACTAACTTAAGCCTTTCAAAACTCCAAAACTTCTGAAAACAACAATTTTTCAATCAAATTTCAAAACCAAGGGCTTCACAAACTAATTAGAAAAGACTCGGGCCATGTAAAGAGGTAAAATAGTAATTTTATGAAATTTTCAAAAGTAACCTTGCGAATCATTACAAAAACTAGATAGCCAACTATTAACTAGAATTTATTCGTAAAATAAAATTACAATTCAAAATCATAATTCTAACAACTGCCTTAAAAAAGGGAAGATGAAAGACGTTCATGAAAATTCTGTTACACATATATCATTTTAAACCATAAAACATCATGAACGTCCTTTTTAAGTTAATTCTTAATAGGAATTCTTTACACCTTCCTGAGAAAATCAAAAGCCTGTAAGTTGTAGCATACAACCAATTTTATTGTTTTTGAAATGGGTTCCACATTTAGGGATTTAATCATGTTTGTATTTACTTTCTGTTACAGTTAGGTGCTCTTTGGGGTATTTATATTGTATTTATGCACTTGTGTTACTTAAAGGCAAGTTTTAGGACTTGTCACTTTTTGTGATCACATTATGCATGTCAATAATGGAAATAAATTAAAATAGAGATGAGGTACATCTATCAGATAATTGGATGAGGTTCTCAAAGACGAAATCATATAAATGAAGATAATTAAATTTGAATTTAGAAGAATCAAAATTAAGAAGCAAAAATGATTCTTTGCCTACATGAATTAAATAAACTTTTCACTTTACAAGAAGAATTAAATAAACTTGTAATTACAAAGAATTCCTAGAATACATACCATAAATAATGAAAAGTAAAATTAAGAGAATATATTCATAAAATTCCTTTTTTAAAAAAGAACATTTTTTCAAAATTTAACGCCCCGAGCCTATACCCTAGACATAACTGACACTCAAGAACCATTGTCGGTTCCAAGCGAACCCTTGGCCTGACTCAACTCTCAGTGGAAGACTTACTCAACATAAGATGAACTCAAAAGTAAAACTTTAACTTAAATATCTCAAATACATAAATCAGAATATTTTGAAAAAAACATTCATTGGCCAAAAGAGGCAACTCAAATCTTAAACATTTAACAATGAAAATGAAAGACTCCTCAAAACACTACTATCTATCTATGAAGTCTCTAAGTGATAGAGATGGAAATCGGGACAAGACCCACGACATCCTAACAAACTGAAAAGTAGATTAAACCCCCGGAAGTAAGGAGGTTCACCAAACCTAACTCAAAAAATGTAAGTGTATCAACGAAGAGCCTATTGCTATTGAGTCACCTAGTTACCTATATCTGCATCATGAAAGATGCCGGGCCAAATGATGCCAAGTACATGAATGTACGAGCAAGTAAGGGAAACAAGGACATAACTTGCAAGCTTCAACTGATAAAAGGAAACCATACTCACCTCACCTCACCTCGACTCAAGGATACTCAAGAGACTCAAAGATACTCAAGAACTCAGAAGTACTCAACTCAGTTTCAATAAAAAAGCAACAATAAGAATGTATTATAAAGAACAATAAATAGTAACACAATGTATTTAAAAAATATAATAAACTCTTTCATTCTTATTTTGAAATTCTCTAACGCGACAACTATCACTATGAGCTATGCGATAATACATATCTCGCCCACGCTGTCAGAACTGTCCTATACCTTGCCGGAGTATAAGACATCCTCAACCAAGTTAAATCCACTAAGCTATGCTTAAAAGCAATAAGGAATCATCTAAAAAGTATAACTCTTTCTACCACGTTGGCATACATGGTTATGAGGTACTTTATGTTGTCTGAACTCGCCCATATTGACGCTCATACTACTCCCAATAATATACTCATGCTCATATATTTAAAACTTTTTCTATCCTTAAACTTTGAGATTATTATTTTCAAAACTCCTCACAAACTCATTTGGGAAATTGATATTTCCTCTCATTTTAAATGTAAAACATTTACTCTTGGGAATAATTATTCCCATATATTCACTTTTTCTTTAAAAAATAAACTCAACTCTGTACATCCTCATACTCCAAGTGTACTCAAGTCTTAAAACAAGTTTTTAAAGCTTGCAAAAGACTTCTCAAAGATAACTCTAAGAATTCCCCTCAACTATTTACTCTTAACCTCTATATTAAATTGAAAGGTGAATTCAAGAATTATGATTTAATATATATCAGGACCACTCAGTGATTATTGAGACTTGCGGGATTGGAAAGATAAGAGAAATAAGCGACAAACCCAAATTAGAGAACAGTGGCGTAACCACAGAGATGGAATTAAAATTTTTGTTGCGAAAATACTTTTTGAGGCAGGAGATCTGTATCCTCTCCACGACGCGGAGAAGTGGGTGATTACTCTAGGGACTTGAAATTCTAAGTTCCTCTGCTACACTGACTTAGACACAATTATTAACCCGATCTTTTCCTCTCCTCCCATACTCGATTCA
>CM040623.1:69585965-70001786 GCA_022817965.1 Solanum lycopersicoides | reverse complement strand
GGATGACATCAGATTTAATCACAAGAGGATATTCATGCATTGCGGAAGATCATGCATCGCGAGTCAATATTCATGCATTGCGAAAGATCATGCATCGCGAATTAATATCCATGCATCGCGAGTCAATATTCATGCATCGCGAAGAACATGCATCGCGAGTCAATATTCATGCATCGCGGAAGAACATGCATTGCGAGTCAATATTCATGCATCGCGGAAGAACATGCATCGCGAGTCAATATTCAGGCATCGCGAAAGAACATACATCGCGATTCAATATTCATGCATCGCGGAAGAACATGCATCGCGAGTCAATTTCATGCATAGCGGAAAATCATGCATCGCGAGTCAATATCCAATCATCGCAAGAAGATTCCATCCCTCGCAAAATTTTATACATCGCAAGAAGATTTCATACCTTGCGGAATTTATGCATCGCGAGAAGATTCCATCCCTCGCAAAATTTTATACATCGCAAGAAGATTTCATACCTTGCGGAATTTATGCATCGCGAGAAGATTTCATGCCTCGCAGAAATATTTATACATCGCAAGAAGATTTCATACCTTGCGGAATTTATGCATCGCGAGAAGATTTCATGCCTCGCAGAAATTTTATACATCGCAAGAAGATTTCATACCTTGCGGAATTTATGCATCGCGAAGACCATGCATCGCGAGTCAATACTCATGCATCGCGGAAGATCATGCATCGCGAGTTAATAATCATGCATCGCGAGTTAATAATCATGCATCGCGGAAGATCATGCATTGCGAGTCAATATTCATGCATCGCGAGAAGATTTCATGCCTCGCAGAGATTAATACATCGCAAGAAGATTTCATGCCTTGCGGAATTTATGCATCGCGAGAAGATTTCATGCCTCGCAGAAATTTACGCATCGCGGGAAGATATTCATACCCCGCAAGTAATCATGCACTACCGGAGTAGAAGTCGTGCATTTCAAGAAGGATATTCGTTTTATTTGCATCAACTGCACTCTTTTATTTATGATAAGAGTAAACAACATGAAGAGTACATTGACATCAAAAGAAATATCAGCATTGCATCAGCATTTATTTATTTTGACATCAAGTGAAGAGTACCTTGAAGATTATATTGCAAACACAAGACATAAGCTTTATTTGCTTTACGTCAACCGATCGAGTTGACGTCAAATGTCGAGGAGAACAATTAAGTATCGATACGGTAAAAGACACTGTCTCCCATTTAAATTGCATTTTCAGGCTGACAATTTTATCCCAGTCTTTGTCGAGAGCATCCAAAGGATGAATTCTCCAAAAACAAACCACAGGTGTGGACGACATCAAAAAGGATGCAGCACAACGTGGAACTTTTTCTTAGCAGCGAACTGGGACATAGTCCAAAGAGGAGTGTCAAACTCTTAGGACGCGAGCAGAGGAGCGACTTCCACCACAATCAAACCACACCCCTATATTAAGGCATGTGGGTTTTTCTTCGTTTTTGTCAGTTTCAGTTTTGCACCCGGAATTTTGGTCTACCGGAAGCAAGTTTCCAATCTGAGTGACAATGCGCCGAGAGCTTTGGAAATTATGTCCGTGTAATCTCTTAATTATGGGTGTGAAGTGCACCACATTCATGGCTAAGAGGTTACAAGCCTCTTTTTCATACTCATTTAATTTTGTCACTTGTCCAGACCAAAGGTTATCTAACATAATAGATCCCCTTTTAACCGATCGAGTCGAACTACAAGCAACCTGATTCCTGAGGTATAAGGATATGTAGGCGGGCTCAATGTTGAAAACTCGGCTGTATTCCAACATTCGCTCTTAAACCTCACTCCCAAGCAGTTCGGTATCTTCATAATTCGGTATCGAGATGGCTTTTGAATTCATTCAAAATTGTGCGTTAAATCAAGCTTATTGAACTACAAGTGGCCTGAATTCTCATATAGCCTGAGATATGTAGGAGACCCATTTCTGGGGTTCGACTATAATTCCTAAGGTCCGTACCAAATCCTTTTCTTAAAGATGAATTGAGATCGGTCAAAATCGGCTTAGTCAATTTCATTTTCCTCGAATTTCTTGCATCAATCCGAGTAAAATGAGGGACAGTTGTTGACACCCAATCTTGGCCGTCCCGATAATAATTGATTTTCGAGCTTCTTAAATTTTCAAACAATTTAAAATAATTAGTTTTATAAATTTTAAAAAATAAATAAATATATATATATATATATAAGTTTGTATTGTTTTGAATAGTTTTGCCATTCCTTATATATATATATATATTTTTTTTTTTTGGATAATATATATGATTTGCATAATTATGTATATGATAGTATATTTTATGATTACTCGAAAATCGGCTCAAAAGATTTTACTTTGTTTAAATATTTTACTAGCTAGTTTAGTTATATAATAGTCTATATTTCAAATTTAGTTTATACTTGAATTGATTATTTAATTTCGTCAGAATTAAGAAGTTCATAAATTAATTTACTCTAGTTTGTCTTATTCTAATTTTGGCTAATTCATTTAATTACTTTTGACCAAATTCGAGCCCACCTCATAAAAGAAGCTAGCCCAATTTGTTCAATTCCTCTTCCAGCCCAACTCTTTTATTCCCCTGCCCAACTCAAAACTGACCCTCTTCCTTTTTAATTACTCCCAGGCCCAATCTTTAATCCACCGTTTTCAGCCCAAATCAACCCAATCCAGCTTATATCCGACCCAGCCCTATGTACCTATCTTCTTCTCCACGCAGAAGAACCCAGAAGGGACAAAGGTTGTCCCATGCGAGCGTACGAAAATCATACGCGCGCGTCGCCTTCGTCCCACGCGAGACGACGCTCCAACGTTTCCTTTTCTTCTTTTTGTCATCTTCTACTGCTGCGCAAGGATGCCAGACGCGAAATCGTCCTTGGTGTCGTGGGATTCAGCCACGTGGCACGCAAGGACGATGGGCTTAATCTCGGCCATCCACGTCGCTGCCTTCGTCCGGATTCAGGACGAATATTTGCAAAGAGCCAGTTGTTCCTTGTCCTTGGGAATTTTTGAATTTTGAATATGGAAGTGATTTTCCTTTTTGGCCCCAATTCTTTTCGAAAATCTCTCCGCCCTCCTAATCCAAAACCCTAGTTAATCCCCCTATAAATACCCTCTTCTACGATGGTTTTAGGGGGTTAGAGTTTTTTTTGGTTTTCTTGAAAAATTTTAGGAGTCAGAAAGTTGGAGAAAAACGATTTTGTTTGGTTTCTTGAATAGAAAATTAGGGAAATTTCGAGTTGAGAGTTTTGGTATTTTTTTTTCTTCGTTTCGATCATTTTTTTTAGCAACAGAAGGAGGATTCTAGGATATTTTTTGAGTCACAGTCGTTTTTTTTTCTTTTAGCAAATAGTCGTGATATATACAAAATATTTTGAGAAAACGAAGAGGTAGTCGCTTGGCCTAAGTTTTCCGTCCTTCCGTCGCTGGCGTTTCCCACACTTTAGTCGAGTTTTGGGACTTTATTTGGGGTCCTCTGTTTGCTGTTCGGATCCTGTTCGTGGGATAGAAGTTAATCGTCTCGAGCTCACACAGTCCTAGTAACGCTGCCCTAGAAAAGGTAACATCTACCTCCCATTTACGTTCTGTTTTTTATTTTAAGTCGTTATGTGAAGAATCTTACTTTTGCTTGCTTTTGTTTTGTCTTGACATGTTTTTTTTGTTGTTGTCGTTTGTTGTTTTCTGCAAATCCCTTCGCCTTTGTTTCTTTTCCGCTCTGCTTGTGTTCCGTTCTGTTTGACGATTGTATTTGCTTTATTGCAAAATGGTAGAGTCCGATATAGGGTAGTGTAATATTGTAATACCCATTCTCATTTCGATGATTGTATTATCGTTCATGATATGCCTAAATGCTAATATGATAAACCTTTTGGAAGCTTCCTGTTCAAGTGAAATTTAGCAATTCATTAAATCTCTACATTTCGTATTCCTTTCCATTGACTTATTGTTCTTTACCGTTTTTCTTCATGTTCTAAGCTCCGTTAATAGATCTCAGTCTAGTTGTATTCCCTTAAATTGACTTGAAGCTTTCCTGTTCTTTTCCTTTTTCTCGTTTTCCTTCGTGTTCAGAGTGTAAGGCTTGAGCATGCTAAACTTAATTTGTATTACTATTGTTATTTTCTTCTATTGTCATGACTAAATATCAGCCATGAGTCTTAGCTTTCTCATTGATAATTTCCCTTGTCTACATACATATAAAATTATTTCTTTATCTTGGTTGAGATTTCTTTATTCGAGCTTTTCCTTAATTCTGTTTTATGTTCACTTGTTCGGATCTTTTACTTATAGTATACGCTAGGCTCTCATTACAGTGTTAAAATGATGCATGAGCTCAAGTATTTGATTGGAGTCTCTGCGAGTTGATCTTGTGATAGCGGTCGAAATTTGTCTATTATACATTTAGTGCCAACAAATTGCTTTAGCCTATAAATTTTGCGTGACATAATATCCTTGGCGATTTTGGTTTGATTATTCTTGCAATATACAATATACCATCAATCTTTGGAAATAAATTTATCATTAACCTTAGTACGATAGAGCTTATCATTTAGTGCTAGTGCTCATGATGTTTGTTTATTTTGAAAAATGATAATATTAAAATATTGGTTAAATTAAAATGAAAAGAGGATGTGTTATTAATCCTATTTACAGAATGTTCACTAAAAAATAGATTTCAACATCTCGCTTATTAAATTGGTGGTATGCCTTTCTTCGTATGCCTTCGGGATTTAGGGATGAGTTTAGTTTTGTTCATTCATTACACGCTTTGATTTCATTATTGAGCTTATACTAACTTCGTTTTTGTTTTTTCCCTATCTGTGAAATTTGTCCGAGTTCACTATTGAACTCCCATTTTCTCCTTGCCTTTCGAGACGAGCCATAAAGGCTCAAGTTATTTCATCGAGTCAAGCCATTAAATTGACATACAGGTCCCGCAGTTTAAATTTGAAGGAGGTCGAAGAAGTCGGATTGGAAGACTCCATTTTTTTTTATTTTTTTATTTTTGTAATGGGCCTAAGCCCTTGTCGTCTTTTACTTTACTTTATTTATTTTGTGTAACTAGTTGCTTATTTTAGGACAGGTACGAAATGGGTCAAAAGCCCAAAAAGTCGAAATGGGTCAAAAACCCAAAACAGGTGGGTCCAAAATTCCGGTCAAGGCGAACAGAACCTGGATTTGGACCCAAATCTCTCTCCCTCTCTCTCTCTTTACATATCTTTTAATTATTTGCTTACGTTTAATTGCCGCTAGTTTTAACCGTTAGAAAACTTCAAATCCCCTTAGAACGCCATAAAAGTTTTATCAACTTGGATAGATTTTAAACAAGAGAAATAATTTGCAAACAATTTTTTACTTAGATTAAATACATTAATTTTCAAACAACTCTAAAAAATATTTTTATCGCAATTGTAAGCATTAGCCAAATAGTTAGTTGTTGGATAACCGTAAGTTAGCGGAACGTCTTAGGTGCTTTCAAAACCTTCCTAAGACGTTAATATGAATCCCCGAACCCTTTGAAATATTTTCAAATGATTTTATCTGTTTAAGTCTTTTGAAAACAATAGTTTTCTTGATTTTCCTCAAAAATTAAGTGGCGACTCTAAAACACCTTTATAAAAATATATTTTTCCGATAAAACAGAAATGGCGACTCTGCTGGGGATTAGGAGGATTCTAACCTTAAAATTAACGTATTTTGGCTATGTGAGTTAACTGTTCATCTGTTTATTTATTGCTTTATTGAACTGTTGCATCCATGGCATAACATAACTCCGTCAAACGACAATTGTTCTATTTTTCACTAAAGGACGATTATGCGGGTTCGCAGTCGTTCATTAACCAAAGATTTTCTCGGGGCACCCTGACGAGTGTAGTTGGCTACTTGATAGTCAACGATCGTTAACTGTCCCAGCCCAAGTAGTCCGCTTGGGTTACCCTTTCCACTCTAAATACAACCCACTCTTAGTTAAACTAAGATAGAGCGTGACCCAATCCCGAAAATAGCGCATTGGCCTAAGACGACCCAACATCCAAGGAGTGTTGGGCCCATTAGAAAGACCACCTTGAGTCCAAAGAGCCCACGGCTCGATAGGACGATCATATTGTGTGTTCTGAAGGATGTATTGCGTGTTTAAATGTTTGTTGTATCGTGGGGGGTGGAAATTAATTGGTTGTATGTTTTTGTAGATGTCGAGTCAGTTTCTTCATTTCAACATGGTCACCAAGACGCCAGACATTCTCCGTGTATGGTGGGATAACCTCATAGATTGTCAAAAGAGAGAAATATCGATTCACCTGGGTCACTTACCTTCGATAATGGATTTCAAGGTTTGGCCCACGTTTATCGAGGTTATCACTCGGTTTTGGGATGACAAAAGGATGGTCTTTCGATTTGGAGATGTCGAAATAACACCGACATTGGAGGAAATTAAAGATTGTATAGACTCTATTGGGACGTGTGGTAAAAGGAAAAAATGTCCCGATCATCACATCCTTCTACCAGATAGGCCAACTGCCGGAGAATTGAGAGACATATTGTTACTAGTAAGAGCTAGTTGGTTGGAAACCCATGATATACCGTTAATGAGATTCTTCGAAAGATGGGGGCATGATAGCTATTTCGATCAATTTCCAAACGAATTCCACGATCACAGTACTTGGAGGCAAACTCAAGTCATTACATTCTCCGCATGCCTTTTAGGAACTATGGTGTTCCCAAAAGATGAAGGAAAGAATATCGACACCCGGGTCGTGATGGTAGTGGACGCCATTTTCAGAGGGATAGGCAAGAAACAAGAAGAAAAGAAATACTGTAGTTTGGCCCCAATCATTTTGGCCGATATTTATCGATCTTTGAGTTTGTGCAAGAACGGATTTCCGTTTTTCCAAGGTTGCAACATTCTACTTCAATGGTGGATGACTGAACATCTCTGCAAAAGGGACGGCGCCCGATCACAAGTTGGCCAAGCCAAGCCAGACGAGTCCCCTTGATAATTATGAATTCTACCTAAGCATCCGGAGATTCCCAATTCATACCACCAGGGGAGCGTGGGCAAGGGTATTTTATGATTTGAAAGAAGGAGATATACAATGGATGTTGCCGAACTTCAAGTCTGAGAGGATAGCAGCACAAGGGGCCAAACTTCCATTTTTAGTCCTTCCCGGCATCAGAGGATTACGGCCCTACAACCCAGCTAGGGTGATGCGGCAATTTGGTAGAACACAAATCACACCCGTCCAAGGGGATGCTAGCTCTTTTATTGTCGATTACAGCGAGAGCGGGAAAATACCTTTCGCCAAGATCATCCTTCAAGAGTGGGCCGGACGTATCAACATGAAATGGGATATGGCTGAAAACAGATATGAAGCTGGGTATGTCGATGAATACAAGACATGGCTGAAAACCCCAGCGGAGTCGCCATTTCTGTTTTATCGGAAAAATATATTTTTATAAAGGTGTTTTAGAGTCGCCACTTAATTTTTGAGGAAAATCAAGAAAACTATTGTTTTCAAAAGACTTAAACAGATAAAATCATTTGAAAATATTTCAAAGGGTTCGGGGATTCATATTAACGTCTTAGGAAGGTTTTGAAAGCACCTAAGACGTTCCGCTAACTTACGGTTATCCAACAACTAACTATTTGGCTAATGCTTACAATTGCGATAAAAATATTTTTTAGAGTTGTTTGAAAATTAATGTATTTAATCTAAGTAAAAAATTGTTTGCAAATTATTTCTCTTGTTTAAAATCTATCCAAGTTGATAAAACTTTTACGGCGTTCTAAGGGGATTTGAAGTTTTCTAACGGTTAAAACTAGCGGCAATTAAACGTAAGCAAATAATTAAAAGATATGTAAAGAGAGAGAGAGGGAGAGAGATTTGGGTCCAAATCCAGGTTCTGTTCGCCTTGACCGGAATTTTGGACCCACCTGTTTTGGGTTTTTGACCCATTTCGACTTTTTGGGCTTTTGACCCATTTCGTACCTGTCCTAAAATAAGCAACTAGTTACACAAAATAAATAAAGTAAAGTAAAAGACGACAAGGGCTTAGGCCCATTACAAAAATACAAAAATAAAAAAAAATGGAGTCTTCCAATCCGACTTCTTCGACCTCCTTCAAATTTAAACTGCGGGACCTGTATGTCAATTTAATGGCTTGACTCGATGAAATAACTTGAGCCTTTATGGCTCGTCTCGAAAGGCAAGGAGAAAATGGGAGTTCAATAGTGAACTCGGACAAATTTCACAGATAGGGAAAAAACAAAAACGAAGTTAGTATAAGCTCAATAATGAAATCAAAGCGTGTAATGAATGAACAAAACTAAACTCATCCCTAAATCCCGAAGGCATACGAAGAAAGGCATACCACCAATTTAATAAGCGAGATGTTGAAATCTATTTTTTAGTGAACATTCTGTAAATAGGATTAATAACACATCCTCTTTTCATTTTAATTTAACCAATATTTTAATATTATCATTTTTCAAAATAAACAAACATCATGAGCACTAGCACTAAATGATAAGCTCTATCGTACTAAGGTTAATGATAAATTTATTTCCAAAGATTGATGGTATATTGTATATTGCAAGAATAATCAAACCAAAATCGCCAAGGATATTATGTCACGCAAAATTTATAGGCTAAAGCAATTTGTTGGCACTAAATGTATAATAGACAAATTTCGACCGCTATCACAAGATCAACTCGCAGAGACTCCAATCAAATACTTGAGCTCATGCATCATTTTAACACTGTAATGAGAGCCTAGCGTATACTATAAGTAAAAGATCCGAACAAGTGAACATAAAACAGAATTAAGGAAAAGCTCGAATAAAGAAATCTCAACCAAGATAAAGAAATAATTTTATATGTATGTAGACAAGGGAAATTATCAATGAGAAAGCTAAGACTCATGGCTGATATTTAGTCATGACAATAGAAGAAAATAACAATAGTAATACAAATTAAGTTTAGCATGCTCAAGCCTTACACTCTGAACACGAAGGAAAACGAGAAAAAGGAAAAGAACAGGAAAGCTTCAAGTCAATTTAAGGGAATACAACTAGACTGAGATCTATTAACGGAGCTTAGAACATGAAGAAAAACGGTAAAGAACAATAAGTCAATGGAAAGGAATACGAAATGTAGAGATTTAATGAATTGCTAAATTTCACTTGAACAGGAAGCTTCCAAAAGGTTTATCATATTAGCATTTAGGCATATCATGAACGATAATACAATCATCGAAATGAGAATGGGTATTACAATATTACACTACCCTATATCGGACTCTACCATTTTGCAATAAAGCAAATACAATCGTCAAACAGAACGGAACACAAGCAGAGCGGAAAAGAAACAAAGGCGAAGGGATTTGCAGAAAACAACAAACGACAACAACAAAAAAAAACATGTCAAGACAAAACAAAAGCAAGCAAAAGTAGTATTCTTCACAGAACGACTTAAAATAAAAAGCAGAACGTAAATGGGAGGTAGATGTTACCTTTTCTAGGGCAGCGTTACTAGGACTGTGTGAGCTCGAGACGATTAACTTCTATCCCACGAACAGGATCCGAACAGCAAACAGAGGACCCCAAATAAAGTCCCAAAACTCGACTAAAGTGTGGGAAACGCCAGCGACGGAAGGACGGAAAACTTAGGCCAAGCGACTACCTCTTCGTTTTCTCAAAATATTTTGTATATATCACGACTATTTGCTAAAAGAAAAAAAAACGACTGTGACTCAAAAAATATCCTAGAATCCTCCTTCTGTTGCTAAAAAAAATGATCGAAACGAAGAAAAAAAAATACCAAAACTCTCAACTCGAAATTTCCCTAATTTTCTATTCAAGAAACCAAACAAAATCGTTTTTCTCCAACTTTCTGACTCCTAAAATTTTTCAAGAAAACCAAAAAAAACTCTAACCCCCTAAAACCATCGTAGAAGAGGGTATTTATAGGGGGATTAACTAGTGTTTTGGATTAGGAGGGCGGAGAGATTTTCGAAAAGAATTGGGGCCAAAAAGGAAAATCACTTCCATATTCAAAATTCAAAAATTCCCAAGGACAAGGAACAACTGGCTCTTTGCAAATATTCGTCCTGAATCCGGACGAAGGCAGCGACGTGGATGGCCGAGATTAAGCCCATCGTCCTTGCGTGCCACGTGGCTGAATCCCACGACACCAAGGACGATTTCGCGTCTGGCATCCTTGCGCAGCAGTAGAAGATGACAAAAAGAAGAAAAGGAAACGTTGGAGCGTCGTCTCGCGTGGGACGAAGGCGACGCGCGCGTATGATTTTCGTACGCTCGCATGGGACAACCTTTGTCCCTTCTGGGTTCTTCTGCGTGGAGAAGAAGATAGGTACATAGGGCTGGGTCGGATATAAGCTGGATTGGGTTGATTTGGGCTGAAAACGGTGGATTAAAGATTGGGCCTGGGAGTAATTAAAAAGGAAGAGGGTCAGTTTTGAGTTGGGCAGTTTTGAAAGACTAAAATTGTTGGGCAGGGGAGTAATTAAAAAGGAAGAGTTGGGCAGTTTTGAAAGACTAAAATTGTTAAAAATGAGTTTTTGGTGTCTGTTGGAGTTTTGAGTATCAGAATGAAATTCTATCGATTTCATCTGTTTCGCAATATGAAATTTGGTCTATGAGAGTTGTCGGTTTCAGATTCGAGTCTTTTTGAGGATTTAAGGTCTTAAGTTGGAAATATGTGAAATTTTAGCCTTTGGCAACATTCGAACTTCGGATGCTCGGATCAAAATTCTGAGAGCTTCATTGGGTTTGGGGATCGTTTTAGGCCTAAGTGAGGTCTTGTGTGAATTTTCAGAGGTATCAATCTTGATTTTGCCTTTTTAGGCATTATGTTGGTTTGTTGTGACTTTCACGAGTTTTGGGTCAAGGAAACATTATATTTGTGTTTTGACGGTTTCATTGAATCTAGAATGGTGAGTATAGTAAATTATCACATATGAGTTGTGGGTACGAGGTTATGAACGAATCCCGAGGACCCTTTCGATATTTTGAGTGTTTGGTAGTTTTCTGATGTTAGTGTGCTTCTCTTTCGCGAAGGGTACCTAGCGATGGTGAGGATCACGAAAGCGAGATCCTATTCATGAAAGCAAAGGTCTCCTTTTGGGTTGGGGTTCGTTTAAGCGGACGATGGGTCACAATCGCGATGGTCGCAAAAGTGAGACCCCTAGTTTTTCAGGGTTCGCTTGTGTGAACTTGTAATGGCCTAGCCTGCAAGTGATACTGTCCTCTTTGGGCCTAGGCCCACACGACTTTGAATGCATCACTAGTTTCTAAGATCTGCTTACTTATATACCCAACATCTCTCGTGTGTTTTGCCAATGTGAGACTTAATTCTAATCGTAAGCTGGGGCGTAACATACACCCCCTCATTGGACTCAACGTCCACGCTGAGGTTTGCCCCATCGAATGAGATTTGCCTAGACTCAACACTGAGGTTTGCCCCGCCTTATCAGGATTTGCCTAAACTCAGTTGAACTCTGGATCACATCGGCAAGGCTAACAGAAGAGTGACTTTGATATCATTTTTAACGGCCGATCCCGCTAGTGATATTGTCTGCTTTGGGCCTATGCCTATACATCTTTAAAACAAGTCACTAGTTGGTAAGAGTTCCTTACTTATATAACCAATATCTCTCCTGTGTTTTACTGATGTGAGACTTCTAATCTTAAGTTGGGGCATCACAAAATCGAGGGTCACTTTTGCGACGTCTAAGACTCTTTTTGCCTACCATTTTCGGGGTTTAGCCACTTTTTCCCATTTTAAGCTTTGTAAAATTCTTGGAGGTGATTTTGAAGAGATTTCTTATGCTTAATCTTTTGGTAAGCTTTTGTAACCCTAAAACTCCTTTTCAATTTGATTATTTATAGATTTTAACATCAAAATTGGAGATTTTAATTGGCAAACGACAAGAATTTACAACAACTTAGAGTTCTAGACTAAAATAAATTGATACTAAAAACCACTTTTAACTAACTTAAGCCTTTCAAAACTCCAAAACTTCTGAAAACAACAATTTTTCAATCAAATTTCAAAACCAAGGGCTTCACAAACTAATTAGAAAAGACTCGGGCCATGTAAAGAGGTAAAATAGTAATTTTATGAAATTTTCAAAAGTAACCTTGCGAATCATTACAAAAACTAGATAGCCAACTATTAACTAGAATTTATTCGTAAAATAAAATTACAATTCAAAATCATAATTCTAACAACTGCCTTAAAAAAGGGAAGATGAAAGACGTTCATGAAAATTCTGTTACACATATATCATTTTAAACCATAAAACATCATGAACGTCCTTTTTAAGTTAATTCTTAATAGGAATTCTTTACACCTTCCTGAGAAAATCAAAAGCCTGTAAGTTGTAGCATACAACCAATTTTATTGTTTTTGAAATGGGTTCCACATTTAGGGATTTAATCATGTTTGTATTTACTTTCTGTTACAGTTAGGTGCTCTTTGGGGTATTTATATTGTATTTATGCACTTGTGTTACTTAAAGGCAAGTTTTAGGACTTGTCACTTTTTGTGATCACATTATGCATGTCAATAATGGAAATAAATTAAAATAGAGATGAGGTACATCTATCAGATAATTGGATGAGGTTCTCAAAGACGAAATCATATAAATGAAGATAATTAAATTTGAATTTAGAAGAATCAAAATTAAGAAGCAAAAATGATTCTTTGCCTACATGAATTAAATAAACTTTTCACTTTACAAGAAGAATTAAATAAACTTGTAATTACAAAGAATTCCTAGAATACATACCATAAATAATGAAAAGTAAAATTAAGAGAATATATTCATAAAATTCCTTTTTTTAAAAAAGAACATTTTTTCAAAATTTAACGCCCCGAGCCTATACCCTAGACATAACTGACACTCAAGAACCATTGTCGGTTCCAAGCGAACCCTTGGCCTGACTCAACTCTCAGTGGAAGACTTACTCAACATAAGATGAACTCAAAAGTAAAACTTTAACTTAAATATCTCAAATACATAAATCAGAATATTTTGAAAAAAACATTCAATTGGCCAAAAGAGGCAACTCAAATCTTAAACATTTAACAATGAAAATGAAAGACTCCTCAAAACACTACTATCTATCTATGAAGTCTCTAAGTGATAGAGATGGAAATCGGGACAAGACCCACGACATCCTAACAAACTGAAAAGTAGATTAAACCCCCCGGAAGTAAGGAGGTTCACCAAACCTAACTCAAAAAATGTAAGTGTATCAACGAAGAGCCTATTGATCACCCTAGTTACCTATATCTGCATCATGAAAGATGCGGGCCAAATGATGCCAGTACATGAATGTACGAGCAAGTAAGGGAAACAATGGACATAACTTGCAAGCTTCAACTGATAAAAGGAAACCATACTCACCTCACCTCACCTCGACTCAAGGATACTCAAGAGACTCAAAGATACTCAAGAACTCAGAAGTACTCAACTCAGTTCAATAAAAAAAGCAACAATAAGATGTATTATAAAGAACAATAAATAGTAACACAATGTATTTAAAAATATAATAAAACTCTTTCATTCTTATTTTGAAGATTCTCTAACCGACAACTATCACTATGAGCTATGCGATAATACAATATCTCGCCCACGCTGTCAGAACTGTCCTATACCTTGCCGGAGTATAAGACATCCTCAACCAAGTAAATCCACTAAGCTATGCTTAAAAGCAATAAGGAATCATCTAAAAAGTATAACTCTTTCTACCCACGTTGGCATACATGGTTTATGAGGACTTTATGTTGTCTGAACTCGTCCCCATATTGACGCTCAATACTACTCCCAATAATATACTCATGCTCATATATTTAAAAACATTTTCTCATCCTTAAACTTTGAGATTATTATATTCAAAACTCCTCACAAACTCATTTGGAAATTGATATTTCCTCTCATTTTAAATGTAAAAACATTTACTCTTGGGAATAATTAATTCCCATATATTCACTTTTTCTTTAAAAAATAAAACTCAACTCTGTACATCCTCATACTCAAGTACTCAAGTCTTAAAACAAGTTTTTAAAAGCTTGCAAAAGACTTCTCAAAATAACTCTAAGAATTCCCTCAAACTTTACTCTTAACTCTATATTAAATTTGAAATGTGAATTCAAGAATTATGATTTATATATATAGGACCACTCAGTGATTATTGAAGACTTGCGGAGTTGGAAATAAGAAATAAGCGAAAACCCAAATTAGAGAACAGTGGCGTAACACAGAGATGGAATTAAAATTTTTGTTGCGAAAATACTTTTGAGGCAGAGGAATCTGTATCCTCTCCACGACGCGGAGAAGGGGTGATTATCTAGGGACTGAAATTCTAAGTTCCTCTGCTACACTGACTTAGACACAATTATTTACCCGATCTTTTCCTCTCCTCCCATACTCGATTCAACTCATACCCACGGCGAATCCAAGGTCAAAATTCACGCATTTTCATTACTCAAAAACAACTCCAGCAAAATCCACCTGGGGAACTAACAATTAACTCAAATCATTCGCAAACCCTTGCCTCAAGAACTCAAAACAACACTAAATTACCAATTAAATTCAAGAACTTCTCAAGAACTCAACACCTGACATAAAAAATGAGTTCATGGATAAAAGATTGCATGATTGGCGTGAGGTCGAATAAACCCAACACTATGGACGCTTACATACCTTGTTAGGATCAAATCCTTGGCGAAAACCCCTCGAAAATTGCAATAAATCCTTGAGCGCTTGAATCTTTTCCTTTCTTTCTCTCCTGAGCTTCTCTCTTAAACCCTAAGTGTATTTTAGAATTGTGAAAACTGGCCCAAATAAATTTAGACCCCTAAAATATTACAAAAACGTTTAAAGCTGCTGGGGTAAGGAAAAGATCAAAATATTCCTCATTAATTCGAGAAAATTTCTTTAACTGGACATACTGAACTCAAATGAGCATATCTCCCTCATTTGAAATTGAATTTTAGCCAACTTGGTAGTGTTTGAAAAAGGATCCAGGAAATATTTCATTTGATATCTTATGGGTCACCTAACTCGTCCTGTACTTAAAGTTATGGCCATTTCAAATTGACCCAAAACTCAACTTAAGCTTAACTTAAACAAATCTCAAATTAGCTCTTTCCAAATTACTTCTTTCTAAATTGCTTTTACTGTGGTCGAGATGTTACAATATCTCTCCTTGGTAACATTTATCATCGAATGATATCACTCTAATTTAGGACTAAGGGTGGTAACATCTAACACCTCGCTCAAACACCCAACATGCAATTTAACACAATATAATTCAACACCTCACTTAAAGAATACTAAAAAAAGAATTAGTACCTTGGTTTGAAGCTTCTCCAGAATCAAAGAGATATGGTTATCTCTTCTTCATAATCTCCTCAGCCTCCCAAGTAGCTTCCTCAAAAAACTTATTCCTCCATAAGACCTTGACTGATGCAACCTCCTTGGTTCTCAACTTGCGAATCTGACGATTGAGAATCTAAATGGGAATATCCTCATAAGATAGGCTATCCTAATACCAATATTATCTGTAGGTCTGTAGGTATAATAAGTGAAATATCTCCCATACACTTTTTCAACATTGAAATGTGGAATACCAGATAGACTATTGCTAATTCTAACGATAACTCAAACTCATAAGATACATTCTTAGCTCTCTTGGATATCATGTAAGCAATACACAGAGGACTAAGCTTTCTTTTTAACACCTTTCATGAGTGAAACCTTCTTATAAACCCAATTGTCCACCTCAAACTATAAGTCTCTTATAACAACGATATAGGATTTCTGACGACTTTGCGCTTTTTTTTTAACTTTTCTTGAATGATTTTCACTTTCTCCATAGCTTGATAAACCAAGTTAGGTACTATCAACCTGGCATCACAAATTGAAAACCCTCCAATATGATATACATATCTTCTCCCATAAATATCCTCATAAGGAGTCATCTGGATGCTAGAGTGATAACTATTGTTGTAAGCCTCTGGTGTTGTACCTTGACTTGTTGGCAATTCAGGCACTTAAAAAAACACTCTGTAATACACCTTTTCATTCTACTCCACCAATATACTTCTCTCAAGTCACGATACATATTTGTAGAACTCGGATGGATAGAGTATTCGGAGATGTGAGCTTCCTTCGTGATCCCTTATTGGAGTTCATCCACCTTTGATATACTCAATCTACCTTGATACCTCAATACACCATCCACCTTGTTCAAAAGCCATCACTTTATAGTTATGAAATTTTGCCTTCAATTTAATCTAAATAGGATCTTGGTCTTGTTTCTCTTTCACTTCGGACACTAATGATGATTCAACCTCATTCATTACCACCACTCCACTTTCTTTGGAATCCATTAACCGGTGTCCTAGTTGTTCAAGTCTATTCATATATTTGGCTAAATTGTTCTTGCCTTTCTCAACATAAAAAGTACTTCCCATAGAGAACTTGTTCAAGGCATTAACAATAAAATTAGCCTTACCTCGGTGATAGAGAATACTCATGTCATAATCCTTGAATAACTCCAACCACCTTCTCTGTCTGTGTGACAGTAAGATCTTTCTGACTAAATACATACCGAAGACCCTTGTTATCGGTGACCACATCAACATGAACATCATAGATATAGTGACGTCATATTTTCAATGCAAACACTACATCAACTAACTCTAAATAACGGGTTGTGTAGTTCTTATGGTAAACCTTAAGTTGTCTAGAGAAATAAGCTATAACTTTGCTATTCCATATCAATACAGAATCCATTCCAACTCTAGACGAATCACAATACACAACAAAGCCTTTTGTGGCCTTCGGTAAGGTCAACACTGGGCAGTAGTCAACCACATTTTATTTCCCGAAAGCTTTTCTCAAAAGCTTCAGACCATTGAAACTTTCTTGTCTTCTAAGTCATTTTTTTCAACGGGGATGAAATAGATGAGAACCCCTTGAAAAACCTTCTATAATAACAAACAATCCCAAGAAACTTCTAATATTAGTTGGAGATATAGGTCTAGAACAGTTTTACACTGCCTCAATCTTTTGAGTGTCAACTTCACCCAATTACCAAAAACAATGTGGTGTAAGAATGTCACATACTCAAGCCAAAACTCACACTTGGAAAATTTAGCATACAACTCTCTATCTCTAAGAGTTTGAAGAACTACTTTAAGATGACTAGCATGATCCTCCTCATTATTTGAATAAATTAGGATATCATTAATGAATACGATAACAAACATATAAATATAAGGCTTAAACACTATGTTTATAAGGTCCATGAACATTGCAAGAGCATTAGTCAAACCAAACGACATGACTAAAAACTTATACTGACCATAAGAAGTCCTGAAAGCTGTCTTTGGAATATCACTCTCTCTTACTCTCAACTGATTATAGCCCGATTTGAGGTCTATGTTAGAAAAACAAGTGGCACACTGAAGTTGATCGAATATATCATCAAATCTTTGAAGGGGATACTTATTCTTTATGGTAACGTTATTCAATTGACGGTAGTCAATACACATCCTAACCATATCTCTTTCCCACAAATAAGACCGGTGCGCCCCAAGGTAAGATACTTGATCGAATGAAACCTTTATCAAGGTCTTTCAACTACTATTTCAACTCTTTCAACCCATTGAGAGCCATTCTATATGGAGAAATAGAAATAGGTCGAGTATCAGGAAGAAATATCTATACGGAAGTCTATTTCTCTCTTAGGAAGGACTTGAGAAGATCATCTAAAAAGACTTGTGGAAACTCATTCACAACTGGAACTGACGGAATGTGTGGTGTCTCATTACTAGAGTCATTAACTCGGACTAAGTGATGGATGCAACCCTTGAAAACTAACTTTCTAGCCTTAAGGTATTAAATAAAACAACCATTAGGCACTGCTGAACTACTCCCCCACTCAATAACTGGCTCATTAGGATATTGACACTTAATTACTCAAGTTCTACAATCAATTAAGGCATAGCAGGCATGAATCCATTACATACCAAATATAACATCAAAGTTCACCATGTCTAGCTCGACTAAGTTAGCCATGATGTCTTTGTGATTGAAAGAAATGGTACAATCTTGATAAACTCTCCTAGCTGGAATAGATTCACGAACAAGTGTGGAAACACTAAACGGGTCAAGAAGTTTCTAAGAAAGAATATCAAAATACCTAGATTGTATGGAGTCACAAAATATAAACTCACACTTGGATCTAACAATGCATATACATCAAAAGTAAATACTTCGATCATACCAGCGATAACATCAGGTGAATCTTGCTCTTGGCGACTGGTAATAGCATATGACGACTTTCTCTACGCATGTCCATGAAGTAGCTCATCTAGATGCAACTCTATCTGGTGTAGCCGCTGAAGAAAATTGGGCTCTATTGCCTCCATTACCATTTCCCTACAGGCTCTTAGGGCATTCTCTCATGAAATGACATGCATGACAACACTTGAACTAACTAGTGGAGCCATCGCAACACACTCCTGGGTGGTTCCTACCACACTTAGCATATGTAGGAGTCCAAACACCTCATTATGCCACACTACCTTGAGATTGTGCAAGTTTAGCTCTGAAGTTTTGAGAATTCTAATTCTTAACCTCACCGTTATTTCTTGGTGCACGTGCACTCGTAGATGATGGAGTAGGTATAGTTTGCTTTTGTTGAAATGATGACCGGTTCACATTTCCCTTCCGCTGCATGTACTCATTACCTGTTGTCTTGGCCTTCTTGTTCCATAACTCTTCTCTAACTTTCAGCTTATCTTCCTCAACCTATTGCACATGGATCATAAGCCTTGATTTGTCCATGTCTTCTATCAGCATAGTTGTCTTGCCCTTCTTACTTGATAAGAGAGACGACCCAGATACAAATAGACTTATACTACTCCTCATAACTGTAACCATCTTCATAGAGGAGCGGGACAATTGAGTGAACTTGAGGCTATACTCATGTACACTCATGGATTCATGCTTCAAGTTAAGGAATTCTCTTACCTTCTCCTCCTTCAGCTCACAGAGAAAGAAACTCCCTAAGAAGGCCTCTTCGAACCAAACCCAACTCATAATTGGTGCACCTTCAACTCTACTTTTTTTCCATTGGTCGTACCTGACTCTAAGAACACCCTTCGGTTGGTATGCGGCTAACTCCACACGATCATAATCTGCAAGCTGCATCACCTCGAACACTTTCTGCAACTCTTCCACAAAGTTTTCTTTTCTGGATCCTCAGTGACACTTGAGCCAGTGAAGTCTAAAGGATTCATCCTTATGAACTCAAGGATCCTAGATATATCAACCAAACCCTGGTGAACCGCTCTTTGTTGACCAGCTTGATTGACCACAACTTTACTCAACATCCGTAGAACATCTTGAAACTCAGCGCTAGTAACCTCTCTTTGTGGTTGCACTTCTGGTGCACTGGGAACCCCTTGATCCTGGGGAGCAACATTACTCCTAGAAGGACGACCTTGAAAATCTCTTCATGGTCAGATGATCTTAAATTTACACACAAGCACAAATGAGAAAAAAAAAACTTTGTAGAGTTAAAATCTATCGCACGAAAGAGTATGAAAGAAGTAAGATAATTTCTAAATGCCGCAACCTCCTAATTATATATGTGGCGCAACTCACACAAATAACTAGGACTCTAAAGACACGACTTCATAAAGATCCTAGGAGTCTTGAACTCTGTACTCTGATACCAAGTTTGTCACGCCCTAAGCCTATACCTTAAAGTAACTGGCACACGAGAATCATTGCTAGCCCCGACCGAATCCTTGGCCTAACTTACCTCTCCGCGGAAGACTTAATCAACATTAGATGAACTCAAAAGTAAAAATTTAAGTCAAATTTCTCAAATACTTAAATCAAATATTTAGAAATAAACATTCAATTAGCCAAAAGAGGCAACTCAAGTCTTAAACATTTAACGATGACAATGAAAAGACTCCTCAAACACTACTATCTATCTATGAAGCCTCTAAATTACAGAGATGGAAGTCGGAACATGACTCACAACATCCTAACAAAACTGAAAGGTAAATGGAATCCTCCGAAAGCAACGCGGCTCACCAAAGCTTACTCAAACTGCAAGTGGTATCAACGAAACTTCTGTTGATAATCGTGGTTACCTATATGCATCATGAAAGATGCAGGCAAAATGGTGTCAGTACAAGAAATGTACGAGCATGTAAGGGGAACGCTAAACAGAACCTGTAAGATTCAAATAATAAAAGGAAACCATACTCACCTCAACTCAACTCGACTCAAGGATACTCAAGAACTCAGAAGTAGACAACTTAGTTCAATATAAAAGCAATAATAAGATGCATTATAAAGAATGCTTTTAACAAGAAAATAGTAACTCAATGTATTTAAATATAAAATAAAATTCTTTTACTCTTATTTTAGAGATTCTCTAACTGACAATCATCACTATGATATATGTGATGATACAACGTCTCGCCCACGCTATCAGAATTTTTCTATACCTTGCTGGAGTATAAGACATTCTCAACTAAGTGAATCCACTAATTAAGCTATGGTTAAAAAGCAATCACGAATCATCTAAAAAGTATGACCCTTTCTATCCACGTTGTCATGCATGATTTATGAGGACTTTGAATTGTATGAACTCATTTCCATATCGGTATTCAATACTACTTAAAAAAATATAATCATGCTCCTATGTTTAAAAACACTTCCTCCTCCTCAAACTTTGAGATTATTACTCAAAAGTTTCTCTTAAAAAGAGATTATACTCAAAAACTCCTCATGAACTCATTTGAAAGTCGATGTTTCCTCTCATTTTAAATGTAAAAATATTTACTAATGGGAATACTTATATACTATATATTCATTTTAAATAAAATGAAATTAAACTGTCCTCATCCTCATACTCAAGGCTTATAACAAGTTTTTAAAAGTTTGCAAAAGACTTCTCAAAATGACTCAAAGAATTCCCTCAAACTTTACTTTTAACTCTATCTTGAATTTTAAATGTGAATTCAAGAATTATGATTTGGATATATAAGATCACTCAATGATTATTGAAGACTTAGGTAGTTGGAAATAAGAAACGAGCGAAGACCCAAATTAGAGAACACTGGTGTGACGTAGAGACTAAATTAAATTTTTGGTCGCAAAAATATTTTTGAGGCAGATCATATTCTCTCGCAACGCAAAGAGGGGGTGATTATCTTAGGACTGAAATTCTAAGCGCCTAAGCGATGCGGACGTGGGCACAATTATTTGTCCGATCTTTTCCTGTCCTCCCATACTCGATTCAACTCATACCTGTTGCAAATCTAAGGTCAAAATTTACGAATTTCATTACTCAGAACAGTTCCAACGAAACCCACACAGAGAACTATCAATTAACTCAACTCATTCACAACCCTCACCTCAAGAACTCAAAACAACACAAAATTACCAATTAAATTCAAGAACTTCTCAAGAACTCAACAATTCGACATCGAAAATGAATTCATGGGTAAAAGATTGCAGGATTGGCGTGAGGGCGAACCCAACACTATGGAAGCTTACACACCTCGCTAGGATCGAATCCTTGGCGAAAACCCCTCGAAAATTGTAAGAAATCCTTGAGCGCTTGAATCTTTTCCTTTCTTTCTCCCCTTGAACTTCTTTCTAAAACCCTAAGCTTATTTTAGAACTAGTAAAATTATCCACGCTTTGCGCGAGAATTTAAGATTACGGAATTTATAAAAATAATATTTAAAACCTATCATGCATTAAACTAAAACATTATATGAAAAATGAAAATTATTAAGTGTTATCATTTATTTTTCCTTAATAACATAAACATAACTTAATGATTGTAAAAATACATACCATGATCTGTAACATAAACAATGGTGTCAGTAAGCCACTTAATATGAGCAAATTATACAAATAATTAATTGTGAAGAAGAAGAAAATGTTCAGAATTTTTGTTATTTTAAAATGAGAGAAAATCCCTCCATTTATAGACAAGGAAGGATAGTGAGAACAAATTTTATTGTGCCTTATAAGAAAGGTTATAACTATTTGGAAAAGTTGCACACTTCGGAAATATCATAACCTTTCGTAAAAGTCGCAACTCTTCATAAATGTTGCAACTTTTCGTAAAAGTCGTAACTTTTCATAAAAATCGCAACTTTTTATAAAAGTCGTAACTTTTCATAAAAGTCACAAATTTTCATAAATGTCACAACTTTTCATAAAAATCACAACTTTTCATGAAAGGAAAAGACTAGTTTTAGAAATAAAATAAATATAAAGATAATCCTCATTTGTGGTGGCGCCACATAGACGGACCTAGGGTTTTCCTTTATATATTTATATGATATGATATGATATATAATGATCGTGAAAATTGACCCAAATCAGTTTCGACCCCTAAAATACTACTAAAAATGTTTAAAGCTGACGGGGTAAGGAAAATATCAAAATACGCCTCATTAATTCGGGTAAATTCTCTTAATTGGACCGGCGAAACTCAAACAGACATATCTCCCTCATTCAAACTCGAATTTTAGCAAACTTTGTGGCATTGGAAAGATGATTCAGAGAACTTTTATTTGATTTCTTACCTGCCGCCTAACTCGTCCTTTACTGAAAGTTATGGTCGTTCGAAGTTCACCCAAAACTCACAACTTAAGCTTAACTTGAACAAAATCTCAAATTAGCTCTTTACAAATTAGTTCTTTCTAAATTTAGCTCTTTGTAAGGCCGATGTGTTCCATTAAAAAAAAGTCAAGAAACTAATTTTACTGGAAGGATCATTGATCTTAAGACTAGTATGAAAATTATAAACTAAAATAATATGATAATTTGGAAGATTTTCTATTTTGGATATCGAGTTTTTGGTACCCATCCAATAAATTTTTTCTCTATCACTTGCATTTGAACATATGAAATCCTAATAATCATATAAAAATATTAGTTAAAATATATTTGGCGACTTGTTTCACATGTAATTTTAACTCACGAGCCATTAATTTTATTCCAATCATGATAAGGATATCAACGAAAATTGGGAATGATAATTATTATTGAGAGTTTTGCTAATGAAAAGGTTTAACATATAATTTAGAGATTCAAACTTGTCGATATAGTTGATAGTGTCTTTTTTTCATCTTAAAATTCATGTTTTAATAATTTTATATTACAAGAATATTTTTACACCAAAAGCTACTTAATGTACTTTTTTGGAGGTGAGCATAAGTTGTTTTCCCTTACAACAATTTCAATTCATTTCTCTGGTGTTTTAATATTCAAAATGTCATCCTTAAAAACGGAGTATTATAATCCTCAAGACATCGCTTGCAAATGTTAATACTTACCATTTTATGTGGGATTCATACCATCAGGTAAAATTACAGTCTATTCCTTAAAAGTTTATAATTATGGAAATCCCTCAAACGGATACAATAATATAAGCGTTGATACATTAAAAAGAGGGTCGGATACATTAATGGCCAAAAAATCAAAACGCTGATACATTAAAAAGAGGGTCGCATACATGCATACATCAAAAAGAGGGTCGAATACATTAATGGAGGGTACTGATAAATTAATGGCCAAAAAATCAAAGTGCCGATACATTAAAAAGAGGGTCGAATACATTAATGGAGGGTACAGATAAATTAATGGCCAAAAAATCAAAGTGTCGATACATTAAAAAGAGGATCAGATACATGCGCTGATACATTTAAAAGATGGCCGAACACATTAATGGAGGGTCAGATACATTAATGATATTTTTGACTTAAGAGAAAAATGAGGGATTTTGGAGATTTGGAAAACTTATAGGGGATAATGGTAATAAGTAAACTAAAAGGTGAAATTTCTGTATTTATTCCTTTTTTTATTTCACTAATTTCTGGAATTTCTGCACTTAATGAGGGTCTGAATCTTAATCAATCAGATTCACCTCATTCAGTGTGTTTGTTTTTTTAGGACTGAATCTTAATTATTCAGATTCAGTTCATTAAGTTTGTTTGTTTTATTTCTTTATAAGCCTTTTAATGGGTCTGAACAGATCTGAATGAATCAGATCTGTAACATACTCTTAACACATTTCGGACTCAAAAATAAGACTCCTATCTTAATTCAACTACATCACAATAACTCATAAAAAATTCTTATTTAATTTATGTTAATTACATGCTTACCGCTATAATTTCCTTTATTCTTACTACCGTAATTAATATACGTCTTTTACTTTCATAAATTAATCAATATATTTAAATTGATAAGCACTTCATGATATAATATTTAGTACGATTCCAAAAAATAAGAAAGTATTAATTATTTGATCGATAACAATGACAAATGTCCATTATAAAATAAAATGTTTTCATAAATATTATATTACTACTCTATATAAACTATTTTACATTGCATTATATTAGATTCTCAAAGTTCTTGACATTAAAAATGTTGTTCAAAATAACTCAAAATAAACTCAAAATAACATAATACAATACTGTCATAGATACTATTATTGACATTAAAAATGTTATTCAAGACGCTAGACAAAAAAAAACAAGAATGATTCAATAATATCTCATTATTCGAAAAACACACACACACATAATAAATAGGAATCAAGAGCTAGCTCTTAATCTGCAAAGAAACCGAGTTGATACCAAACAAGTTTATTTGTTATGTAGTTTCACACACAAGTTTGATATTGAATATCCCTCTTCTATAAATCAAAATAAGAAAAAATAAAAAAGAAGTAATGGTTTATCAATGGATAACAATTTATCTTGAAGAATCACTTGCAGTTGAGAGTAGTTTTGATCTTATGAATTGTATGCGAGATGATGTCATTTGCATCTACGATTGACTTCTCTGGAAGATCTGCTGTGGAGAGATTGTCCACCAACATTTGAAACATGATAGTCACCAGTGATCCACTACAATAATCAGGAACTATTGAAATTCCATTGGGCAAGAGTTCCACACAAGAAGGGTCCCCTCCTTTCCTCACTGTGTTCATTTTCGAAGAATCAACTATTGCATAGACTAAAACAGAACCTGTTGCATCCGTGCAAGTATCTTGAAATATCAACATGTTATTTTGGTTAGAAATGATGTCATTCCCCTGCATTTTCAAATCAAAACAAAATCTTATTAATAAATTAAAACAATAAGATAAAAGAACAAACTGTCATGTTTTTCTAAAATAAGTGATACTCACATTAGCACAAAAAAGGAGACACAACTCTCAAGATTTTGACCCTTAGTAATATGGATAATATTTTACATGGCACCACTACAGGATAAGATATCCCATTGGCTCCTCATATTATTATTAGTGAAGAATTTAAATAAACATTGTGGCTTTATCGGTAATTGAATCGTCTTTGTGACACTTAAAATCACACCGATATGTTCACTAGTGTCACTAATATTCCTCCTCATCATCAGATTTGCATCTTTTCCATTTTCTTTTTGAATTGTTTTCCACTTGTGAGTGGTTGCGCAAATGCCCGTGTTATTTGAAGTTTTGATGATGTAACAAACTCAGGGACCTTGTGAAGGTACCCGGTTCTCAATATGAAGTGTTCTTTGACTGCCAGCTGGAGAAAGTACAAAAGATTGGTGCACAGTTCCCAACTGCGTCAGAAACGTCAGACCTTTCCAACCAATGGCATGGGTTTAAGGAAAGTGACTTGTCTATACAATGTCATCTTTCCTTACACTTTCTCTTCAATTTTTGCAACTTGAAAAAGCACATTCAAGAACTCTTGCAAAGGCTAAGGAAAATCAAGAAGAAGAATCATTCGAAAACAACCGAAACTCAGGCGTACATTGTGTAGTTGTTTGAGAATATATTCTTTCGATCTTACATTGTAAACTGATTCTACATCTATAAAGGAATCAGTGTGGTTCGATCTGAAATTCTAAATCATTATTAGATTAGTGATTTAGTGGGCAATCTGTGAGATTTCTTAGAAAATTCTACGTTGTCTAGGGTGATAGCTTAGTGGGTAGAGTAATATCTACTTAGGCTTATCAAGCAATAGTGCTATTGCTTGATAGTGAGATTAAAAACTTTTTCTCACATTTTTGTAACCGGTTTCCTTTTTCTTGTGAAGATTAGTGAAACTGTTTTGAAAATCCTGTGAGACAGGTCGTGGTTTTACTCCCTTGAGCAAGGAGGTTTCCACGTAAAACTCCTCTGTCTTTTTGCTGCATTTACTATCTGTTATATTTACTATTGTATGTCAAGGGACCTGGTCCATTGTCTGATAGTGGACGCACAGATTCTAACAAGTGCTATCAGAGCGGTTACTCTCTATCCGGTTAACACCAAGAGAGTGATTTCTGTTCTAGAATGGCTGCTCCACTTAATCTGGAAGAGGGTCAGTCTTCAACTAGACCCCCTTGTTTCAATGGCCACTTCTATAGTTGGTGGAAAGTGAGAATGCATGACTTTCTTATGGCTGAAGATAGTGAACTATGGGACATTGTCTTAGATGGACCCTTCATTCCCATGATGGAAGAGAAAGATGGTGAAAACACTAGGCTTGTTCCAAAGCCTCGACGAAAATATGATGAAGCTGATAGGAAGAAGATTGAAAAAGGATACAAAGCCAAGAAGCTTCTTGTTTGTGGTATAGGACCCGATGAGTTCAATCGTGTCTCAACTTGTGAATCTGCAAAAGAAATCTGGGATTGCTTAAAAACAGCCCATGAAGGAACTGAACAAGTAAAAGAGTCAAAGATTGATATGCTTACCTCTCAGTATGAAATTTCAAAATGAGAGAAGGTGAAACTATTCATGAAATGTTCACTAAACTGTCATCAATCACAAATGAGTTGAGAAGTCTTGGAGAACCTATCAGCATGAGTAAGCAGGTCAAGAAAGTGCTTCGAATTCTTCCCAAGTCTTGGGAAAGTAAGGTTGATACTATTACTGAAGCAAAGGACCTGAAAGTGTTAACAATGGATGCTCTCATTGGAAATCTAAAGACCCATGAGATGAACCGAAGTCATGATCAGTCAAAGAAGGAAGCCAAGAAAGATAAGTCGTTGATGCTGAAATACAGATCTGAAGAGGACTCCAGTGATGATGATGATATGGCTTACCTTATCAAGAGGTTTTTAGAAGATTGTGAGGAAAAACAAAGATTTTAGAAAGAGAGCAAATGTTCCTCGAACTGCTACTCAAAATGATACCTGTCACAAGTGTGGAAAGGCTGGACACTTTATAAGAGAGTGTCCATTACTCAAGGCTGAAAACAAAGAATATCAAAAACCAAGAGGTGATAAAGAAAAGCTCAGGGACCTGGTACTCGATAAGAATGATCGGAAAGCTGCTGCTGATTATGTGGTCAAGAAAGCCCTTGCTGCTTGGGGTGACTCTTCTAGTGATTCAGAAGATCCTGATGAATCAAATGATGTGTCAATGGTGGTGGTTCATGAGGATGAAACCATATTCAATGAGATGTTTGCTTTCATGGCTCATTCAGAGGATGAAGATGATGAGGATAAGGTAACTCTTCTTGATTTGAAACATGATCTGAATACCTATTCTCTTAAAAAATTGAGAACATTAGCAAATGTTATGATTGATTCAGTGATTGAGTTAACTTCTGAAAGAGATACTATGAATGCTGAGTTTGAAAGTTTAAATGAAAACAGAGATAAAATGGGTGAGAAAATGTTGAAAATTGAAGATCAAATGGTTGTTCTAGAATCTGAAAAACTAGAACTTAAAGAACAATTACATTTGATAAATGAGAAAGCTGAAAAACAAAAAGGAAAGTCTAGTAATTTACAAGTTGAGCTTGAAGAAAAACTGAAAACCTCTGAGACTAATCTTGTTTTAGTTTTGGAAAGGAGCAACAACTTAGAAACAGATATTGTCAAACTTAAAGATGAACTTGAAAAATCCCTTAAGTGGACAAAATCTTCTAAGCTGTTTTCAAATGTAACAAATCAAAGTAATTTCAACAAAAAGGGTCTAGGAATTTTGAATATTACTCCTCCTTTCAATCCTCACAGCAAATATGTGTTTGTGTCTGACAATTTGATGTGTCTTCATTGTGGTAAAAATGGGCATTCAAAAGAAGAGTGTACAGACTGGAGAAAGTCACATGAGAGACTTTCAAAGTATACAGAAAAGCGAAGGTTTCAAAAGAGAGACCTGGTCCTACAAAACAATCCTCAACCAAAAGAATTTCAAAGGGAGGACTTGGTTCTGCTAAAAAATCCTTCGTCGAAAAGAATCAGAAGTTACCTCATTGGGCTAGAAACACCTTGATCACCCCTTTGTCTGCTTTCTGGGAACTCAAATTGAAATGGGTTCCCAAGTCTAATAAGTGACTGTTGCTGCAGGTGAGTGAGAGGAGCAGCAGTCAATGTTGGTACATGGACAGTGGATGCTCTAAACATATGACTGGTGATATCAAAAACTTCCTCTCACTCAAGGCACTTCAAGGTGGAGGTGTCTCTTTTGATGATGGAAAGAAGGGGTATATTTTAGGTGTTGGTAAAGTGGGAAAATCGCTTGGGGAATCTATTGACAACGTGTATCATGTCAGTGGGTTGAAGTATAGTCTCTTGAGTGTGTCTCAAATTTGTGACAAGGGAAATGAAGTGAAGTTTACATCTGAGAAGTGTACTGTAGTTAATCTAACTACAAAGAAAGTGATTCTCACTGCTCACAGAAGCAAAAACATGTATGTGGCTAACTTAGAAACATCTCATGGAGATGATCTGACATGTCTTAGTGCTCAGAATGAAAATGCTGATTTCTGGCATCGAAGACTAGGGCATGTGAGCTCATCTTTATTGAATAAACTGATTTCTAAGGACATGGTCCTAGGTATGCCAAAGTTGAAATTTTGTGAAAGCAAAATTTGTGAAGCATGTGTCAAAGGAAAACAAACCAGATCATCCTTCAAGCCAAAGAAGCAAGTAACCTCATCGAGAGTATTAGAGCTGCTACACATGGATTTATGTGGACCTTTGAAGGTTCAAAGTAGAAGTGGAAAGAAATACATTCTGGTGATAGTTGATGACTACTCAAGGTTCACATGGACAAGGTTCTTAAGATCAAAAGCAGAAACACCAGAAGAATTGACAGTGTTCTTCAAAATGATTCAAACAAAATTGAATCAAGTGATTGCTGGAATTAGGTATGATCATGGAACTGAGTTTGAAAACTCAAAAATTGATCATTTCTGTATGAAAAATGGCACTAGTCACAATTTCTCTGCTCCAAGAACTCCCCAGCAAAATGGAGTAGTGGAAAGGAAAAACAGAACCTTGATTAATATTGCAAGAACAATGATTATTGAGTCAAATCTTCCTCAAAATTTTTGGGCTGAAGCAATCAACACATCATGCTATGTCACTAACAGATGCTTGATAAGGTCTTTACTGAATAAGACTCCCTATGAACTACTCAACAACATAAAATCTATGTTGAGCTACCTTAGGGCTTTTGGATGCAAATGTTTTATTTTGAACAATGGGAAAGATGATCTCGGAAAGTTTGACCCTAGAAGTGATGAAGGAGTGTTTGTAGGATATTCTTCATCAAGTAAAGCATACATAGTTTTCAATAAGAGAACTCAATGCATTGAAGAAAGTATTCATGTTGTGTTTGATGAAGATGGAAATCTGAAAGGGGCAGCATCAAATGATGAAGATGAGTTAATTGAGCTGTTTAAATCTCAGAAAAGTGAAAGAAGTCAAGATGAAATAAATGACCAGTTGGGGATTGACAATGCTGATCAAAGTTCATCTGAAAAGGCTGATGAAGTTGTAAACCCGAAGAGGAACCTGGTACCATTCTGAACTCAAGTCAGAATATCACTCACTCTCCAGAAAATGAAGACTTCCTTGATGAACAAGAGAACACTGATCAGTTGAACCAGTTGACTTCAAGACCAGGATGGAAACACAGTTCATCACATCCACTTGATAATCTCATTTCACCTTTGAACTCTGGAATTCACACTAGATCAAAAACAAGAAATCTAGTTGCATTCTCAGCGTTTATATCTTCAATTGAGCCTAAGAATGTGAAAGAGGCATTAGGTGATGCAGATTGGATTAATTCAATGCAAGAAGAACTCCATCAGTTTGAAAGAAGTAAAGCGTGGTATCTGGTTCCTCGACCTGTTAACAGAACTGTTATAGGAATTAGATTGGTTTTCAGAAACAAGCTTGATGAAAATGGTGTGATTACTAGGAACAAATCCAGATTAGTTGTTCAAGGATATAATCAGGAGGAAGGTATAGACTATGATGAAACCTTTGCTCCTGTTGCAAGGATGGAGGCCATCAGAATTCTCATAGCCTTTGCTGCATTCATGGGATTCAAGCTATATCAAATGAATGTCAAGAGTGCCTTCCTTAATGGAGACTTAAAGGAGGAGGTGTTTGTTAAACAACCTCCTGGGTTTGAAGATGCTGAGCTACCAGATCATGTGTTCAAGTTGAATAAGGTCCTGTATGGTTTAAAACAAGCTCCCAGAGCTTGGTATGAAAGACTGTCGAAGTTTCTGTTGAAGAATGGGTTCAAAAGGGGGAAAATTGACAATACCTTGTTCTTATTAAAAAGAGAACATGAATTGCTTATTATACAGGTATATGTGGATGAAATTATTTTTGGAGCTACGTCGGAGCATTTGTGTGAAGAATTTTCATCATTAATGGGAAAGGAGTTTGAGATGAGCATGATGGGTGAACTGACTTTCTTTTTGGGACTACAAATCAAGCAATCATCTGATGGAATATCAATCAGTCAGGAGAAGTATATTAAGGAGCTGTTGAAGAAATTCAATATGTTTGATTCTAAACCTATTGATACTCCAATGGGTACAAACTCCAAGCTTGTAGCAGATGAATCTGATTCTCTTGTGAATCAAACCATGTATAGGGGAATCATTGGATCCTTGTTGTATCTGACTGCTAGCAGACCTGACATTGTATACAGTGTTGGAATGTGTGCTAGATTCCAAGCATGCCCTCGTGATTCACATTTGAAGGCTGCTAAACGAATTCTAAGATACTTGAAGAAAACAGGGGACCTGGTCCTCTTCTACCCAGCAGGTGACACTTTTGATCTTGTTGGTTTTGCAGATGCTAATTTTGCTGGTTATCAAGTTGACAGGAAAAACACTTCAGGGATGGCTCATTTCCTTGGATCTTCACTTATCTCATGGGGAACGAAGAAACAAAATTCAGTAGCTCTTTCAACAGCTGAAGCTGGATATGTAGCATCTGCTGCATGTTGTTCACAGTTGTTATGGATCAAACAACACTTAGAGGACTTCGAAGTAAGCATCAAGGCAATACCTCTTATTTGTGACAATACTACTGCAGTTAGTATGGGAAAGAATCCTGTTCACCACAAGAGAACCAAACACATTGATGTTAGACATCATTTTCTGAGAGATAATGTTGAAAAGGGAAACATTGTGCTTACATATTGCCCAACAGAGGAACAAATCGCAGACATCTTCATCAAGGCTCTTAGCAAAGACCAATTTGAGAGTAATAGGTTGAAGTTGGGCATGATGACTTCAAACTGATTTCAAGTCATTCAATCATGAAATTTCCTTGATGGCTAAACTTTAGTGCAGGTATCCTCTTTGTCAATAATATCTTGTCTAAGTTAGATCACTGTTGTACCTATTGCAGGTATACATTCATAAAGGATTAGAAAAGCAAAGACATGGTCAGAACAATTGAGGAATGGTGATAAAATTGCATTATGGGACCTGGTCCTAGTCGAGGTTAGCATTCGATACATTAATTTTAAACTGAGATAAAGTGACCGTTGATCAAGCCACGTGTCAGTCATTGGTTATTCTGACCGTTAGTCCCATCGCTTATTTTCCAAGCGACACATCAAATCAATAGGGACCTGGCACCATTTCGTTTTCTTTTTAAACCCCCTTTTTCTCTATTAATCCTTCACTCTTCTTGCAATATTCCCTCTCTCTGTCGAAAAACCCTAAACTGTTTTTCTCACTCACTACCTTTTTCATCTTTCACTACTGCTTCTCTTCTCTTTCTTATTGATAAAATGTCGAACCCTTCTTCTGCTTCTAAGCAAATGCTTACAATACTTAGTGAGATTGACTCAATTTCTTTCTACTCTCCATCATCCACAGGGTCAAAATCTAATCTTTCAACAAGTTCAAAAGTAAGTTCTCCCTTAGATAACCCCGAAAATCCTTTTCAGTCTATTGATCTGAACAGTCCAAGTCTTCCTACTGGACCTGGTCCTCATCATGAAATGCTTTCAAATGCTCTTTTTGAAGGAGACTTACCAAGGAACAAAACTTCTGAGTCAAATATTCTCGCTGCGAGTGAAGAATTAGTGATTGAGAGTCTTGCTATGATGCGAGAGGAAATCAGAGTTGAGGAAAGTGAACCTCTTCAAAATGAAGAGATCAGAGAGACCCAACCTTCTTTGATAGAACTCCAGATTTTGGGAGATATCCATCCTCTGATTCCTCTGACTCAGCAGGTGATGACCAACCTATACCGTGGAAGGTTGAAAAGAGAGATGTAAGTGTATCTGCGAAAGGAAAAGAGAAAGTGGTGGGAGAAGTGTCTAAAAGGAGACCTGTTACTAGATCTGACGCCAAAAAGATGATGGTTGATGCCCTGAAAGCCAGTGCGAAGTCTACAGCAGAAAACAAGAGTGCTAGAACTTTCAAAGTGTACAATTTTAAACTGCCTGAGTCTGGTGTGGTAGATGTGTCTGCTGAAGAGACAGAAAAGGGATACAGGAAGAAGAGGTCAGGAAAGGCAAAGCCAAGAGAAACGAAGAAAGCTGAGCAAACAAAATCCACAAAGCAGACTGCTAAAGGAAAAAGGAAAAGGTCACAGGGACATGGTACACAGGTGCATGTAAATGAAGAGCAGGTCAACAAACAAGAGATTGTTGACAATATGAGGAAGCAGTCTGTACTGGCTGGCAGGGTTTTTGATATGAGGATAATTAATCTTCCTGGGATGGACTCACTTCATGACATGGTCGAGATTCAGTCGTGGATGCATCTTTTCAACCACATATCTCCCATTCTTCATGAAGAGGAAGTGCGAGAATTCTACTACAACATTCAATTTCAGGAAGATGGAAGTATTAATACCAGAGTAAACGACATTGCTATTTATCTTGACGAGACTCTGCTGGGAAAGATTCTTAGGGTACCTCTTGAAGGTACCAGGTCTGTGGTAGGGAAGACATGTTCTGTTGAATTTGTAACATTGTGTTCGAAGCTTCCTACTACAAAATGCGCAGGGTTGTTTAAGAAAGTGATGAGAAGTGAATATCAGTTAGTTTTTGAATTTGTCAACAAAATTCTCCTCCCTCGAACAGAAAAGAGGACCTCAAACTTCTGCTGATTTGTATGTGATGGAATTGTTGTGCAAGTTCGAACCTCTGGATCTTCCAGGACTCATGCTTGAGCATATCTACAAGACTGTCATTGAGCGGAAAGGGATACATGGTATGGGGTATGGATACTTTCTCACTAAAGTATTCAAATACTTTAACATTCCGCTTGGTCTTGGGAAAGTCGGTACAGTGAAGCAAGCCTTTTCAGAGACTACCTTGGTTGAATGTGAGTGCATTGAAGGGAAAGGAAATCCCAAGAGCAAAATGGCTCAACTCATTGAAGACCAGGACCAGCTCAAGCATTAAGTTGAAGAACTGACTATGAGGCTGAGTGGCAAGGATGCAGAAATTGCTATTCTTAAGGCCGAGCTACTCACTGCGCAGACTAAGAGACCTGGTACTGATGCAGTTCAAGACCTGGAAAGGGAAAATGCAGAACTGAGGGCCAAAGTTATTGCTTTACAAGAGAAAGCAATAAAGGATAATGATGATGCAAATGCTAGACTCACTCTCATCATTCAATCCCTTTCCCATCAGCCTCCCCCTTCATAGTCTGTCCTTTAGTCTCCCTGTGTCTTCCTTGTGTGGCTTATCTTTTCGTCCTTTGGATTTCAGTTTGCTGTTAATGTATTGAATGTTAATTTTGGAATTCTATTTATATTATTCCCCTGTTGTTCTGGCTAATCTCTCTTGTCGCATGCTTTCTTTTATGTTTGATTGCCAAAAGGCTATGATCTTCTCTGACATTATTATTGATACTGTTGGTTTACTGTATCTCGTTTTTATGATGCCAAAAGGGGGAATTTTAACTGTTTGTGACTGGACATGTTTGTGAGGGGGAATACAGCTAGTGCAGTGTATATTGTGTATATTGTGGTTCCTTTTGTTTTCGATTCTCTGTTAGGTGGGTGGACAAGCAATTCAGGGGGAACTTGTCTTGAAGCTGGAGTGGAGCCTGGAGTATTGTGTGTCATCATCAAAAAGGGGGAAAATGTTATTTGCAGTTTTGATGATGTAACAAACTCAGGGACCTTGTGAAGGTACCCGATTCTCAATATGAAGTGTTCATTGACTGCCAGCTAGAGAAAGTACAAAAGGTTGGTGCACAGTTCCCAACTGCGTCAGAAACGTCAGACCTTTCCAACCAATGGCATGGGTTTAAGGAAAGTGACTTGTCTATACAATGTCATCTTTCCTTACACTTTCTCTTCAGTTTTTGCAACTTGAAAAAGCACATTCAAGAACTCTTGCAAAGGCTAAGGAAAATCAAGAAGAAGAATCATTCAAGAACAACCGAAACTCAGGCGTACATTGTATAGTTGTTTGAGAATATATTCTTTCGATCTTACATTGTAAACTGATCCTACATCTATAAAGGAATCAGTATGGTTCGATCTGAAATTCTAAATAATTATTAGATTAGTGATTTAGTGGGCAATATGTGAGATTGCTTAGAAAATTTTAAGTTGTCTATGGTGATAGCTTAGTGGGTAGAGTAATATCTACTTAGACTCATCAAGCAATAGTTCTATTGCTTGATAGTGAGATTAAAAAAAAATTCTCACATTTTTATAACCGGTTTTCTTTTGCTTGTGAAGATTAGTGAAACTGTTTTGAAAATCCTGTGAGACAGGTCGTGGTTTTACTCCCTTGAGCAAGGAGGTTTCCACGTAAAACTCCTCTGTCTTTTTACTGCATTTACTGTCTGTTATATTTACTATTGTGTGTCAAGGGACCTGGTCCATTGTGTGATAGTGTACGCACAGATTCTAACAGCCCGCACAAAAAGTACGAGTCATGCGTTGAGACAATATTCCCATCCCAATCTCACCCTTTGATTCAACTGTCCAAAATAAAAAAATATCAAAATTAATATTTTCAATTGGTATTTAAAGAAGCTAATTGAAGATGGGATATATTCCATATCAGTATCCTACATTCTGATTTCATTATTGTATATTCTCTGAATCTTTACCTTTAAATACTTGATAGGATTAATTAGTTTTGCTGATATTGTGGTATCTTTTACCACATAATTCTTTTGTATTTAAACACCACATCATATCAATGAAATACACAAAAACATTTCTCTTATGTATTCTGCTTCATCATGGTATTAGATCTATAAACACTCAAACGAGTATAGACTTGTAATCATCTTCCCATCTTATTCAAATTTTTTTCTTTCTCCCTTTCCTTTCCAAACCACCTAAAAATAACGGTGAACTCATTTGCTCCGGACATCAATCTGAACAGTGATAACCCAATCAACACTTCATCCACAATTGTGAATGTTGCTTCAACCAAAACGCAAATCATTAACATCAACCCAACTGCACAACTTCCAATCTAACTTACTGGTGGTGCAAACTTTGCAACATGGAAAGCTTAAATTCAAAAGGTCATGAATGGGTTTGACTTACTGAGCTATCTCGATGGATCCATAACGCCGCCGCCACGCACCATTAAGCAAGACACACAAGATGTCGTCAATCCAGATTTCAGAATCTGGTTTCAGCAAGATAATCTCATTTGGAACGCCTTAATGGCATCTGTTGACTCCACCATTGCACCATCAGTTGCCTCTGCTGAAACTTCAAAAGAAGGATGGGATTATTTGCATACTACATATGCAAATAGATTTCAAACCAGGATCTACAGTCTTCGAGATGCATTGGCGAAAGTTCAGCGAGATAAAAAATCTCTCACTGATTATCTCAGGGAGATAAGAACTATCACTGATGAATTAGCTGCTGCCGGTGCTCGCATTTCTAATGAAGAGTTGGTTGCAAAAATTCTGAGTGGCCTTGGACCTGAATATGAGGCTTTAAGCACTGTTATTCGTTCAAGAGACTCTCCTATTTCATATGAGGAATTGGCTCACAAGCTCACGGATCATGAACTTTATATTACTCAAACTGACAAGAAGCAACCACCAACTCCAATCACTGCTCAAGTTGCACAGAGAACAAATAATCACAATAACATTAGCAACAGGCAAACTCACCGCTGGTCTGGTCAGCCGCAATGGCGTTCGCAAAATACTCCTTCTGGAACGCAACAATGGCGTACCCCCCACACTCAAAGCAATGGACACACTAAAAGCAATGGAAACTTTTCCCAGCCATGGCGTCCCTCTATTCCTTTGCCGACCAAAATGCAAATCCAATGTCAGTTATGTGAAATATTTGGTCACACTGCAAATGTTTGTCGTTCCAAGTCGCATAACCATTTTGATGCTAAGGCTATGTTTGTTGCTTGATCTTTTCCCAATACTGCTCCATGGATTCTGGATTCCGGTGCCTCACATCATATCACTGCTGATTCTCAGAACATAGCCTCTCCACATGAATACACGGGTCATGAACAAGTTTCAATGGGTGATGGTAATGGTATTTTGATCACCCACACTGGCTCCACTACATTAAACTCTCCCATACATTCTTTTTCTTTACATAATATTAGGTGTACTCCATCTATTAAAAAGAATCTTATATCTGTTTCAAAATTTTGTCAACAAAACCAAATATCTATTGAATTCTTTCCTTTCTCTTTTGTTGTGAAGGCACTGACTGCGGGGGCACCACTATTACAAGGCCGGAATAGAGATGACTTGTACGAATGGCCAACATTTGCGACATCAACACACTCATCTCCTACAGCCTACACGGCACATACTTCTCAAGTTTCTTTATCTCTGTGGCATCGTCGTTTAGGACATCCTAATATCCGTCTTTTGAAGCTTCTTTTAAGAAATTACCAGTTGCCTTATTTTGATAATTTTCAATCTTGTAATTCATGTCATTGCAATAAAATCCACAAGATTCCTTTCTCACGTAACTCTTTGGAAAGTTCAAGACCTTTTGAAACACTCTATACCGATGTTTGGGGTCCTTCACTCATTCTATCCCTTGATAAAAAACGCTATTATGTCATTTTTGTCGATCAGTTTACCAAATATATTTGGCTCTATACACTTAAACAAAAAAGTGATGTAGTCAAGGTCTTCTCTGAATTTCGGCCACTCATTGAGAACTTTTTCAATACTAAGATTCTCACCTTATATTCTGATAGGGGAGGAGAATTTAAGGGACTAAAATCACTTCTTGCTGAATTTGGGATTCAACACTTATCATCTCCCCCATATACCCCATAAAGAATTGCCTTAGTTGAAAGACGTCATAGGCACATTATCGAAACTGCTAGAACTCTACTTCACCAAGCATCACTACCACCCCAATTTTGGAGTTTTGCTTGTCAAACTGTTGTTTACTTAATTAATAGATTTCCTTCATCCTCAGATAATATTTCTCCATATCAAGCTCTTTTTGGTAGAACTCTCAATATTTTCTCACTTTTTACGTTTGGTTGCTTATGCTATCCTTGGTTAAAACCATACGCTAAAAATAAACTTGAACCAAGATCCACACCATGTATATATTTAGGATTCTCCACTCACTTTCATAGTCATCAATGCTTTGATCCTGAATCCTCAAAAATATATTTCTCCAGATACGTAAAAAATTTGGAAGATATTTTCCCTTATGAAAATATCTTTTCCAAGTACAAGGGAATCTCTCAGAATATTTTATGGTTTAATTCCACATCTGATTCGGATACATCTTCCTCTACTCTATATTCTCCAAATCATACAATCTCTTTTCCTATTACTCTAAGAAGTCCACTTCCAATCGAAGATCCAAACTTAGTTGTTCGTACAAATGACTCTACTGCACCAGCAATAGTTGTGCGTCCTCCGTCAGAACTTCCAACAATTCGACGAAATCAGGTAACTTCCTCCCCTTTAGATAATTCCTTTTTTACTGCAGAATCGTCCACAACTGCCCCTTCTAATTCCCTTCCCCAACAGCAACACTCGCCCCAACTTAACTTCCCTTCTCAGACCGACCAGTCTTTATCACTGCGACGCCCTGTCACCCGCTCCCAACATCAAATCACTAAGCCTAATCTAAAGTATGCATCCATGGCCACCCTTACATCCTAAATACCATCAATCACAGTCAAACAAGCTTGCAAGGACCCACAATGGAGACAAGCTATGCAAAGTGAATTTGACGCTCTAATGAGCAACCACACATGGAACCTTATTCCTCCATCTGATCACTAAAATATTGTAGAGAATAAATGGATCTTCCGCATCAAGCGCAAACCTGATGGATCAATTCAACGGTACAAGGCTCGCCTTGTTGCCAAAGGTTTCACTCAATGCCCTGGAATCAATTATGTTGATATTTTCAGTCCGGTTGTCAAACCAACAACCATTCGAACAGTGCTTGCCATCGCCACACAAAACAAGTGGCCGCTTCATCAACTAGACATAAACAATGCTTTTCTACAAGGTACATTGACTGAGGAAGTCTTTATGAAACAACCGAAAGGTTTTGAGAATCCTGATTATCCAAACTATGTATGCAAACTAAACAAAGCCATATATGATCTCAAACAAGCACCCCGTGCTTGGTACACCGAGCTCACGAATTTTCTCGTTTCTGCTGGATTTCGCAAGACGCATTCTGATCACTCTTTATTTACCTTACACTCTCACAACTTGCAAACTATTAACAACATCAAGAGCGCACTCTCCAACCATTTTTCACTCAAAGACCTTCGACCCCTACACTTTTTCGTAGGCATTGAAGTCCCTCCACAACCAGCTGGATTATTTCTTTCTCAAACCAAGTACATAATGGACATCTTGCGGGAGTTCTCTATGCATGACTGCCAGGGTGTTTCAACACCATTATCCACCACGATTTCTCTTAGGTTGAATGATGGCTCCCCTCCTACAGATGCAAAACAATATCGAAGTGTAATTGGCAAGCTCCAGTATCTTGCATTTACTAGACCGGACATAAGCTTTGCTGTTAATAAGCTCTCCCAATTTATGCATCAGTCATCTCACACACACTGGCAAGCAGTGAAGCGCCTCCTTCGGTATCTCAAATCAACTATCCATCATGGGCTTCTTTTTCACCATGGATCTAATGCTGCTCTTCATGTTTATACCGATACAGACTGGGCAGGGATCACGATAATCGTACCTCTACTTCTGCTTATGTTATCTATCTTGGCTTAACACCAATCAGTATGTCATCAAAGAAACAAAGAACAGTCGCCCGATCTTCAACTGAGGCTGAGTATCGCGCCGTTGCTCATGCTGTTGCAGAGACAAATTGGCTTACCAAACTTCTCGAAAAACTTCGTTTCTCTCTTGATAATGTACCAACTATCTACTACGACAACATTGGCACCACCTACTTGTGCCAAAATCCAGTTTTCCACAGTAGAATGAAGCACATAGCCATTGATTTTCATTTTGTTAGGGACCAAGTCCAACGTCAACAACTCCGGATAGTACATGTTCACTCAGATGATCAGCTAGCTGACATACTTACGAAATCTTTATCCAAAGCACAAACTCAATGGGCTGTCTCCAAGTTAGGGGTCGTTCCACCCCATCCCCCCTAACTTGCAGGGGCATAAAGAAGCTAATTGAAGATGAGATATATTCCATATCAGTATCCTACATTCTGATTTCATTATTGTATATTCTCTGAATCTTTACCTTTAATTACTTGATATGATTCATTAGTTTTGCTGATATTGTGGGATCTTTTACAACATAATTCTTTTGTATTTAAACACCACATCATATCAATGAAATACACAAATCAAATGTGTAAGGACTTGGAACAATAATATAAAAATATTCATGATTACCAGTGGAATTGACAAATGACGCCATCACTCTCAAGAACTCATATTGTCTTTGCAAAGAGGACATCCACCTTTGTGCGCCGAATCCTAGACCGGATTTGATCAAAGGGCGATACAAATGATGAAATTGTTTTTCATCATATTCCATATGCTCAATCCAAGTAACCTGAAAATATTATATCAATATAAAGAAACTAAATAAAAAAACATGCATGAAATATTAACCTAATTACCAATTAAAGTAAAATAATCATTGTTTGAGACAACTAATTCAGCAACCAAATCATGGACTTAAAATGGGGAAATGCTAAGAGGGGTGAATGATACAGTAATTACATTGATACCAAAAGGAATACATGTAGAGAATGTGACAGATTATAGGCCCATTGCATGCTGCAATACCATATATAAGGTGATCTAAAAAATGCTTTGTAATAGATTGAAACATGTACTTCAAACTATCATCTCAGACAATCAGAGTGCGTTTGTTGCATGAGTCCAGAATATACTCATATGTCAAGATCTGGTGAGGTTGTACAACAAGAAGAATGCTTCGAAAAGTTTCTTGCTCAAAATTTATTTAAGGAAAGCGTATGATAGTGTTGAATGGGATTTTGCGGAAGGAAACGGCTTACAATTCCCATATCAATTCATTAAGTGGATAATGGGATGTATTAACACAACAAAAGAGGGATTCCAGTTTCACCCTAATGCAGAAGTCTGGGAATGAATCATTTATGTTTTGCAGATGACATGTAGCTGTTTTGTAAAGGAGAATTTGCTTCAATTATATGTTGCAAGGTCTATTAACCTTCTCAGAAGCATCAGGACTAACTACTAATGCAGGCAAGTCAAACATCTTCAGTGCGAACATGGAAAGGAGGAGCTTAGAAGAAATTTGTGAGATCACTGGATATGCAGAGGAAACAATGCCGTTTAAATACTTAGGGGTCCCCATCTCTTTCAAGAAACTGACAGCTGCTGATTGCGAAATGCTAGTAGACAAACTGGTATGTCAAATCAAAACATGGGGGACAAGGAACCTATCATATGCGGGGAATACAACTGGTAAACTCAGTACTACTGCATGTGCACAGTTATTGGTCATCAATTTTCCAGCTACCAAAGAAAGTACTGAAGAGTATAACAACAGTCTGTAGAAATTTCTTATGGAGTGGGCAAGAGAATAACTCTACATCACCACTCATAGCATGAGGCAGAGTTTGTAGAAGCAAAAAAGAAGGAGGACTGGGAATAATGGATTGTATGATATGAAATGAGGCAACTATAGCTTAATATGTATGGAATATAACAAAAAAGTCGTACAATCTCTGGGTCAAGTGAGTGAATCATATATATCTGAAAGGAAGAGAGTGGTGGCAATATCAACCACCTACTGATAGTTGTTGGTACTGGAGGAAAATTTGTGCCATCGGTGATAAATTCGCAGCAAGATATGATGGAAATAAATGAGGGGGCAAACAAAAGAGAATATACGATTTAAAGTGGATACCAATGGAGAAGAGGAAATGATAGCCAATGGACATGGTGGAGGGAAACTTGGAACAAAATGAATATACCAAAACATAGCTTCATTTGTTGGATTGTCATGCATCGAAGAATCCTAACTAGAGACAGACTTGCAAAAATGGGCATTTGTCAGGACAAAGAATGTCTATTGTGTGGGAGTAAACCAGAAAGTGTCAACCATCTATTTATTGAATGTGAGTTTTCAAATAAATGTTTTGAAGGGAGTCCTTGAATGGCTGAAAATTGGATTCAAAAGTACAAACATTGAAGGATTGTGGGAACGAGTGACAAGAAGAGCCAAATGAAAGATAAGTAGATCATTGATCAAGGCTGTATTGGCTGCTCTAATATATCATATTTGGCAGGCGAGGAATGGGTCCGGGGCTTTGTGGAACAAAGCAGTAACTAGACCTGGGAAAATCTCGAAGAAGATCAAGGAAGAAAGTAGAAGTCGAGTAAATGCAGGCAACATCAAAGACACAACATGGATAAATAATTTGTTTAATTGATGTAGATAGCAGTATAGTTACATAGAAGGGATAAAACACCAAGAAGGATTGTAATAGTTTTGTAATAGTGATAATTGAGGAAATTCAATAAAATCTGTTAGTTCGACAAAAAAAGAAAATGTATCCTACCAAAAGATTTATGATGGTGTTACAAATAAATATGATAGCATGGAGCGTGCAAAATATTTTGTCTTACATGTTGGCCTGACACAAGATCTAAAATGTAGAGGAACATATACGCAATTTTTTTTGCAAAAGAAAGTAATATATTTGTGTATCTAAATGTATTAATTCAAACAAACCTGAAAGCAAACATAACAAATTAAATTGAACAATGACAGTTTAATTATGAGGTTAGAAGGTCAAGCATTTAAACAATTCTTTTTAAATAGGATAGAATATACTCCACACAATTTCAAAATAATAGAAGTTATAAATGCTAGAAGAAAACCACCCTTTTTCATTTTGAATAAAATAAAGTATAAGGAAGATAAGGTACTAAAAAGTAGAATACCTTTATGTTGATCATAAAAACTAATGCATAGAACATATAACACAATTAATAATTTTTGGGAGTACAATCATCTGCCATAGAGTTGGAAAAAATATAATTCAGTATGTAGCGTATATATCAAACATGAAAAATATAGAAGTTTTACCTTCATTTATAGATCATAAATTTATGACTAAAAGATATAAAATATGATCAATAATCTCATTTCTAATTGAAAATAGACTAATTATGCAAACACAAAATATATAGCTATGAAATTAGATAATAGTATAATTTCACGAATATATCGCTTATATATTAATGATGATAATATAGAAGTTTTACCTTCATTCATAGATTATAAATTTATAATTAAAAGATATAAAATATTCTCTATATAAGAAACTGTCAAGCAAAAATAAAAGATGGAAGCAAATGTCAAGAGAATCAGTATTAAAAAAACCTCAATATAGAATGAAGAAGCAACCCAATCAGTAAAAAAAGCTTAAAATTATGAAGACCTGCATGGGACGCAAATGAAAAAAAAACAATTTAAGTTGAATTACCTTAGAGTAACCATTGGACATATCTTGAATAATGCAACCAGAAGGGAGCCTTCGACATTTTTCAATTTTATATTGTTGTGAACCTTCTTTGATTGTATCGACAGACACATCCACAATAATCCAAGTATCTTCAGCATGTTTTTGACAAAAACGTAGAAATTGTATTTCACGGACAGGAACCACATTTGAAATAATTTGTAATTCAGTTTCAATCTGCAAATTAATATTTTCAAGCTATTCGTGCAAAAAATAATATTAAAATTAGATATATAATTTCCATCAAAATAATGAGCAAGACATAATACCAATAACAGAGTACCACTCTTGCTTTCACCTATGCCAGTAGAAATAACATCAAAAGTATCGACTTTACCAATAATGCATGGAAACGCCTCTATCCATTGACTCTGCATATATAACATGATTATAAAAAAGAAGAAGAAAATAACAGGTAAAGTTATACTTATGTTTAACTTAATTGATAAAACAAATGTACTCTCCGTTTAAAAAAGAATGACTTCTTTTTTTTAGTTTGTTTAAAAAAAATGACATTTTTTTTGTTGACAATTTTTCACATGGCATGTTAAAGACCACAAGATCAAATGATAATTTTGTACATTTGACCTAACTTTAATTTAGACTCACAAGATTCAAAATTCTTTTTATATTTTTAAATTCCGTACCAAGTCAAAGCAGGTCATTCTTTGTGAAATGGAGGAAGTAACACTTAGTAAAAGCACTATTAATTAAACAAATATGTTAAATATAATAGAAGTAAGAATAATACTAAACATAAAAGAAAAATAAGAAGCAATAATGTTTCACACCAAATAGGGTTATAAGTGGTTAACAATGGAAAGTTCTTGTTAAAGAATGACAAAAGCCTCCATATAAGGTTTGAGTAATCTTCCTCCCTTTGAGCTAGTTTTTGGGGTGTGAGACTTAATTTCACAGTTCTTAACAAATTTACACAAAGAAAAAATTGGGATGAAAACCAACGTACCTCATTCATCAACATCTCTACCAATGTCAGACTGTTGCCAGCCACTCTACCAGATGACCTTGTGGCTTCTGTTGTGAAATGGCTAGGTTTTATGCCAACAATTGGAATAAAAGTTGTAGCATATTCTTCCATATTTAACATTTCCCCACCTCCATCCAAGCTTCTAACCCATAAAGGCTCATCACTCATTGCCAACTTAAGCAACTCATTCAAGGCATCCAAAGCTAGATTTAGTAACATTGTTTTATCAAGTGTTACATCTTTGTTAACTAAGTTTGTAGGTAGATATTTTCCAAAATCAACCTCATTTAATCCAAAATTTTCCATCATGGAAGTTAATGATCCCTCTAAGAATGAAGAAGGTCCCAAAGATTTGTCTGCATGAAGCTCATTCAATATTTCCTTCTCATCGACATATTCGTTCTTTATAGTATCTTTATTATGACACGGATCACAAATTGAATTTTCCATGACTTCCCTCATTGCAGCATACTCTATGCAAAGTTTTTCATTTTCTCGTTTCAACATTTTCTTATCATATCGTTCCGATTGCGTCTGAATAAACAACATAATTTATCACTTTCATAAGTATTGCACAAAAATTTACACATGAATGAAGAAAAATAAGACATATGACCATCACCTTCGATATGGATCTTTTATAAGAAATTAATTACTTGATCGATAACTTACTTACAATTTTCCTGATCCAAATGGATCCTTCTTTTCTTGTTTGGTGAAATTGAAGGGCAATCTAAAAAAACCAATTAGTAATTTTTATTTTGCTTAACAAGTAACTTTAGAATGGTAATAAAAATGTATTAGTAAGAGATATATATACTACAACTTTGTATTGGATAGACTAGAAAACAATGGCCCACATTGAATTGTTTCATACTCAGAAAAAAAGATAATGACAGATTTTTATCCAGGATTCATTTGATTTTAAAAGTCAAATCATCAATAATTTTTATTTTTATTCTATATATGTATTAAAAAAAAGGGTTATAATTAACTCAACTAAAATAACTTTAGAATAGTAATAAAAATATATTAGTAATAGCTATATATAGAAAAACTTAATTCATGGTAGACCAGAAAAAATTGACCCACTTTAAATTCAAATTAATAAGCAATTATTATTTAGATTTTGTATTAAAAAATCAGGTTGAAGATACTTGAGATGACGATCTAGCATTTTAGATCAATTCAAGAAAACTCAATAATTCTAACGCAGTTCTATATTTGTGTTAAAATGTAGCATGATAATTTTAAGGAAGATCTAACATCTAGCATCTAGCATCTACATGATAATTAAGGTAATTTTATTTCGATATAATTAGGTTTCATACCTTTAGCATGTTTCCACTTAGAAATTTCTATTAATTTCATATGGTTTTTATGATTGGTCAAAAATAAAAAAATAATAGCAAAAACATTCTGAATATCAGGTACGATACAATTTTTTTGAATGTGGACTACATTGTATTTCTCTGTTAAATACGTTAAATATAAACGTTCTTGTTGATTGTTAAATAGTTTCAAAAAATGATTTCAATTTGACAAACATATAAAATTAATAATAAAAATTTAATATTACCATATGATTGTGAGTTCAACTAGCTCCAAGCGGCGACATAGAGGGAGCTGGTTGTCAATTCAAAATGAAAAAACCTACTTCTTAGGGGTGATAGACAAAAGAAGGTGTCTCTTTTGGACTGGGCTTACTTACTGTTATTATTTTTGTTATTTTATATTTCTTTTCGGGTTCACTTGGCCCATTCTATATAGATTTAAGATATGAAAAATTACATAAATATATAACTCAAGATATCACAATATCTAAAATTTCTTACCATTATAAAAAAATTACAAAAAATCCCTTTCGGATATATCCTATCCCCCTTAGATAACATCTATTCCCTCTCTGGTGCATCCCTCCTATAATATATCATACAACCAATAAATGTATCAGAGAATAATGAAGATTTGAGATTTTCATACTTGGAAAAACTTTCTGATTAAAATGTAATTAGCACCAAATGTATGGAATTTATGTAAGTTATAATTTAAGATATAAATAAAATGGAGCATTTAGCTCCTCAATTTTATTTTATTTTTAAAAGAGTCTACTATATATTGATAGAAATGGTAAGGTAATAATTAAATCAACAAACTAAGATTAAATAATCTATGTGAATTTTGAAAATGGGATATTACTCCTTTTTTAAAAATAAATAAATAATGTTATACATATTGAATTGTAACACACTGTTATTTTGTTATGTGTTTTAGAAAAAAATGAGTTTACGATTGACGAGTCAAGTTATCATGTTTCGTGTCAATTGTCGAGGAGATGTTAGGTGATTATACAAGAAAATATTTATACACGTCATATGAATTTTCTTTAGACCAAACTTATAGGCCAAAAAGAGTCTTGAAGCAAAAGCTGAAGTTCTATAGCTTCCTGTGTGAGAGATGAAACACGAGATTTTATTTTGTTAAAGCTAAATTGCTGCAGCTAAATGAAGGAAGGATTACAATATTACATTTCCAAGAAATTACTTTCAACATTTATGAAAAATTGATTCCCTTATCCTGAAGAATATTGTTGTTGATAGGATTCGGGAGATTCCGTGGAGCATTACTTCATAGGTGAGGTCAGAGACTCAGAAAAGCAGGGAAAGTTGCGTTGCAGTGGTTCATACTTTCAAAGAAGAAAACCTAATGACAATTTTTTTCACTTACATGTGAATTAATTGATCACTAGTTTGTTGCGGTCTCATCTGTTTACGCTTATGAAAATAAAATCTTGACTAGTGGTTTATGTTTAACAATGTTATTAGCTCTCGAGGCTCTGATTGTTGCCGAAAATCACCAGGAAAATTGTACATACAAGGGAAAATACTAACAAATTCTAGACAACAAGAAATATTTGAACCAATAAATGGATGGTTCCCGGAAGCTTTTCATCTCTCAATGCTAGAAGACGTCTTCGTTGACTCGGATTTCATGGCATCTGTGAAAATTTTAGGTGTCTTTTGTAAAATCATAATCAAGCTTGAAGGAAAGAAGTGACTTTGAGTATTTGTTGATCCAGCTATCTCCCGCGCCGACCATATTCCTTTCTGATGCAATCACTGTTGTAGAGTGAGCTGAAGAGACTTTGGTGTATCTAATTGATTGTTTGGTCTTTTGTTCTTTTGATTAATACCAGGTGAAATTAAGCAACTACCCCACAAATACAAATTAATTGCTATATATATATATATATATATATATATATATATATATATATATATATATATATATATATATATATATGTATATATTTCTTGATCTAACCCTATATACAATTGGTAAATGATATATTTCTTGATTGTTTGTTCTTTTGTTCTTTTGTTCTTTTGTATATATTTCTTGATCTCACCCTATATTCATTGGTAAATGACATTGTAAAAGTATATATTATTAAATTGTATCAGAAATATAGGAAAAAATAAAACTAAAAAGAAGAGAAAATAAATAAATAATGAGAATATTATCAAATGATATCTCCAATAAAGAATAAAATAAAAATATCTGTAATAAAGAATAAAATGGAAAATGATAATGAAAGAGTTAATAAAATTGTTACCAAATGACATCTTTAATAAAGAATAATATGAAGAAAAAAATTAAATAAAAATAATAAATGAGAAAAGAATAAAAGAGAAAATAAAAATAATAACAAAAGTGTTATAAAATCTAAGCTCAGTACAATATAAATGTAAAGAGAAGAAGGCAGAAATGTAGATAGAATAGAGAATTTTTCCTCTCATTCAAGTGTGTATATCAAATGATGAGTGACATCTCTATTTATAGTGTTGAGATATTACTCCCAAAGGTCACCACATTAATAGATACATACTTATTTGGTAAATTCTTTTTCAAAGAAAACCCACATATTTCCTGAATATGGTGTGTCATTGATCTCAACCAGACGCACTCTCGACTTGCTTCATGGAAGACTTTTATTCCTGCATGGTTTGAAGAAGTGATCACATACATTTGCTTCATTGATAGCCAAGATATTATTGTGCCTCCACGTGCAAACAAATAGCGTGCTTGAGATCGAGCTTTATGCGGATCAAATAAATATTCTGCATATGCATAACCAATCAATTTTGTCTTGGATTACTCGAAATAGAATAAACTCATAACTATGGTCCTTCGTGGATATTCAAGTATGTGCTCAACACCATTTCAATAACCTTTTGTTTGGGAGGAATTGAATCTTGCCAGTAAATTTACTGCAAAACAAATGTCTGGTCAAGTATTGTTAGCAAGATGCACTAGTGCCCTGATTGCACTAAGATATGCAGTTTCATCACCAAGAAGCTCTTCATCCTTCTTTTGAGATCAAACTGAATCATCATTTATGTCTAGCGATTTCATAATCATTTGGTTACTCAATGAATGTGATTTATCCATATAAAATCGCATCAAAACTTTTCTGTGTATGTTGATTGATGGACAAATATTTCATTCTTCAAATTCTCAATCTTAGGTCAATACAAAATTTTGTCTTTCTAGGATCTTTTCATTTTAGATCCCCTTCTCAAATACTCAATAGCTTTTAAAATCTCCTTAAGAGCGTTAGTAATTTCAAGTCATCAACATACAAAATTTATAACCAATTCAGATCATGACCTTTTCATAAAAATTCAAGGACAATTAGGGTCATTCTTTTTGTACCCTTTCTTCCTTTATTATTGCAATCCATATAAGGATTCTTGAAGCTTTATTGAAAAAGTTTCCTTCAAACTTTTATATGCTTCAGACACCTCAATTGCTTCAAGGATTTTGATATAACCTTCATTCTCTAGCTAGACATGACAATTATTTATTATATGCATTCAAGTTTTTCATATGTTGCCAGATCAAACCAAACCTCATTGCATCCACCATAGGAGTAAATTTCTTCAATGTCAGGATTTTTACGGCAAACCTTTATGCCCCAAAAAAAAAACCGTACTTGATATCTTACGATTATACTATCGCACTATAATTTATTTGTACCCCACCGGCATTATATCTTGATTTATGAACTATCAGTCCAAAACGTCACTTTTCTAAATGAAATAAAATATACTTGAATTATGCATTTTACTTGGCCAATCATTTATCTGACCACACTATATGACAGATTTGAATTCAAGATCCTCGCCACAATTTATTTCATTGAGCGCTACCTCATATCAAAGACACCGCCGACGGTTATTTGATATCGATTCCAACATGACATAACTTATCAAAATCTCTTCATTTTTCATCATTTTCATGTACCTGAACCTTTTTCAAGGTTTTATAAAGTGTTATGTCGGGGTGCTCTATTATAGCACTTGTCTCATTATCATGACCATATTGATCATTTGTTCCTCTCCTTCTTCAATGAATTTTATATTTGGAATCAATCGGTCTATTACACTTGAGCCTGAACCAATTTTAATGGGGATACTTTGTTGGCTTGATGCATACATGTGTTGCTACATGTTAAATAAATTTATCTCATACCAAACCTTATTTGAGAGTTTTGTTCTCATACCCATGATTTAGCTATAATTGGAGGCATACAATTTCTGCTAAACCAACCAGCATTATCAGTATAATTTAATAGTTTGGAACTATGCTCTTAATTTAACCATGGGCGCAAACAACCTTACAAACACCATTTTGTTAGTTGACAACAAAACATATGTGACCATCGCATAGATGCATCTATTATATAGTTGCAAATGATCGACGTGGCAGGTGAATGTACTCATATTCACCTTTTTATTTGTTCCAAATAATATCAGTGGATTACAATCCCAACCTTAACTGGTACAATGATCATTTTATCCAGAGACAAGCAACACATGAGAATTCTCGAAGAATCTTTTATTTCTTCATCATATAATCCACATGAATTCTCAATTACATTTGAATCACATTTTAACCAGAATGGTCAACCTGTCATGTCAACTGATCTTTATTTCAGTAGACTTATAATATACTTTTGCATGTGATTCCATCATCATGCCCACGTTTGTGTGCAACAAACAACAAGAAAAATTGGGTAATCTTTTACATAAATACTTATAACCCGCTTCGATTGTAGTAATCTGAAAACAATAAATCTTTTCATAATTTATAGTCTCAATATTTCAATTCATCTGAAACTTAAAAGTTTCTTTTGAGACTTACTACAACCCCAATATTATTTCTCTGGTAATAATACAACTCGTTAGAGTTTGCAATTAATTTTGTGTACTATCACATATTCCATGACACCATCCATATGGTGAATATCTCCTCAAGAAGAAATTATATTATTATTGTCATGGTCAAAATTATTACGAGCAAGACATGTTTCTTGCTTTACTTTTGTTGAACCATAGGTACACAACCAATGAAAAATTTGTATTGTCATACAATAATATTATTTTGGTCATGACACAATCTTTATATATAGGCAAGAGTTTTTATTTGTTTTTACCTTTTGGTAGTTCACAAATAAACAAACCATAATACTTATGACATATAAATGTACACGAGCATTGACCATTTCTTCCAAATAAAAATTTATTTATTCCTGTCAAATCTCTCGTAGAGATGAGTTGTGGCATATATCATTTTTTTTGTCAAATGTCCCATAGAGGTGAGTTGTGGCATATATTCAACCCATAATGATTTTATTACATTTTGACTCATTCTCTTATAGAATGATCGAGCATTCACGATACTCATCACAAGTCACATTCTCTTTAAGGGGACTAATCATTTATATGTACTTCATAAATTTGCATTATAAGCACATCTCGTGGCTTTAAAATTCATCATATTTCCATGACACACCTCAACATCACTTTGAAAGATCAAGTGTACCATCACTTTATTTTCTTGTCTTTTGATGGAGGATTTATAAACTTGTCAAATTATTGGATCGACAACATTCACAAGTCCAATGACCTTTCATACCATTTTGATAATAAAAATTGCCTTCACATTTTGAGGACTATTTGGAGAACCCAAGTGTTCTTCCTTTTATAATTACCACAATGAAGACTATTATAATCTTGTACCTTCACGTCATTTTTTATATCGTTAATTATTTTTCATCTTTCAGACTAATTTACTGCTACCACATATGATAGAATGGAGCAAGTCAACATGCGAATTTCAAAGTTATCATATGTTACTACCACATTCTTTTCAAGGAATGAAGCAAATTCAATATGATGAATTTCAAGACTTTTCATCAAAATATATTATTTTTGCCTTAGTCATCATTATCATCATTATGGTGCATTAGAACTTAAATCCAACGTCTTATCCATATAAAGTCATTTTAGGTCATAAATTTATGATATTAGACCCAATACCTTATCATCATGGTGCATCTAAACTCGAATTGATGTCTTACCCTCTTGGTGCGATAGAACTTGAATCTATCGTCTTATCCTCAAATATTTTTCATTATGTGCATACAGACTTTAACCCTTTGGGTGCGATGGTACTTGAGTCCATCGTCTTTCCCTTCAATCAATGTCATATAAGTCAATACCAATAGAACTCAACCATAAGCCTTTACATGAAATCAAGAATTATAGAAGAAAATTTAGTCAAAATAAGATTGAGATTTTTCTTACCTCTCGATATTATAAATATTAATAAGTTCCTTATAATTAACACTTAGAAAATCAACATGAAAATTTACTTCTCTATCCTTCAATTCTTTTCTCAAACGAAGAATTTCTAGTATAATCATATACGAATGTATAAAATTGTTAAAGTAAAACAAACCAATATGTTTTACCTTTTCATATATCACATATATACTAAAATAAATTATTAGTATAAGAGGAACTTTTGAAAATATAATTGTGTAACAAGAAAAAATAAATAGAACATGTTGCTGCTCACAAGTGTTTTAACTACAACACTTTTGCGAAGTGCTACAATTTGTAGAGCATATTCGTGCTGATAACGTGTTATAAAATCTAAGCTCAGTACAATATAAATGTAAAGAGAAGAAGGCAAGAAATGTAGATAGAAGAGAGAACTTTTCTTCTCATTCAAGTGTGTATATCAAATGGTGAGTGATATCTCTATTTATAGTGTTGAGATATCACTCCCAAAGGTCACCACATTAATAGATACATAGTTATCTCTTAAGGTTCTTATCACCTTGGAAACACTTACACATGAATCCAATTAATTGTTGGATAACTCTAACGGATCATCCACATAAACAATGAATTTAAAACAAAAAGTAATTTATTTTATTTCTTAAATAGGTAAAAATATAAAAAGAGAGAAAAAAATAAAAAAGAAGATAAATCAACCAAAAAATAAATAATAATAAAAATATTACCAAATGATATCTCTAATAAAAGATAATTGTCACGACCCAACCCACCGGGCCGTGCCGACACCCACTCTAACACCTAAGTAGGAGAACCATCATATCCCAATAGTTAAAACATGCAGAAAATTTACATAAAAATGGAAATAAAATATAATAAGAACATTTAACACAATTTTAGTTAAGACTTGCAAAGTAATTAACACCCCAAAGGATCTAGTCTAAACAAATACAAGAGCTACTAAGAGTACAAATTGGTCAATTAAATAAAAAGACACAACTCCCACCATGCGAAAGAAAAAATAGAAGTTGTTGGAGAATTTCTTCGTCTTCACCAACCTACATCAAGCCTATGCACAAAAGGCATAGCAAGAGTAGTATCAGTAGAAAACCACACGTACTAGTAGGCGTCATCGGTCTATCCCACGCCCACCACGCTTCATAAGAAAATCAATACAAGAGTATACAATAACCACTCGCTTCTCCACCTTTACCCTCGCTTGAAAACCTCAAAATTACACTAATACCCTTACTACTAATCGCCTTCTTCGTCGACCTACTCACTAGGTTCTTGATCATAGCCTAACAATTCTAACCCATTGAAGAGTCCACAAATACAGCTACAAGCATTCCGACTAACCACCAATGAGATACCCTTACTTTCTCTTCTATGTTACCCTGCCTGTGCCATACGACACGTTACATTATTTCAAGCTTTCTTGTTACTAGCCACAAATTCCTTTCGCCAAGGTGAAATCGACCTAAGAAATTACATCACGTACACTATCCCCACTTTTTTGCCTTATAACACACGGACAACCCTTGCTCTCAAATATTACGACCCTTCAACCCTTGGCCTTCATGTACTATATCACATAGTAGGCCAATCAGATATGGTTCATCATAATTATTTAACAAATCCATAGAAACAACATTAATTATCACTTACGAACAACGTGCATTATTACAAGCCAACATATACTATTATGTCAAATAGTTGGTTCCCACCTGGAACCCAAATTGTTAGCATATCAAAATGTGACACCCGATCCAATGTTTATGCCGAAATGTGATAACTGATTCCAAAATTATGTCGGAATGTGGCAATTGATTTCAAAATTATGCCGGAACATGGTAATTGATCCAAGTTAGTGTTTCGGAATGCAACCCGGTCCATTCAACCAGCCACAATTATAATCACAAGTATATTCTCAAGATCATACAATTAAGTCATGATTCATGACATTCATCATTCATCATTCATCTATCTCTTTTACAACAAGTGTGATCAATAATGCAACATTCGTATACATACACGTATCATAATAAATCAAGAACAACATACATCACACAATCATAGAATCACAACCATCACATACATATATTACTTAAGCAATATCCCAACCACACTTAGCCCTAGTTCATTATCTAAGGATTCTTTCAATGATTTATTCATCCTTTGTTTGGTGCACGAAAGCTTACGCATAAATCCTATCATTGATTTTCATTATACTACATAATGAGCACAGATTTATAACTAATCAATTAATAAAACCTATCTTACCTGGGTGCCAAGTAGTTGCACGGAGTTTTAAATTTGAATCTTGTATCCGAGCTTCGTGACTGTGATCTTGACCAAAAATCCACAATCCACAAACTTCTTACGCTAGAAATCTCCTTCTCCTTCCTTCGCAAGCTAAGAGCAGCTTTTGGGGGGATTTCTAGGGTGTTTTAAGACTATTTTAGGTATTTTAGGAAGAAGGAGGAAATAACAATTCACGTTATTTACATTATATCTTGTCTATCCCGTCCTGGCGATAACTTAACTCATTCTCGCGGCGCCGCCCTAGCGGGACAATAGACCAGTATTTAAAAAAGTTTTGCTTTTCCTAATTAATAATGGTTCGGATCGTTACAATAGATACAAATTTACCCCTTGTTAGTCTCCGAACGAATAGTACACGAATCATTACGCATCCCATCTTAAAGTATTTTTAACTAAAAACTCGGTCCATTACGAAATCAAGGGTGAGGATGGTTTTTATTTCCCAAGTCTGATTTCACGAATAGTTCTATACTTTAAAAGACCGGTCAGGGATATAACACACTTCTCGAAGAAAATTTGCATCCCAATTTACACAGCCTGCCTCACTAGGGCGGAAGCCCTCCCGCCAAGGCGGTGCCGCTGTGGCGAGGGATCTCCTGACAACGAGAGATCGGGACATAGTACATAGGGGGAAAAGTTCATTTTCCCCTATTAGTTTCAAACTCTCCCAAAATTCCTAAAAACACTCGGTCGCTTTTTTTCGAACGTCAATTTAAGGTAAGTTCCTCGCTCTATGCACTCCTTACTTTAGTACTTGATTAACAACGATTGCATGCTACTATTTAATCGATTAGAAATGGTTTTGGGGGGTAATTTTCGAAAATTAACTTAAGCTGCTTGTTTTTATAAAAAACATAGCATGTGCACTTCCTTTACGTCCCCAACGTCTCTACAACGTCTTGGGCGTAAGGATTTCGTAAAAATATGTTTAAATCGGTATAAAAACGGCGTGGGAAGTTGAAGGGTCTCTTGATGAAAAACTCTGATTTGAGCATTGTTTAGGGGTTCATTTGGTAATATAATTGCATATTTAGGTTCTAGGTTATACTCTGATTTGCTGAAATTCTATCAAAAATGAAGATTTTGGGATGAAGAGGTGCGACGATCGCACCTGGTGTTCATCCCAGATTGCTCCTACGCATGTCACTCAAGTAGCTCATCTAGGTGCAACTCTATCTGGTGGAGCCTCTGAAGAAGATTGGGCTCTATTGCCTCCATTACTATTTCCCTGCAGGCTCTTAGGGAATTCTCTCATGAAATGACATGTATGACAACACTTGAAGTAACCGGTGGAGCCATCGCAACACACTCCTGGGTGGTTCCTACCACACTTAGCATATGTAGGAATCCAAACACCTCATTTTGCCACACTACCTTGAGAATGTGCAAGTTTAGCTCTGAAGTTTTGAGAATTTTGATTCTTAAACTCACCTTTATTTCTTGGTGAATGTGCACTAGTAGATGATGGAGTAGGTATAGTTTGCTTTTGTTGAAATGATGACCGGTTCACATTGCCCTTCCGCTGCATGTACTCATTACATGTTGTCTTGGCCTTCTTGTTCCATAACTCTTCTCTAACTTTCAGCTTATTCTCCTCAACCTATTGCACATGGATCATAATCCTTGCTTTGTCCATGTCGTTTATCAGCATAGTTGTCTTGCTCTTCCTACTTGATAAGCGAGACGACCCAGATACAAATAGACTCACCTACTCCTCATGTCAGCAACCATCTTCAGAGCGGAGCGGGACATTTGAGTGAACTTGAGGCTATATTCATGCACACTCATGGATTCATGCTTCAAGTTAAGGAATTCTCTTACCTTCGCCTCCCTCAGCTCAGAGAGAAAGAAACTCCCTAAGAAGGCCTCTTCGAACAAAACCCAACTCACAATTGGTACACGTTCAAGTCTACTTTTTTTTTCCATCGGTCGTACCTGACTCTAAGAACACCCTTCGGTCGGTATGCGGCTAACTCCACACGATCATCATCTGCAACCTGCATCACCTCGAACTCTTTCTGCAACTCTTTCACAAAGTTTTCTGGATCCTCAGTGAAACTTGAGCCAGTGAAGTCTAAAGGATTCATCCTTATGAACTCAAGGATCTTAGAACATCAGCCACACCCTGGTGAACCGCTCTTTGTTGACCAGCTTGACTGGCCACAACTTGACTCAACATCCGGATAACATCTCAAAACTTAGCGATAGTAACCTCTCTTTGCAGTTACACTTCTGGTGCATTGGGAACCCCTTGATCCTGGGGATCAACATTCCTCCTAGAAAGACGCCTCGAAAAGCTCTTCATGGTCGTATGATCTAAAATATACACGCAAGCACAAATGAGAAAAAAAAACTCTGTAGAGTTAAAATCTATTGCATGAAAGAGTATGAAAGAAGTAAGATAGTTTCTAAATGTCGCAACCACCTAATTATAGATGTGGCGCACCTCACACCAATAACTAGGACTCTAAAGACACGAATTCATAAAGACCCTAGGAGTCTTGAACTCTGTACTCTGATTCCTGTATGCATCATGAAAGATGCTGGCAAAATGGTGTCAGTACAGGAAATGTACGAGCATGTAAGGGGAACACTAAACAGAACCTATAAGATTCAAATAATAAAAGGAAACCATACTCACCTCAACTCAACTCGACTCAAGGATACTCAAAAACTCAGAAGTAGACAACTTAGTTCAATATAAAAGCAACAATAAGATGCATTATAAAGAAAGCTTTTAACAAGAAAATAGTAGCTCAATGTATTTAAAAATACAATAAAATTCTTTTACTCTTATTGAGAGATTCTCTAACCGACAATCATCACTATGAGCTATGTGATGATACAACGTCTCACCCACGCTAACATAATTTTTCTATACCTTGCTGGAGTATAAGACATCCTCAACTAAGTGAATCTACTAATTAAGCTATGGTTAAAAAGCAATCACGAATCATCTAAAAAGTATGACCCTTTCTACCCACGTTGTCATGCATGATTTATGAGGACTTTGAGTTGTATGAACTCGTTTCCATATAGGTACTCAATACTACTTAAAAAATATACTAATACTACTTAAAAAAAATATACTCATGCTCCTATGTTTAAAAACACTTCCTCATCCTCAAACTTTGAGATTATTACTCAAAGGTTTCTCTTAAAATGAGATTATACTCAAAAACTCCTCATGAACTCATTTGAAAGACGATGTTTCCTCTATTTTAAATGTAAAAATATTTACTCATGGGAATACTTATATCCTATATATTCATTTTAAATAAAATGAAATTGAACACTCCTAATCCTCATACTCAAGTCTTAAAAAAAGTTTTAAAAAGTTTGCAAAAGAATTCTCAAAATGACTCAAAGAATTCCCTCAAACTTTTCTGTTAACTCTATCTTGAATTCTAAATGTGAATTCAAGAATTATGATTTGGATATATAGGATCACTCAGTGATTATTGAAGACTAGGTAGTTGGAAATAAGAAAGGAGCGAAGACCCAAATTAGAGAACATTGATTGACGTAGAGACGAAATTAAATTTTTGGTCGCGAAAATATTTTTGAGGCAGACCGTATCCTCTCGCAACGGAAAGAGGGGTGATTATCTAGGGACTGAAATTCTAAGCGCCTAAGCGATGTGGACGTGAGCGCAATTATTTGCCCGATCTTTTCTTGTCCTCCCATACTCGATTCAACTCATACTTGCTGCAAATCTAAGGTCAAAATTTATGAATTTTCATTACACAGAACAGTTCCAGCGAAACCCACACAGAGAACTATCAATTAATCAAACTATTCACAACCCTCGCCTCAAGAACTCAAAACAACACAAAATTACCAATTAAATTCAAGAACTTCTAAAGAACTCAACAATTCGACATCGAAAATGAATTCATCGGTAAAAGATTGCAGGATTGGCGTGAGGGCGAATAAACCCAACACTATGAAAGCTTACACACCTCGTTAGGATTGAATCCTTGGCCAAAACCCCTTGAAAATTGTAAGAAATTCTTGAGCGCTTGAATCTTTTCCTTTCTTTCTCCCCTTGAACTTCTTTCTAAAATCCTAAGCTTATTTTAGAACTAGTAAAATTATTCACGCTTCGCGCGAGAATTTAAGATTACGGAATTTATAAAAATAATATTTAAAACTTATCATGCATTAAACTAAAACATTATATGAAAAATGAAAATTATTACATATTATCATTTATTTATCCTTAATAACATAAGTATAACTTAATGATTGTAAAATTACATACCAGGGTCTGTAACATAAACAATGGTGTCAGTAAGCCACTTAATATGAGCAAATTACACAAGTAATTAATTGTAAAGAAGAAGAAAAGGTTCAGATTTTTTGTTGTTTTAAAATGAGAGGAAATCCATCCATTTATATATAGGAAAGGATAGTGTGAACAAATTTTACTATGCCTTATCAGAAAGGTTATAACTATTTGAAAAAGTTGCAACCCTTCGAAAATGTCATAACCTTTCGTTAAAGTCGCAACTCTTCATAAATGTTATAACTTTTCATAAATTTTATGACTTTTCATAAAAGTCACAACTTTTTTATAAAAGCCATAACTTTTCATAAAAGTCACAATTTTTCATAAATGTCACAACTTTTAATGAAAGGGGAAGACTAGTTTTAGAAATAAAATAAATTTAAAGATAATCCTGATTTGTGGTGGCGCACATAGACGAACCTACGGTTCTCCTTTATATATTTATGTGATATGATATATGATGATTGTGAAAATTGACCCAAATCAGTTTCGACCCCTAAAATACTACTAAAAATGTTTAAAGCTGATGGGGTAAGGAAAAGACCAAAATACCCCTCATTAATTTGGGTAAATTTCCTTAATTGGACCGACGGAACTCAAACGGGCATATCTCCTTCATTCGAACTCGGATTTTAGCAAACTTTGTGGCGTTGGAAAGAGGATTCAGAGATCTTTTATTTGATCTGAAGACTAGTATGAAAATTATGAACTAAAACAATATGATAATTTGGAAGATTTTCTATTTTAAATATCGAGATTTTGGTACCCATCCAATTTTTTTTTTTATATCACTTGCATTTGAAAATATTAAATCCTAATAATCATATAAAAATATTAGTTAAAATATATTTGGCTACTTGTTTCACATGTAATTTTAACTCACGAGCCATTAATTTTATTCCAATCATAATAAGAATATAAACGAAAATTGGGAATGATAATTATCATTGAGAGTTTTGCTAATGAAAAGGTTTAACATATAATTTTAGAGATTCAAACGGTAGGAAAATGATTAGAAGAAGAAACAACATGTAAAAAAATAAGATGAAGAAATAGTGAAGATCAACAATGGGGGAAATTTTCTCTGATTTTCTGTTGATTATTTTATTGAACAAGAAGCAACTATTTAACCTATTACAAAATGGCAGAAATGTAAAATAATCTAAGAGATAACAAACTTATAATAAACTTTGCACACCTATACAAAGTCTAGAAGAAACATCTAATAAGCATCTAATAAAGGAATCTTGTGCTATGTACAAAAGATAATAAAATGTAATGGGATATGAGTGAATGGGCTTTGTTGATTGATAATGTTGATCTGAATGTTGGGTCATGAATGTTGGGTCGAATTTGATTTAGGAACAGGTCTTGTCACCTGTTTCTCTTCATTCTTCAGATGAGGCTTGACTTAAGGAACAATTCATGCGACATATTTCTCTTCATTCTTCATATGATACCTGGGCTTGGTTTTCATGACTGCGGCCTGGCCTGAGTTTAATTATCATTCTAATACCCCCCCCCCCAAGTTGGCGGGGAGAGAAGCGAGCCACCAACTTGCCATCAAGTCTATGATGTGAGGAACCAAACAAAGTTTTGGTGAGAAAATATGTAAGCTGAGATGAAGCAGGTTCTTGGCGAAGTATATGGCAACCTGGCCTGATTTGAACAGAAATAGGGAGAGTTGGAGAAACTCCCAAATCATGAAGGAGACGATTGATCCAGGTTAAATGAATCACTGCAAGATTGACTTTGCCATTGCAACTGCATCAACTGGAATGACTGAATAGATAAGAAGAGCAGTTAAAACAAATGGAGTGATACTGAATGCCGTATCACTTTTGCTCAAGAAGCTGGAATAACTTGATAAATGATCCCCTGCAACACAAGACGTTAGAGGCATCCCAAATGCCAATTTATAACATGATTCCTCCAAGTGCAAGAACATAAAATTCTTTAGACACCCATGTGAAAGTTGAAGGGTGAGAAAGAGCAGCATGAGACTTCAAAGAGCCTTGACACAAGCAATCCCACATGAATGAGAAGAGACTAAGCTCTAGAGAGAAGTGGGAGAAGAGGAAGGAACAAGTCTTGTGACCTGCTTCTCTTCATTCTTCAGATGAGGCTTGACTTAAGGAACATGTCATGCGACCTGTTTCTCTTCATTCTTCATATGATACCTGGGCCTGGTTTTCATGACTGCGGCCGGGCCTGAGTTTAATTATCATTCTAATGCAAACTTGTCGATATAGTTGAACGTATCTTTTTTTCATCTTAGCATTCATCAGTTTTAATCATTTTGTATTACAAGAATATTTACACCAAAAGCTACTTAATGTACTTTTTTGGGGGTGAGCTTAAGTTGTTTTTCTTTACTATAATTTCAATTTATTTCCACTTTAACAAAAATAGCTTTTAGCTACATTATATATTGACATTAATAAAGAGTGGTAAAGTTTTTACCGGCATTAGTTAAGTGTCATTATAACCAATGTCGCTAAAGGCTTTAGGGACATATACAAAGAGTGTTAATTGACGCTAAAAATACATATTTAATGACAATTAAAAATCAATCGCCGCTAATAATTATTTTTGATGCAGTATTCTGATATTTAATATTCAAAATGTCATCCTTAAAAACTATTATAATCCTCAAGACATCGCTTGCAAATGTTAATACTTACCATTTTATGTGGGATTCATACCTTTTTTTATTTCACTCATTTTTTATGAAGCTAGAAATTAAGACTATTTATAGTAAGAAAAATAATAATCAAACAAGCAATAAATCATCAAAAAGATACTTCCTACATAAACTGAAAATAACATAATACAATACTGTCATAGATACTATTATTGACATTAAAAATGTTATTCAAGACTCTAGACAAAAAAAACAAGAATGATTCAATAATATCTCATTATTCGAAAAACACACACAAATAATAAATAGGAATCAAGAGCTAGCTCTTAATCTGCAAAGAAACCGAGTTGATACCAAACAAGTTTATTTGTTATGTAGTTTCACACACAAGTTTGATATTGAATATCCCTCTTCTATGAATCAAAATAAGAAAAAATAAAAAAGAAGTAATGGTTTATCAATGGATAACAATTTATCTTGAAGAATCACTTGCATTTGAGAGCTGTTTTGATCTTATGAGTCGTATGTGAGATGATGTCATTTGCGTCTATGATTGACTTCTCTGGAAGATCTGCTGTGGAGAGATTGTCCACCAACATTTGAAACATGATAGTCACCAGTGATCCACTACAAAATTCATTGTTATTTCCACTCTTGTTATTATTTGCAGATAAATCAGGAACGATCGAAATTCCATTGGGCAAGAGCTCCACACAAGAAGGGTCCCCTCCTTTCATCACTGTGTTCATTTTTGAAGAATCAACTATTGCATAGACTAAAAGAGAACCTGTTGCATCAGTGCAAGTATCTTGAAATATCATCATGTTATTTTCATTAGCAATGATGTCACCCCCCTGCATTTTCAAATCAAAACAAAATCTTATTAATAAATCAACAATAACATAACTGTCATGTTTTTCTAAAATAAGTGATACTCACATTAGCACACAACAGAGAGACACTACTCTCAAGATTTTCACCCTTAGTAATATGGATAATATTTTCCATGGCACCACTACAGGATAAGATATCCCATTGGCTCCTCAAATTTTTATTAGTGAAGAACTCAAATAAACATTGTGGTTTTATCGGTAATTGAATCGTCTTTGTCGCACTCAAAATCACACCGATAGGTTCACTAGTGTCACTAATATTCCTCATCATCATCAGATTTGCATCTTTTCCATTTTCTTTTTGAATTGTTTTCCACTTGTGAGTGGTTGCGCAAATGCCCGCACAAAAAGTACGAGTCATGCGTCGAGACAATATTCCCATCCCAATCTCACCCTTTGAATCAACTGTCCAAAATAAAACAATACCAAAATTAATATTTTTAATTGGTATTCAAATGTGTAAGGACTTGGAACAATAATTACCAGTGGAATTGACAAATGATGCCATCACTCTCAAGAACTCAGATTGCCTTTGCAAAGAGGACATCCACCTTTGTGCGCCAAATCCTAGACCAGCTCTGATCAAAGGGCGATACAAATGATGAACAAAAATTTCATCATATTCCATATGCTCAATCCAAGTAACCTGAAAATATTATATCAATATAAAGACACTAGATAAAAAGAAAACTTGCATGAAATTTTAACCTAATTAACAATTAAAGTAAAATAATCATTGTTTGAGACAACTTCGAAAATTCAGCAACCAAATCATTGGTGAGGTTGTACAACAGGAAGAATGCTTCGAAAAGTTGCTTGCTCAAAATTGATTTAAGGAAAGTGTATGATAGCGTTGAATGGAATTTTGCGGAAGAAATGTTATACGGCGCTTACAATTCCCATATAAATTCATTAAGTGGATAATGGGATGTATTACCACAACTCGTTATGTGATTGCCATAAATGGGGGACTATATATATGGAAACATAAAAGGACGAAGAGGTTTGAGACAAGGGGATCCCATATCCCCTTTAATCTTTGTAATATGCATGGAGTATTTCTCGAGATTAATGAAGTGGATCGTCACAACACAAGAGGGATTCTAGTTTCACCCAAAATGCAGAAGTCTGGGAATGAATCATTTATGTTTTGCAGATGACATGTTGTTGTTCTGTAAAGGAGAATTTGCTTCAATCAAATAGATGTTGCAAGGTCTATTAACCTTCTCAGAAGCATCAGGACTAACTACTAATGCAAGCAAGGCAAATATCTTCAGTGCGGACATGAAAAGGAGGAGCTTAGAAGACATTTGTGATATCACTGGATATGCAAAGGGAACAATGCCCTTTAAATACTTAGGGGTCCCCATCTCTTCCAAGAAACTGACAGCTACTGATTTCGAAATGCTAGTACACAAACTGGTATGTCGAATCAGAACATGGGGGACAGGGAACCTATCATATGCAGGGAGAACACAACTGGTAAACTCAGTACTACTTCACGTGTACACTTATTGGTCATCGATTTTCCTGCTACCAAAGAAAGTACTAAAGAGTATAACAACAGTCTGTAGAAATTTCTTATGGAGTGGGCAAGAGAATAACTCCAGATCACCACTCATAGCATGGGACAAAGTTTGTAGAAGCAAAAAAAGGAGGACTGGGAATAATGGATTGTATGATATGGAATGAGGCAGCAATAGCTAAATATGTATGGAATATAACAAAAAAGTCGTACAATCTCTGGGTCAAGTGGGTGAATCATATATATCTGAAAGGAAGAGAGTGGTAGAAATATCAACCACCTACTGATAGTTGTTGGTACTGGAGGAATATTCGTGCCATCAGAGATAAATTCGCAGCAGGATATGATGGAAATAAATGAGGGGCAAACAAAGGAGAATATACTATTCAAAGTGGATACCAATGGAGAAGAGGAAATGATAGCCAATGTCCATGATGGAGGGAAACTTGGAACAAAATGAATATGCCAAAACATAGCTTCATTTGTTGGATTGTCATGCATCGAAGAATCTTAACTAGAGACAGACTTGCAAAAATGGGCATTTGTCATAACAAAGAATGTCTACCTTATGGGAGTAAACCAGAAAGTGACAACCATCTATTTTTTTGAATGTGAGTTTTCAAATGAATGTTTGAATGAAGGGAGTCCTTGAATGTCTGAAGATTGGGGTCAAAAGAACAAACATTGAAGGATTGTGGAAACGAATGACAAGAAGAGCCAAAGGAAAGATAAGCAGATCATTGATCAAGGCTGTATTGGCTGCTCTAATATATCATATTTGGCAGGCGAGGAATGGGGGCTCTGTGGAACAAAGAAGTAACTAGACCTGGGAAAATCTTGAAGATGATCAAGGAAGAAAGTAGAAGTCGAGTAAATGCAGGCAACAATAAAGACGCAACATGAATAAATAATTTGTTTAATTGATGTAGATAGCAGAGTTTTGTAATAGTGACAATTGAGGGAATTCAATAAAATTGTTCGTTCGACCAAAAAAAAAAAGAATGTATCCTACCAAAAGATTCATGACGGTGTTACAAATAAATATGATAGCATGGAGCGTGCAAAATATTGTCTTACATGTTGGCCTGACACAAGATCTAAAATGTAGAGTAACATTATAGGCAATTTTTGTGCAAAAGAAAGTAATATATTTGTGTATCTAAATGTATTAATTCAAATAAACCTGAAAGCAAACATAACAAATTAAATTGAGCAATGAGAGTTTCATTATGAGGTTAGAAGGTCAAGCATTAAAACAATTCTTTTTAAAGAGGATAAATTATACTCCACACAATTTCAAAATAATAGAAGTTATCAATGCTAGAAGAAAACCATCCTTTTTCATTTTGAATAAAATAAAGTATAAGGAAGATAAGGTAATAAAAAGTAGAATAACTATATGTTGATCATGAAAAATAATGCATAGAACATATAACACAATTAATAATGTTTGGGATTACAATCATCTGCCATAGAGGTGGAAAAAATATACTTCAGTATGTAGCGTACATATCAAAAATGAAAAATATAGAAGTTTTACCTTTATTTATAGATCATAAATTTATGACTAAAAGATATAAAATATGCTCAATAATCTCCTTTCTAATTGAAAGTAGACTAAAAATGAAAACAAAAAATATATAGCTATGAATTCGACGATAGTGTAATTTCATGAATTGCAAAATTATCATAAAACATAAAATACAAACATAAAGTTCAGAATTAAGATACAACTTTCAGTGGACTAAACTGACTCTATATAAGAAACTGTCAAGCAAAAAATAAAAGATGGAAGCAAATGTCAAGAGAATCAGTTTTGAAAAAAACCTCAAATATAGAATGAAGAAGCAACCCAATCAGTAAAAAAACTTAAAATTATGAAGACATACATGGGGCGCAAATGAAAAAAAATAAAATTAAATTGAATTACCTTAGAGTAACCATTGGACATATCTTGAATAATGCAACCAGAAGGGAGCCTTCGACATTTTTCAATTTTATATTGTTGTGAACCTTCTCTGATTGTATCGACAGACACATCCACAATAATCCAAGTACCTTCAGCATGTTTTTGACAAAAACGTAGAAATTGTATTTCACGGAAAGGAACCACATTTGAAATAATTTGTAATTCAGCTTCAATCTGCAAATTAATACTTTCAAGCTATTAGTGCAAAAAATAATCTAAAAATTAAGAAATATAATTTCTTTCAAAATAATGAGCAAGAATAATACCAATAACAGAGTACCACTCTTGCTTTCACCTATGCCAGTTGAAATAACATCAAAAGTATTGACTTTACCAATAATGCATGGAAACGCCTCTGTCCATTGACTCTGCATATATAAAAGACAATGATTATTACATATACTTATGTTTATGATGACTTCAAAGTTAAACGTAATTGATAAAAATAAATCTAACAGTTAGTAAAAGCACCATTAATTAACCAAATATGTTAATAATAATAAAAGTAAGAAATTCAGGAGCAGCTCAAGCATATTAGTGGCCTAAAACAAAAATTAAATGGGGCCTTAATTTTGAATCGTCAATAAAATTAATTTCTTCTAATTTTCAATTGATAATATAATCATTCTTATTTTAAATTATTTTTTATGCAATATAGTACTTTAAATATGTCAAATTTCTTCTATAATTCCTTCATTTTTAATGAAAAGTTTACTTTTTCTACCAATAGTATTCAATATTTGTCAAAAAATAATAACTTATAACCTATTATTATTAAAATGAGGCTCCTTAAATTTGGGGGCCTAAGGCACATGTCTTTTTTTTAACACTGTCAGTCACACTGGTAAGAATAATACTAAAAAAAAAAGAAAAAAAAAGTAATAATGTTTCACACCAAATAGAGGGTATAAGTGGTTAACAATGGAAAGTTCTTAATGAATTTACACAAGAAGAAATTGGGATGAAAAACCAACGTACCTCATTCATCAACATCTCTACCAATGTCAAACTGTTGCCAACCACTGTACCAGATGACCTTGTGGCTTCTGTTATGAAATGGCTAGGTTTTATGCCAATAATTGGAATAAAATTTGTAGCATATTCTTCCATATTCAACATTTCCCCACCTCCATCCAAGCTTCTAACCCATAAAGGTTCATCACTCATTGCCAACTTATGCAACTCATTCAAGGCATCCAAAGCAAGATTTAGTAACATGGATTTATCAAGTGTTACATCTTTGTTAACTAAGTTTGTAGGTAGATATTTTCCAAAATCAACCTCATTTAATCCAAAATTTTCCATCATGGAAGTTAATGATCCCTCTAAAAATGAAGAAGATCCCAAAGATTTGTCAGCATGGATAGCAATCCTTGCAAGTTCATTTTTCAGGCGGGCATGCTCATTCAATATTTCCTTCTCATCCACATTTTCGTTCCTTATAGTATCTTTATTACGACATGGATCACAAATTGAATTTTCCATGACTTCCCTCATTGCAGCATACTCTAGGCCAAGTTTTTCATTTTCTTGTTGCAACATTCTCTTATCATATCGTTCCGATTGCGTCTGAATATTGATCACTTTCATAAGTATTACACAAGGTTAACATGAATTTTGAAGAAAAATAAGACATATCATGACCATTTACCTTCGATATGGATCTTTTATTTTGGAACCAAAATTGCACTTGTTTTTTGTCCACGGAAAATTTTGTTGCGAGCTCTTGTTTTGTTTTTTCGTCAGGATGTGAATGTACTTTGAATACACTAATACCAAAAGGAAAATAAATTTTAAGAAAATGTTAATCAAACATAACCATATTAACATATGTAAAGCAATTTGGGAATACCTTTCAAGCTCATGAATTTGATTGACACTGTATTTATGCCTCTTTGGAGAAGTCAATTCATCTCCAGATGCACCACCATCTCTATTGTTAGTCAATTCATCTCCAGATGCACCACCATCTCTATTGTTAGTCAACTCCATTGTCGACTTCTGCAGTAATTTATGATGAATCGAATATCACATGTGACAATAGAAACACCAATATTTTTTATACACTTTTTAGATTGGTAAAAGTTATGAAAAATCATAATTAAATGATTTTTGAGATATCCCAAAGAGACCTCAAATATCTCTAAAATAAAATAAAATAAAATAATACACTGATCTTATTAGGTAGCATAAAGTCAAAAACTAATAAAGAACTAAATTTCAGAAAGAATTGAATAGACTATTCTTACTCATTTGACTTATATAATTTAATAATTATTAGTTTCACACTGTATAAGCTTATAAAACGACAAAATATTATTAAATCAAAAGATTCTTTTATTCTTGAGTCTTGAATTCATGTTACACTTTTTGTCATTTTATCATATATTTTTTCAATATACCTTATATATCTCTAATTTATTTATATATATAAAATCCAATGATCTCATAAAAACTACATCAATAACTTTGAAGAATCTGTAATTATAGCAAAAAGTCATAAATTCAGAAAGTTTTTTTTAGAGAAAACAACCATGTTTATTTTCACCAAAACAATTATTTTCTACTTTTTCACACTGCTAAATTGTAATAAAAATTGTCTACAACAAAAAAATAAAAAGATACCACCTTTTTAATTTGATAAATTCTAAATGCTTTAATTGAAAAAGAACTTTTAAACATGAATAACTTGAGTCTATGAAACCTTTTAAAGGTTGATGTTTGAGACAAATAAAATAATTTAAGTAACTAAAGATAGATACTTGTATAATAGGAACTAGAAAAATAAAAGAAATAAAAAATTAATTACTTGATCGATAACTTACTTACAAATTTCCTGATCCAAATGAATCCTTCTTTTGTTGTTTGGTGAAATTGAAGGGCAATCTAAAAAAAACAATTAGTAATTTTTTATTTTGCTTAACAAGTAACTTTAGAATGGTAATAAAAATGTATTAGTAAGAGATATATATACTACAACTTTGTATTGGATAGACTAGAAAACAATGGCCCACATTGAATTGTTTCATACTCAGTTAGAAAAAAAGATAATGACAAATATTTTTATCCAGGATTTATTTGATTTTAAAAGTCAAATCATCAATAATTTTTATTTATATTCTATATATGTATTAAAAAAAGAGTTATAATTAATTCAACTAAAATAACTTTAGAATAGTAATAAAAATATATTAGTAATAGCTATATATAGAAAAACATAATTAATGGTAGACCAGAAAAAATTGACCCACTTTAAGTTCAAATTATTAAGCAATTATTATTTAGATTATGTATTAAAAAATCAGGATGAAGATACTCAGGATGAAGATCTAGCATCTTAAATCAATTCAACAGAACTCAATAATTCTAACGTAGTTCTATATTTGTGTTAAAATGTAGCATGATAATTTTAACGAAGATCTAACATCTAACATCTAGCATCTACATAATAATTAAGGTACTTTTATTTCGATATAATTAGGTTTCATACCTTTAGCATGTTTCCATTTAGAATTTTCTATTAATCTCATATGATTTTTATGATTGGTCAAAAATTAAAAAAATAATAGCAAAATCATTCTGAATATCAGGTACGGTACAATTTTTTTGGATGACTACATTGTACTTCTCTATTAAATACGTTAAATATGAACGTTCTTGTTGATTGTGAAACAGTTTCAAAAAATGATTTCAATTTGATAAACATATAAATTCAATAATAAAAAATTAATATTACCATGCGATTGTGAGTTCAACTAGCTCCAAGTTGCGGCATAGAGAGAGATGGTTGTTGGTTCAAAATGAAAAACCCTACTTCTTAGGGGTGATATATAAAAGAAGGCGACTCTTTTGGACTGGGCCTATTTACTATTTTTATTTTTGTTATATTATATTTCTTTTTGGGTTCATTGGCCCATTCTATATAGATTTAAGATATGAGAAATTACATAAATATACAACTTAAAGATACCATAATATCTAAAGTTTCTTACCATTTTAAGAAATTACAATAATCCCCTCTAGAATATATCCCTATCTCCTCAGAGAATCTATGTCCACTCTTATGTGCATCCACCTATTAAGTAATGTATTATTTATAATATATCATACAATCAACAAAATATATCTGAGGACAATGAAAATTTGAGATTTTTATTCTTAGAAAAACTTCCCAATAAAATGTGATTAGCCCCAAGTGCCAAATATTTAGGATTTATGTAAGTTATAATTTAAGATACAAATAAAATGGAGCATTTAGCTCCACAATTATATTTTATTTTTAAAAGAGTCCACTATATTGATAGAAATGGTAAGGTAATGATTAAGTCAACAAACTAAGATTAAATAATCTATGTGGATTTTGAAAATGGGATATTACTCCTTTAATTTCCAAAAATAAGTAAATAATATTATATATATTGAATTAACACATCATTTTTTTGTTATGTTTATTTTAGAAAAAACGAGTTTACTTGACGAGCCAAGTTATCATATTTCGTGTCAACTGTCGAGGAGATGTTAGGTGATTATACAAGAAAATATTTGTACACGTCATTTGAATTTTCTTTAGACCAAACTTATAGGCGAAAGAGAGTCTTGAAGCAAAAGCTGAAATTCTATAGCTTTCTGTGTGAGAGATGAAAGCCGAAATTTTATTTGTTAAAGCTAAATTGTTGAAGCTAAATGAAGGAAAGATTAATTGCAAGATTACATTTCCAAGAAATTACTTTCAACATTTATGAAAATTGATTCACTTATCCTGAAGTGAGGTCACAGACTCAAAAAAGCACATAAAGTTACAGTGGTTCATACTTTCAGAGAAGGAAACCTAATGACAAATTTTTCACTTATTACATGTGAATTGATTACTAGACCGTTGGGGTCTTATCTGTTTACCCTTATGAAAATGAAATCTTGACTAGTGATTTATGTTTAACAATGTTATTAGCTCTCGGGGCTTAGCCTATTGCCGAAAATCACCAGGCAAATTGTACATACAAGGAAAAAGACTAACCAATTATAGATAACAAGAAAGATTTGAACCAGTAAATGGATAGTTCTCGGAAACTTTTCATCTCTCAATGCTAGAAGATGTCTTTGTTGACTCAGATTTCATGGCATTTGTGAAAATTTTAGGTGTCTTTTGTAAAATCATAATCAAGCTTGAAGGAAAGAAGTGACTTTGAGTATTTATTGATCTAGCTGAAGAGACTTTGATGTTTCTAATTGATTGTTTGGTTTTTTGTTCTTATGATTAATACTAGGTGAAACTAAGCAATTGCCCCACAAATACAAATTAATTGATATATATATATATATATATATATATATATATATATATATATATTTCTTGTTCACACCCTATATTCATTCGTATATGATATTGTAAAAGTATATATTACTAAATGGTATTACAATATAGAAAAAAAGAAAACTAAAAAGAAGAACAAATAAATAAATAATAAAAATATTATCAAATGATATCTCTAATAAAGAATAAATGAAAATATCTTTGACAAAGAATAAAATGGAAAATGATAAAGAAAGAGTTAATAAAATTGTTACTAAATGATATCTTTAATAAAGAATAATATGGAAAAAAAGGAATAAAAATAATAAATGAGTAAAGAATAAAAAAGAAAATAAAAATAATAAAGTAGAAAAGAACAAAAGTAATTTATTTTATTTCTTAAATAGGTCAAAATATAAAAAGAGAGAAAAAATAAAAAAGAAGATAAACCAACCAAAAAATAAATAATAATAAAAATATTAGCAAATGGTATCTCTAATAAAGGATAATTGTCACGATCCAACCCACTGTGCCGTGCGGGCACCCACTCTAACACTTAAGTAGGAGAACTCTCATATCCCAATAATTAAAACATGCAGAAAATTTAGCATGAAAATTTACATAAAAATGGAAATAAAATATAATAAGTGTTGTAAAACTAAAGTAAAACAAGACAAGAAATATAAAAGATGATAACAATAGAAATTGAGAGACAAAAAATGAGAGCATTTCTTATTCTTCAAAGTATTCATCAAATCTTCAAGTGTCAACAATAGGAACCCTTATGCCTCTATTTATAGCGTAACATAGAGGCATACAAAAGATTAGTCATAAACATGACATTAAACATGAATATAAAGAAGGAGGTTATGGAGGTGAAAAGTTACAAGAATAATTATCATAAAGGTGGAGGTTATCTTCATAATGGAGGGAAGTAATGTAGTAAATTCTTGGGGTAGTGAATTATCTTCATAATGGAGGGAAGTAATGTAATAACCTTTTGGTGTAGTGGACATCTACAATATATTAGTTTATAACACTCCCCCTTGGATGTCCATAGATAATATGCCTCGTTAAAACCTTACTAGAAAAAAAAACCGTGGGAAAAAAATCTAGTGAAGAAAAAAAAGTACACATATCTTTTAATACGCTTTGAATGTTGCCTCGTTAAAAACCTTACCAGGAAATCCAATTGGACAAAACCATGGTTAAGGAAAAGATCACAATAAGTATTTTTCTCCTCCTGATAAAAATTTCACATGATATCTCAAAAACAATGCATTCCAATCATTTTGTTGAAGATCGTGTGTGAAAGACTTTTGGTGAACTATACTTTGTTTGATCTCTTTTGATTGTATCCTCCCTTCTATTGAGCTATATATTATTGTCGTATATGGTGGCTGGAAAATCACATACTTTCTTAATATGATAGATCATGATGCCAACCAAACACACCCCAACTTACTTCATAGATCAATATTATTTCTGCATGATTTGAAGAAGTGGTTACCAATGTTTGTTGAATGCCAAGATATTGTTGTGCCTCCATATATAAGCAAATAACTCATTTGCAATCGAGCTTTGAGTAGATCAAATAAATATCCTGCATCTACATAATCAAATCATTTTTGACTCATGAGAGATTGATCAATTTTATTGAAACTCGTCTTTTCTTTTCAAAGAAAATCACACATCTTCAAGCATTTGCATAACCAACAATCTGTAAGTGCACCAATTGCACTAATACGTGACATTTTAAATCATTTTCATGAGGTTGAAAAGATTCTTTCCTTGTGTTAAGCAATCTGAAAACCATTGGGTACTCAATGGAATTGCTTTAAGACCTTTTAAATCCTTCGAGGATTTTCATATAACCTTCATCATCTAGTTAGACTTAATAATCAATCATTATGCATATTCAAGTATTTCATCTATTGCCAGACTGAAACATGTCTTATTGCATCCACCACTAGAGAATATATCTCCATTTAATAATGTCAGGATTTTTGCGAAAATTCTTTATGCACCTAGGCACAAACCGTACTTTATATCATATGGTTATACTTTCGCATAATGATTCATTTGTATCCCACTGACATATATTATGATCTATGAACTATAAGTTCAAAAATATTACTTTTCTAAGTGAAACAAAATATACATGAATAGTGCATTTTATTTGGCTAATTATTTATCTGTCCACACTATATGACAAGTTCAAATTTAAGATCCTCGTAACCATTTATAGCATTGAGTGCTACTTCATATCAAATATATCGTCGACGGTCATTTTTATATCGATTTCAAATGACATAACTTATCGAGATATCTTTATTTTTCATCATTTTCAGGTACCTGAACTTTTGCCAAGATTTTATGAAATGTTATGTCATAGTGCTCTTTCAAAGCACTTACCTCATTATCAATGACCATTTTGATAATTTGCTCCTCTCCTTCCTTAAGGAGTTTTACATTTGGAATCGATTGGTCTATCACACTTTTGGCGTACCATAGACTCTGTCCTTCAAGGACTATTTATTAGAGCATTTCCAACTTAATTAAAATATTGGGTCAGCAAATACATCTGGCAAATTACTTACAACATTTTGCAAATGAATTATCTCTTGAACTTCAAGTTCACATTTTTTTAACGAGGATCTAGATAATTCACCCCACACATAATTTTCAACTGCTACACATATCTCCCCCTAATGTTAGAAAATCTAATATTCACCCTCAACCTCAATTGGGGATCCATCTTTGTGCATGGTGGATCAATAAAATCATATGTGCACACGTCATGAAAATTATTTGATTCCTGACCCTGAACCAATTGTGTTGGGAGAACCTTGTTGGCTTGATGCATACATGTTAAATAAACTCATCTCATACCAAATTTTATTTGAGAGTTTTTTCTTATAATCAATTGTCTAGCTATAATTGGAGGTATATAATTTCTGCTAAACCAACCAGCATTATCAACATGATTTTATATTTTGAAATTGTACTCTTAATTTAATAATTCGAGCAAACAATCTTACAAAAACCAATTTGTAAGTTGATACAAATGCACATGTGACCACACTATAGATGCATCCATTATTTCACAATAGTAAACGATCCACATGGCAGGTGAACGAACAATGATTATTTTATCACGAGAACAAGCTACAAAAGAGAATTCTTGAAGAATCTTTTATTTCTTCAACATATAGCTACGTGAATTTTCAATTTCTTTTGCATCACATTTGAATCGAAATGACCAAACGATTGTGACAACTGATATTTATTCAAGTAAACTTCTAGTTTACTTTTGTATGTGATTCCATCAGCATGCCCATATTTGTATATAACAAAAAAGAGAAAGACGGGTAACCTTTTATGTAAATATTCATAACCCGCTTTGATTGTAGTAATCTGATGATATTTCATCTTTCAATAATTTACAGTCTCAATATAATAATTATTTTCAATTTCTCTGAAAATTAAAAAGTTTCTTTTGAGACTTACTACAACCTTAATATTGTGAACAATTTCATTCCTCCGGATAGTAACAAATTAGCCTTTTCGGAACTCTCAATTAATTTTGTGTACTACCACAAATTTCACAACGTCATTCTTATGGTGACCATCTCCTTTAAGGAGAAAATTATTATTATTGTCATGGTTAAATTATCACATGCAAGCTTATTTCTTGACAACCAATGATAAATTTGTGTTGTCACACAATAATATTTATTTTTGGTCATGACCACAACCTTTATAGAAAATAATTATCTCTTTCTTTTGTCTTTCAATAGTTCATAATAAAACATGCCACAATATTGTGTAGTACTCAAAGTATATGACCAAAATGATCATTATGTCACAATATTTTTTTTCAATCTCTCAAACCTCCCATAGAGGTAAGACATGATATTATCCAACAATACATGAACATGTTCTTATCGATACGAACACAAGTCATATTTTCTTCAAGAAATGGACCATAACCATTTTGTACATGCTCCATAAGTTTTTATTAGAAGCTCATTGTCATGCTTTGACATTATCAAATTTCTGTGACTCACCTCAACATCACTTTAAGAGGTCAAATGTACAAAATGTACTACCACTTTGTATTCCTTTATTTTGATGGAGTATTTACAAAACTTTCCAAATTAGGTTGCACCAATAAAATTGTGGTCAGTAACTTTTCATACCATTTTGATGGATGAAAATTACCTTCACATTTGAAGAATCATCTTAAGAACCCATAATGTTCCTCCTTTTAATTACAACAATGATGATCATTAACATTTTACCATACTCATATTCATACATAAAAACACTTGTCATTTTTCAGACATATCATTCACTGCTACCACATTCACATAAAAGAATGGAGCAAACTTTATGACTTTCAGTCAAAAGTATACAACTTTATATTAGCCATCATTATATCATCATTATAGTGCAATGGGACTTAAACTCAATGTCTTACCCATGTAAAGACACCTTTGGTCATGAGTTAATGAGACTTGAACCCAACTTCTTATTATCATGGTGCACCGAGATTTTAACTTGATGTCTTCACCGTCTTACCCTCAACCAATGTCTTACTAAACCAAATGTAATACCAAAAATAATTATTGAATATCATAAATATAATTTGAATTAGACTTAAAATTAAATAAAAATAAACAAAACTAATTAATTAGAATAACATGTTAGAACCATAAATCCCAAGTAAAATAAATTAAAACATTGTACCTCACAATATTGTTATGAAGATTATCATAATTTACTAACCATTTTAAATAACCATAAAACAAGCTTTGTTAGTACAAATAATATATAGGATATGAAGTATACCTTGCAGCCGAAAAATTACTAGGATAATTCATAAAAATTAAGAAATACCTATCATTAATTCTTGAAGGAAAATGAGCTACTCGTGCTTATAACATGTTGTAAAACTAAGTAAAACAAGACAATAAATATAAAAGATGATAGCAATAGAAATAGAGAGACAAAAAATGAGAGCATTTCTTATTCTTCAAAGTATTCATCAAATCTTCAAGTGTCAACAATAGGAACCCTTATACCTCTATTTATAGTGTAACATAGAGGCATACCAAAGATTAGTCATAAGCATGACATTAAACATGAATATAAAGAAGGAGGTTATGGAGGTGAAAGGTTACACGAATAATTATCATAAAGGTGGAGGTTATCTTCATAATGGAGGAAAGTAATGTAGTAACTTCTTGGTGTAGTGAATTATCTTTATAATGGAGGGAAGTAATGTAGTAACCTTTTGGTGTAGTGGACATCCACAATATATTAGTTTATAACAATAAGAACATTTAACACAATTTTAGTTAAGACTTGCAAAGTAATTAACACCCCTAAGGATCTAGTCTAAACAAATACAAGAGCTACTAAGAGTACAAATTGGTCAATTAAATAAAAAGACACAGCTCCCACCATGCGAAAGAAAAAATAGAAGTTGTTGGAGAATTTCTTCGTCTTCACCTAATGAAACTTCACCAACCTGCATCCAGCCTATGCTCAAAAGGCGTAACAAGAGTAGTATCAGTACAAAACCACACGTACTGGTAGGTGTCATCGGTCTACCTGATGCACACCACGCTTCATAAGAAAATCAACTAACAAGAGTATGCAATAACCACCCGCTTCTCCACCTTTACCCTCGCTTGAAAACCTCAAAATTACACTAATACCCTTACTACTAACCGACTTCTTCCTCGACCTACTTACCAGGTTCTTGATCATAACCTAACCATTATAACCCATTGAAGAGTTCACAAATACAACTACTAGCATTTCGACTAACCACCAACGACATACCCATACTTTCTCTTCTATGTTACCGTGCTTGTGCCACATGACACGTTACATTATTTCAAGCTTTCTTGTTTCTAGCCACAAATTTCCTTCGCCAAGTTGAAATCCACCTAAGTAATTATATCACGTACACTTTCCCCACTTTTCGCCCTTATAACATATGGACAACCATTGGCCTCCATGTACCGTATCACATAGTAAGACAATCAGATATGGTTCATCATAATTATTTAACAATTCCGGAGAAACAACATCAATTATCACTTACGAATAATGTGCATTATCACAAGCCAAGATATACTATTATGTCAAATAGTTGGTTCTCTCATGGAACCCAAACTCAAACTGTTAGCATATCGAAACGTGGTACCCAATTCAATGTTTATGTCGAAATGTGATAACTGATCCCAAAATTATGTCAAAACGTGGCATTGATCCCAAAATTATGCTGAAACGTGGCAATTGATCCAAGTTAATGTATCAGGATGCAACCTGATCCATTCAACAAGCCACAATTACAATCACAAGCTAATTCATGGCATTCATGACATTCATCATTCATCTATCTCTTTTACAACAAGTGTGATCGATAATGCAACATTCGCATGCATACACGTATCATAATAAAGCAAGAACAACATACATCACACAATCATAGAATCACAACCATCACCTATGTATATTACTTGAGTAATATCCCGACCATACTTAGACCTAGTTCATTATCTAAGGATTCTTTCTATGATTTATTCATCCTTTGTTTGGTGCACGAAAGCTTACGCATAAATCCTATCATTGATTTTCATTATACTACACAGTGAACACAAATTTATAACTACTCAATTAATAAAACCTAGCTTACCTGGGCACCAAACAATTGCACAGAGTTTTGAATTTGATTCTTGTCTCCGAGCTTCGTAACGGTGATCTTGATCGAAAATCCGCCATCCACAACACTCCTTACACTAGAAATCTCCTTCTCCTTCCTTCCCAAGCTAAGATCAGCTTTTGGGGCGGATTTCTAGGGTGTTTTATAACTACTTTAGGTATTTTAGAAAGAAGAAGAAAATAAGAATTCACGTTATTTACATTATCTCGCCTATCCTGCCCTGGCGACTACTTACCTCATTGTGGCGCCGCCCTAGCGGTACATATCCCGCCCTAGTGAGACAATGGCCCAGTATTTCTCAAAGTTTTATTTTTCCTAATTAACGACTGTTCGGGTCGTTATAATATATACAAATTTATCTCTTGTTCATCACCGAACGATTAGTACATGGATCATTACGCACCCCATATCAAAGTATTTTTAACTAACAACTCATTCCATTATGAAATCACGGGTAAAGAAGGTTTTTATTTACAAAGTTTGATTTCATGACAAGTTCTATACTTTAAAAGACCTATCAGGGATATAACACACTGCTCGAAGAAAATTTGCGTCTTAATTTACACAACCTGCCTCACCAGGGCGACAAACCTCCCGCTAAGGCGGCGCCGCTGTCGAAAGGGATCTCCCGTCAATGGGAGATCGGGACAGAGTACATGGGGGGGGGGGGAGTTCATTTTCCCCTATTAGTTTCAAACTCTCCCAAAATTCCCAAAAAACACTCTCAGTCGGTTCTTTTTTAACGTCAATTTAAGGTAAGTTCCTCGCTCTATGCACTTCTTACTTCAGTACTTGATTAACAATGATTGCATGCTACTATTTAATCGCGGGTAATTTTTGAAAATGAACTTAAGTTGCCAGTTTTTGATAGAAAACATAGCATGTCGATTGCCCTTACGTCCCCAACGTCTCTACAACGTCCTGGGCATAAGGATTTCATAAAAATATGATTAAATCAGTATAAAAACAGCGTGGGAAGTTGAAGGGTCTCTTGATGAAAAACTCTGATTTGAGCATTCTTTATGGGTTTATTTGCTAATATGATTGCATATTTAGGTTCTAGGGGTATACTCTGATCTGCTGAAATTCTATCAAAAAATGAGGTTTTGGGATGAAGACATGGTGTTCGTCCCAGATAAAGGCCGCTCTGATGGCCTTCATCCTGCTATGATGGCCTCCCTCATCTTGCTGTAGTGGGATTTGGGCCGTTGTGGCGGGATTCAAGGAAACAGTAGCTTGAATCCCCTTAAAGTAGAAGATTGCTCCCTTCCCATTTTAACCAGATTCTGCCTAATCTCAGGTGTTCTAACATATATTTTAAATTTTTGCAGGCTTTCTAAATGACAGGTCTAAATGAGGAAAATTTGCCTTTTGTCTGATTTTCCGACGCTTCTAGTCGAGAGAGGTTTCATAACTTTTGAAATAATTAGTTCTGCTGCAAGAGGGGGCTTCGTCTTACTTGGGACGAAGGAGAAACAACATGTCTTTTATGCTCGTTTGATGGAGTTTGTATGGGATCCAATGACCGAGGTTCCTTCTGCCGCACGTGCAAATTGTGTGCAGGATTTCTATGCTATCTTGTCCATAGTCCACTGGGACGACCCTCACCCTCTCATCTACATTCGGAGAGTTGACATCTCTCTGAACGCCACGACCCTAAATGAGGTACTGCCTGAGGTCTCGAATGCTGAGTACGAGGCCAAGTTGAGGGAGTTGAATCAAGAATGACTGAGGGACACACTGGTGGAGCTTGCATGTCGGGACAGAGTTTATTGGCCTTCTGCTAAGGGTTTTAGTAGCATAAATTGGTCACCAGATCTAAGAGGTGTCTTTTTCACTAGGGGGATTCAACCGTCGGGAAACCGCACCGACATTGTAACAACCCGTACCCTAGATAGACCAAAATTCAAATTTTCCAGAAGTGCAGGTGTCATCTATGGAGGCCACCTACGGACCATAGTGAGGACCACGGTCCGTCGATCTTGGTCCACAGACGACGGCCAGGACCTACGGACCGTAGGTAGGACCACGATATGTGGACCAGGTCCGTCGATCTTGGTCCACAGAAAACTCAAAGATCCCAAACGACGGCCAGGACCTACGTATCGTAGATGGGACCACGGTCTGTGTACCAGGTCCGTTGATCATGGTCCATATTGGGATTTCGATTGAAAAGATGTTAGGCCGGTTCCTCATGTGCCCAAGAAGCCGAGGCAATCTCGATTGAAACTTATTCAACATTTTCCTACTCAATCTTATTTATAGAAATAGCACTCAATCAAAGGGGAGCATAAGCAAGTTCAGTGGTAGAAACCTCTGTAATCGATGGGGACCTTGAAGGCCGACGTTGAACGCTTCAACTTAGCCACTGAAGAAGGCGAAGGTTGGGCGAGAGACTAGGCCAACTTACTGCTTACTGCCATGGTTTAAGCTTTAGGATCCATAAATGGAACTCTGTTTAGGTATTAGGGAGGGGAGGACACCACTCAGCACCGCTCCGTGGGGTGGGGTTCAATGCCTAACAAAAAGAGCCAAAAGCAAAAAAATGGATGTATGGCTGAGGGGAGACCCTCAATCCCATATCTACTACTTAGTCAAGCCCTTAACTACTTCTATATCTTAGAACAACCCTGCTCTCTGATCGACGTTTTATAGCCTTCCATTTCTTTCATTCGCTTTCTTATTTTTGGCTCAAGCAGTAGGTCCTTCGACCCTCAAAGCAATACGGTATGCTCCTTCTATGCTGTCCAGAAAAGACAAATGCAATTCATTCAGAGCCATACCTCCAAGTTGTTGATCGGAAAGGAATTGGATGTGCTGGGTTTGGTTGCTTGCCCGAAGGAAGGGCTATCTGATCCGATCAACTACGTAAGCCGTAGCGCGCTAGCGCGCGTACTCTTCCTCTATGAGCGAGACTCTATCCAAATCTTCCACTTCTTAGGCGAGGCCTTCTGTTCTATGAACACCCTACCACTGAATGATTCACTTTCAAGTTCTCGCCTCCGACCCGGGAGAACACAGGGTCAAGCCAAGCCCTGACCCGCCTAAATGGAATTCATATCGCCACTCTCTAAACCAAACGACGAAGGAACAGGACGGACCGTAGATAGGACAACGGTCCGTGGAATAGGTCCGTCGATCTTGGTCCACAAACCACGGCCAGAACCTACGGACCGTAGTTAGGACCACGGTCCGTGGACCAGGTTTGTCGGTCACTCCGACAATAGTTTATTTAGGGGTCTTTTGCCCTTTTCCTAATTCGCTTAACCCCTAAGCTACGTCGTTTAGACCCTAAATTATGAGGTTTTAGTCAGGTTAAGCCTAGAAACATAACAAGAACTTACCTAAGTCAAAATCATAAATCAAAACTTAGAAAATTAGAAGCAAGAAAGGAGAAAAAGGTCAAGAACCCTAGTTCAAGAATGCAACAAGGTTCCATCAGTTTCAGCCCCAAAATCTAAATATTTCTCCGTGGATTTCATCACCAGGCATGTGGGATTTCACTAGTGGGTTCCTTTCACCCATTAGATCCCTAATTTTCAGTCAGATTCTTGATTCTCATATCATGATTAAACCTAGGGTTTCTAGAACTTCAACAGAACTTCATGAATTAATTAGTTATATGTTCCGAATCAGATTTCCATATTATTACTCAGATTATTGCATGAATTTCAAAACCCTAGCTATGTATTTATTTAGTTCTTGAATTACACATGTTAGGTCAGATATATCAGTTATTCAGTTATACATGCCTAAGTTTTAATGCATCATTATCTGATTAAATGTTGCATTCTCAGTTTGCATGTTCAATTTTGAGCTATCCAGTAATTACAGAAATTCAGACATAAGCACTTAACTACATAAATCAATGGGAGTAACATAATACCGAGTTGGACTAGGGTTCAGCGTACCCAATTAGTCCCAGAACTACTAGCCAAGTAGGTTGTAAGTCCCCTTTGTGGGCATCAGTTTAGTGATCACGCCAACATGCCTTTATACCTCTGGCAGGGTATATTGGATCCTCTCAATGAGGCGTATACATCGGACTCCATATTTAGCTTATGTGGTTTATTTATCGGTTATTAGTAGATCCCACAGTTCAGTCAGACTTTATTGCATTGACCATTTATCAGTATATTCAGTATTCAGTTTCAGCATGTTATAAATTGGTCATTGCATTCAGTTATCTCAGCATTCAATATATCATGTTCAGATTTCTATACTTGCTTTTGTGGTTCAGTTATGTTTTATTTCAGCTTTATTCTATCATACATGTTCAGTACCCTTCAAGTACTGACGCATACGTGCGCTACATCTTCTCGTGATATAGGTTCAGGTTCTCAGCATCCAGATCACGCATAGATCGATTCTTGATCTCCAGTTCAGCAGATTCAGTGGCGAGTCCTCATTCTTCGAGGACAATAGTCATGAGTGTCTTTTCAGTATTTAGTCCTTTAGTTTCAGTTTTTGCTAGACTTAGCTGGGGTTTGTCCCAGTATTTCTAATGCAGTTTAGAGGCTATTTTCAGACATAGTTAGTTTCAGCTTAGTGTTGAGTTAATAATTCCTTTGTACTAAACTCGTCAGCATTTCAAATATCTCAGTTATAGAATATGGGTGTTCCCCATCTTTTCATTTTAAATTATGATTTAGCTTCCACATTCAGTTTATTATCTTTAGTATGCTCATGATCATGCCAGCATGGTTAGCTTGGGATCACTTGTGGTCCTAGGTTCCGTGTCCGCTTCTCGGGGATAGCTCGGAGAATGACAAAACTTGGTATCAGAGCATTAGGTTTAAGTGTCCTATGATGTCTGAAAAGCCGCACTAAGTAGAGTCTTTTTCATGGGTGTGAAGTGCACCACATCTAATGAGAGGGAGGCTATGAAGTGTTTTAGGAAAACTTCACTTTGTTGTTACTCTTATCCTGTGTAAGGTCTGATCTAATTCCATTCTAACTTGACGTTTTATGTTTCAAATCATGCCTCCTCGTAGAGATAACGCTAGGAATGCGAATGCCAGGAATGCAAACGCAGCTCCTCCAGTCCCAGATCAAGAAGTCTCCAATGATGAGTTCAGGAATGCCATACAGATGTTAGCTCAGAGTATGACCAGCCAGAACAATCGGGTTCATGCTCCTGTGAATGGAAATAATGGATCAGCAGCAACAAAGGTCCGTGACTTTGTTAGGATGAATCCGCTTGAGTTCTTAGGATCACAGACTAATGAGGATCCTCAGAATTTCTTGGATGAGATCAAGAAGATCTTTGAGGTAATGCAAGTCACTGGAAATGATCAGGTTGAGTTGGCATCATACCAGCTGAAAGATGTTGCTCATATCTGGTACACTCAGTGGAAGGATAATAGGGTACAGATGCAACTCCTATTACATGGGACTGCTTTAGTGAGACCTTTCTGGACAGGTTTTTCTCAATAGAGATGAGAGAAGCAAAAGCCCAGGAATTCATGAACTTAAGGTAGGGTAACATGACAGTCCAAGAGTATGGACTCAAGTTTAACCAACTCTCCAGGTATGCTCCTCACATGGTTGCTGACTCCAAGGCTCAAATGAATATGTTTTTGTATGGAGTGTCAGATTTGGTGAAAATTGAGTGAAGAAATGCTATGTTACTCGGAGATATGAACATCTCTATGCTTATGACTCATGCTCATCAGGTTGAGGGTGATAAGCTTAAGGAACATGCTAAGGAGAATAAGAAGGCTAGGACTGGGAACTATGACTATTCTCAGCAGAAATCGGGTGGTGGAAATCGCTCGCAGAGTCAGCAAAAGTTTTCAGCTCCAGCCCTTTCATCAGCTAGTGTTCCATCCTCCAAGAACAGGTATGACCAGAAGGTTAGAGCACCAGGCTCTAAGTCTCAGGGAAATGTTTCAGGCACCAAGACTTACCCCCACTTTTCCTAAGTGTGGTAAAAACCATCCGGGCGAGTGTTTCGCAGGAAAAGAAGGATGCTTTGGGTGCGGTCAGTCTGGTCACAGGTTGAGGATTGTCCTTCAAGACAGGGTCAAGGAGGTGGAAATGGTAGATCTCAATCTACAACTTCATCAGCACCAGCAAGTCGCCCGACTCAGCAGGGTAACTCATCTAGTACAGGTGGCGGTCAGCGCCAGGACAGGTTGTATGCTCTTCAGGCTCGCCATGATCAGAAAGGTTCTCCTGATGTAGTTACTGGTACGTTACGAGTCTTTGACCTTGATGTTTATGCATTGTTAGATCCAGGGGCTACTCTTTCGTTTGTAACTCCTTACATAGCAGTCCAATTCAGTGTCAGTCCAGAAACTCTCTCAGAACCTTTCTCAGTATCTACTCCAATCGGTGACCCAGTTATAGCTAAATGGGTATACAGAAATTGCCCTATCACAGTCTCTTAGAAAGTCACCTCAGCAGATCTTGTGGAGTTAGAAATGGTAGACTTATATGTCATTCAAGGCATGGATTGGTTACATTTATGTTATGCCTCAGTCGATTGTAGAACTAGGATTGTTCGTTGTCAGTTTCCAGATGAACCAATCTTAGAATGGAAGGGTAGTAGCTTAGCGCCTATGGGTCGATTTATTTCTTACCTTAAGGCCAGAAAGATAATCTCTAAGGGTTATCTCTATCATCTAGTTTGGGTTAAGGATTCTAGCTCTGAAACCCAACTCTTGAGTCAGTTCCAGTAGTTAGTGAGTTTCCAGAAGTGTTTCCATAAGATCTTCCCGAGTTCCTCCCGAAAGGGAAATCGACTTTGGGATTGATCTTCTTCCAGATAACCAGCCTATTTCTGTTCCTCCTTACAAAATGGCTCCAGCAGAGCTTAAGGAATTGAATGAGCAGTTGAAAGACCTTCTAGATAAGGGTTTCATCAGACCTAGTATTTCACTATGGGGTGCACCAATGTTGTTCGTAAAGAAGAAAGATGGTTCTCTCAGAATGTGCATTGACTATAGACAGTTGAACAAGGTCACAATCAAGAATAAGTATCCCCTCCCCAGGATTGATGACTTGTTTGACCAACTTCAGGGTGCTAGCCATTTCTCAAAAATAGACCTCAGATCGGGTTATCATCAGCTCAGAGTCAGAGATAGTGACATTCCGAAAACAGCCTTCAAAACTCGGTATGGTCGTTATGAATTTGTAGTTATGTCATTTGGACTGACCAATGCTCTTGCAGCTTTCATGGATTTGATGAACAGAGTGTTCAAACAGTACTTGGACTTGTTCGTTATCGTCTTCATTGATGATATCCTTATTTACTCTATGAATGAGGAAGAACATGCGAGTCATTTGAGAATTGTTCTACAGACTCTCAAGGATCGCCAGTTATTCTCTAATTTTAGCAAATGTGAGTTCTGGTTGCAATCCGTTGCTTTTCTTGGTCACATTGTATCTAGCGAGGGGATCTGAGTGGATTCGCAGAAGATAAAAGCAGTGAAACAATGGCCCAGACCTCTACTACAGATATCAGAAGTTTCTTAGGTCTAACGGGTTATTACAGAAGGTTAGTGGAAGAATTTTCATCCATAGCCTCACCATTGACTAGGTTGACTCAGAAGATGGTCAAGTTTAAATGGTCAGATGATTGTGAAAAAAACTTTGCAGAATTGAAAACTAGATTGACTACAGCTCCTGTCTTGACTCTACTAGAGGGTTCAGATGGTTATGTGATCTATTACGACGCATCCAGAGTTGGCCTTGGTTGTGTGTTGATGCAACAAAATAAGGTTATAGCTTATGCTTCTAGACAACTTAAGGTGCATGAGAAAAACTATCGAACTCATGACCTCGAGCTTGCAGCAGTGGTGTTTGCACTCAAGATCTGGAGACACTACTTGTACGGTGTTCATGTAGATGTGTTCACTGATCATAAGAGCATTCAGTATGTGTTCACCCAGAAGGAGTTGAATCTTCGCCAGAGGAGATGGCTTGAGTTCCTTAAGGATTATGATATGAGTGTGCATTACCATCCTGGTAAGGCGAATGTAGTAGCAGGTGCTCTTAGTAGATTATCTATGGGTAGTGTAGCCCATGTTGAGGAAGAAAGGAAGGAGCTAGTGAAGGATGGTCAAAGGCTTGCTCGCTTGGGAGTTCGCCTTATGAGCATATCAAATAGTGGTGTAACAGTTCAGAATGGGGCAGAATCTTCTTTGGTAGTAGAGGTTAAGGAAAAGAAAGACAGTGATCCAATCTTGCTTGAACTCAAGGGTGCACTCCATAATCAGAGAGTGGAGGTTTTCTCCCAAGGGGGAGATGTTGTACTTTGCTACCAGGGTAGATTGTGTGTTCATGATGTGGGCGAGTTGAGACAACATATTCTTGCAGAAGCCCATAACTCCAGATATTATATTATATTCACCCAGGTGCCTCTAAGATGTACCCCGATCTGCGGGAAGTCTATTGGTGGAATGGTATGAAGAGGGGTATAGCAGATTTTGTGAGTAAGTGCCCCAATTGTCAGCAAGTCATGGTAGAACATCAGAAACTAGGGGGTATTACTCAAGAGATCGACATTCCTACTTGAAAGTGGGAAGTGATCAATATGGATTTCATCACAGGGTTACCGTGTACTCGCAGACAACATGACTCCATTTGGGTGATAGTTGATAGGATGACTACGTCTTCTCGCTTTTTGGCGGTCAAGACTACAGATTTGGCAGAGGACTATGCCAAGCTTTACATTAATGAAATTGTGAGGTTGCATGGGGTCCATTTGTCTATCATCTCAGATAGAGGTCCTCAGTTTACCTCTCATTTCTGGAAGTCGTTTCAGAAGGGTCTTGGTACTCAAGTTAACCTTAGCACAGCATTTCATCCGCAGACGGATGAACAGGCAGAATGTACCATTCAGACCCTAGAGGATATGTTGAGAGCTTGTGTGATCGATTTCAAGGATAGTTGGGATGACCACCTTCCTCTGATTGAGTTCGCCTACAACAATAGCTACCATTCCAGCATTTAGATGGCCCCTTATGAGGCTTTGTATGGGCGTAGATGTAGATCTCCTATTGGTTGGTTTGAAGTAGGTGAAGCAACTTTGATAGGGACAGATTCAGTCCTTTATGCTATGAAGAAAGTTCAACTCATTAGAGATAGACTTAAGACAGCCCAGAGTCGTCAGAAATCTTATGCAGATGTAAGGAGAAGGGAACTAGATTTCCAAGTTGATGATTGGATTTTTCTGAAAGTGTCACCTATGAAAGGGGTGATGAGATTTGACAAGAAAGGGACTGAGTACATGCAGTTGTACAAAATGTAATAGAAGTTATACTTTTTAGGTGTAACTTGGTAATTTAATTTTTTTTTTAAAAATATTGCTTCAATGACAACACGTGTGTTACAGATGTAACAACAATCTTTATCGTTCTTCTTCCACATAGTTCTGGAGTGTAGCAAATTGTCAAACCTTTTCCAATAATATCACAGTAATTTTTTTGTCATCTCTCTATTTTCGCCATCCTGTGATCATGACTTCGATATCGTATAGATCCAATGGATTTGTAATTGTTGTTGTTTTAATTAGTTCTGTAATACTTTGAACCACAAAAAGAAGTTCTGCAAAATCAAATTCAGTGAAGGCTATTATGAAATTTTTTGAGCCTTTGGTTTTTTGTAAATTGTTTTCACAAGCATTCATTGACTTGCATTGAGAAAAATTCAATGAGAATAGAGCAAAGCTATGTCAAAAAGAAATTCAAAACTTGGTAATTCACTTATATTTTGGCAATTATTTAGGTTAACTCTCTGCTTATTTATTTATTTATTTATTTATTTATTTTATCTAATACTAAGTACATTAGCAAGTTTTTTTTCTCTCTAAATTGACCATTTAAGTACTGAAATAAGAAACAATTGAGCTTGCATTAGAAGCAATAACAAAATATAAATCAAATGTATTCGTCAAATCTCTAACATATTTAATAAGTTATGGTGGCACCTTTCTAGCTAGCTCGAGTCATCATGAAATTTTGAAGTTATACGTTCTCTTTAAAATCATGGTGAGATTTTGAAACTCTATAGCTGATTTCCTCTAAGTTTTTTTTTTTCAAATTAATTTATGAATATGTTCATAGGAGACTCAATTATCAGAGTGACCTTCTTATACCTACATTTTACTTTTTTGTGCTTTGATATAGCATTATTAATAGATCGACTGAATTGTGCCTTTTGTAATTTTCTCCTACAAACCATGAAGTATATGATCTATATTCAAAATTTCTGTTGATTTTGGGATTCTCTATCTGGTTAACAATAAAGAAAGTTGTTGTCCTTCACGTTGATGATTATCAAGAAATTTTATCAAAGAAACTAGAAATTCTTTATAGGCTATTAGTATGATAGGAATCATTTTTGGGATTATTTTGTTCTTGCGGGACCCTTTGGTTTCTAAAAGAGTAAATTGTTACCTCTTCTGGGTATAGACGTCTTATTTAACGTATTTTTTCGATATAGCTACAAATTTTTATCATTGTATATCTTCAAGCTAAGCATCATCACTTTAAAATGTAAATTGTTGGGCCCGTGCGTGCACGGGACATCAACATCTAATTTAATATAAACTAACACATAAAGAAGCTAAGGTGATGTGACATCTTTTATAAGCCAAGAAATTCATTTATCTTTTTATTATATTCAATTTTTACATTTTTCCTATATTTACAATTTATGTACTATAATATTATAAAAACTCGAAAGTCTCTTTTACATTTTTCTTAATTATGATAAATATGACATGTTAAAAGTTGTGGGGGAAATGAAGAGGTGCTATAGACAAATAATATAATTAATAATAATGTACATGACATTATGGCTAATAGGTTAGTTATTTTAAGAGTTATCAAGGACAATGAAGGGACATCATATACAATATTTCAGTACTAAAAAAATTTGCCATTTTATAATCTTGTGAGATACTTCAAAAGCATATGCAGTTGGAAGTTACAAAATTTTAGAGTAGGCTTTGAATTTTGCTCATAATCCAATGTTGAGGGGATGGATGGTACTTGATCTTTTAACTTTCGTGCCAAATAGATTTCTTCATTTATTTGCATTTTAAGCTTTACATATAAATATGTACCATGTGGTTTTTCTCCTTCCTGGCTTTTATTTTTATGAACAAATTGCACTGTTCTAACTTCTAACCTTGAGGTAGTTGTAAAATGGAGTTAACATGTAGCATGTATATAACGTTAATTTAAAGAAATTTACGCTATTAGAATTTAGAATTGCTGTAATTTTGGTATTTTAGCAAATGATTTATCTTATTTTTCAATATTAATTTTACTTTTTGTAAAGAAATTTCCTTTTGTGCGCTTATGAATGCACTAAGTGGTAAGTTAGCTCCAAAGAATTTGGTGCAATGAATGGGGCTACGCTTTCAAGTTAGTTTTGGGCAAGTTTAATATAGATAATATATCACTGAATATTCTCCAAAAATCGAAATGGAAAAATTAGCAAAAAAATTATATGTATACCAACTCTACACAATTTAGCACGGGATATACGTGTGATAAAGTGTCCAAAACTAGTCTATTACTATAAATAAAGGTATAAAAATTCATATAAGATACACTTGAGAAATACTTGCTTGAAAAACCATGACAAATATTCTCTCTTATTTCTCTGTATGACTTGTCAACTTTCATGTTTCGTATTATTATTCTGAGTTTGATTTTACAAAATATAAGTAATTTTTGCATTGTATTTTTGACAAACAAGATATATTAATCATATTTTTCTTCCACCTGTTGGATACCTAGTGCGAGGACCACAATTATTAACCAAAAGTGTTAGGATGGGCTAATCATGCTTAGAGTTGAATTTATGTAGTGTACTTAATGAGACTAGACTTTTTCTTCCGTAATCAGATATTTTAGTTTCGAGTTTTGAATATAAAAAAAAGATTCCTTGAGAGCTCTACCGCTGAGGGATCTTACTTGACATGAATCTAGATTAATCGAATTCAATTGTAAATATTGTACACAGGATGATAAACCCCGAAAACTATTTAAAGTTGAATTTGACATCCTGTTCCGTATCATGTTAGTTAGGCCAACGACTGTATCAATCATGATTATATATATTTACAAAAGTTTATGAGAGTGTTGTCAATGGAGTGTGACAGCTGACAAATGGGGTCCTTTACAACAAATGTACAAATCATAATCCAGCTAAGCGTATATAAATGGGTGTCCACTCTGTCTCTAGCTTTTCTCTTTATTCTAAAGGCAACATTTATTTCAGCTATCCATTACACATATCTTCTCTTCAACCCCACTCTCTGATTGAATCTCACAATTCTGCAATTCGATTAAGATATGGGTGAAGAAGAAGCCAAGAAAGTGGAGACTGCTGAACATGTCGCGGAGGAGAAAGCCATCGTCTTATCAACTGTACCTCCTTCTGAAGAATCGAAAGACAAACCCGATGATTCCAAAGCTCTCGTCATCGTCGAACCTGAAACTAGTAATTGATCTCTTCCTTTTGACTCTGTTTTTGTTTCTCTGTTTTAGCTCTGACTTTTAATTGGGAAATCGAACTCTCATCAATAAGGTGAAAGTTTGGATAGTCAAATAACTGAGGCACTAAGATTGCTCTTGTTTATTTTTATCTTTCGGTTCAGGGTTCGCTAGAAATATATTTTTGTTTGAATTCGTACAGAATTTGATTCTTGAAAGGGGTTTTATAAGATGTCACAAGTTATCTTTGTGTGTACAAGCATGACCAAGATCGAACCAAAATCTATAATCCAAAAAAAGTTATTGATTTCTCTAATGGATTACTGGTTAGTTGTTTTAATTTTTAATATTGGAGAGTTGAGAAACACTCTTATTAGGACTTACTCCTTGAACATGTTGATAAAAAGAAGAGTAGAAAAAATAAATTTTGTATGAAGAAGTTTTGAACTTTATTAATACCAACATTTAAGAGACTCTACTCAAATAAAAAATAAGGGAGTGGATATGACAAGGACAACTAAGATACTACTCCCTCCGTTTAAAAAATGACGACCTAGTTTGACTTGGAACAAAGTTTAAGAAAAGAAAGAAAACTTTTTAATTTTATGGTTCTAAATTAAGGTTATGTCAAATGTACCAAAATGACCTTTAATCCTGTGATCATAAACATATCACGTGGAAAGTTAAAGTTAAAGTGTTGCCAAAAAAAGAAAAGGGTCATTATTTTTAAAACAAACTAAAAAAAAATAGGGTATTTATTTTTTAAACAGAAGGAGTAATAAAGAAAAACACCATAAAAAATCTATGTTTGAGTGAACACTACAAGAGAAACACTTTTTAGGAGTTACTTCACACCCTTGATCCTATGATTGTATTCTAAAGCTTCAATCATTGAATGAAAAATAGCATGACCATTTGTTCTTGAAGCAAATTGAGAGCGACCTTGTTTAGAATCTAACTTGAAACGTGTCGTTTTTTTACACAAGGTAACATGCAAATTAAATAGTATAATGTTGAAGTAGAAAATAACTTATCGACACAATTTACAAGATGCATTTATTATACACACACTAGTGTCTGGACATGTACATTGCACATGTGTCTCATACAAAAAGTACAGATGACATGAATCATAGTAAGTATACAATTAACCATTTAAAATTAATTTCAATCTATACAAAATTGTCTAAAATTATCTACAATTGTTTGTGTGTGTATGTGAGCGCGCACTCGCACGGAGATGAATGAGATTCATCCACTCTTATGTAGAAGTCTTGTGTTTGAATCCTAAGAATGAGTAACTTATAATCAAGAGTTCTTATCCTCATCAATAGACTATATGCAACAGGGGCGGACCCACATGCACCCGGTAACTTGTTTTAAAAAAATCGAATATGTATATATAGACAGTTCATTAAACGATAATATATATAATTGTGCACCCTAACAACCAAAAGTTGTTGTGGGTGCACTGGTCGAAGGCGCCTTTAGGAAGCACAAGATTGCGGGATTGAATCCCGCTGAAGGTAAGTAATTTATTTACTTTAAATTCAGGTTTTTCTCTTTTGAAAAAAAATATTGTTCCATTGTCTATACATTTCTTAATTGAATTTAAAAATAAATAGAAGTTCCAACACAATTCTAAACAAAATATAATACTTTTTCAACAAAATATAACACTTCTAAGACTTCTAGAAAATTTACGCTTACAAGTATTCTTCACCATATTTAAAGTCCACTTACATTATCTCGCATAAATTGGTAAGATCTTCTTTATAAGCGTATTTTTTTGTGAGATTTGTTGTTGATTTTTGTGATTTGTAATGGATAGATTTTTGACGAAACATAATTCTTCTCAACCAAGTTTTAGTTTTAGAGACAATTCTTCGCGTTTTATAGATGAATTTGATTTGCAATCACTTAAATCGGATCCTCGAGAAAGAATATCCATTGATAATTATAGTACTAGAATACGAGATGAAGTGAGAAGACATTATATTCAACAAGACCCTTGTCAACCGGATATTTTTGATAAAAAGTGAACTGTACTTCTTTTAATTTTTTTATTTTTTAATTATAATGTTCAATATTGCTTAAAGTGAAATAAAATAATAAAATTCACTAATAAAAATTTATTGGGGACTCAAAATTTTCGAAGGCCTTAGCAGGGTGCTCCTCTAACCTTACTCTTAAGTCACTCCTAGCCTTACCCTTGAGCCACTCTTAGTGGTGCCCCCTCTATATTCAAATCCTGGGTTCGCCTCTGATATGCAAGACAAATTTAAATTAATTCGGTTTGTGTTATTAATATATACCAAATTGGTCTAATTGGATGCAACCCTAAATTGTTAATCAAATATTTCTGATTTGAGCTTGATCCTTTGACTATATTGTAAAGCTTCAATTCCAAGTTCATATTTTGATCATCATCTGCTTCTACATTTTAATAAAAGAAGGGCTTATCTAGTTTCTTGATTAAAGGCTTTGTGAAATTAACTGGGTCGAACTCCTTATCTCTTGAAACTTGACCCCTTGAATGCGACTCTTCTATCATTGAATAGAAAATAACATGACCATTTGCACTTGAAGAAAATTGAGAGTGACCTTGTTTAGAATTTAACTTGAAATGTACTGTCCTTAACACAAGGTAATATGCAAATTAATTAATATAATATTGAAGTAGAAAATAACTTATCGATAAAATTTACAAGATGCATTCGCTATATATATACTAGGGTCTGCATACATACGTGTGTTGCACATGTGTCTCATACAAATAGTAGAGATGACATGAATCACAGTAAGTAAACAATTAAGCATACAACTCTCGAGAGTAACCCCTAAATATAACACGGGACCTAGGATCACAAGTGATCCGAAACGATCCCAAGCTAACCCTGAGTCTGGCATATCATAAGCATACTGAAAATATAACTAAGTAAGCGGAAGCCTAACTGTAAAATGAGTCAAAACTAAAGGACTCCAAATGAAAATATAATCAAATATCTAGGGGAAACAACCCCCAAAACAACTGAACATTGACTTTATGTTTGAAAGTCTCTAATATTGATGAGCTATTGGGACAAGTCTCCAACAAACTCTAAAAATATTGAAAGGATTGATAATAAGCTAACTAAATCGAAAGCATAAAGAAACGTCCTCCAAATATGAGGACTCACCACTGAAGCTGCTGAGTATAGGATGAAAATCAAACTAAGCGTGAGTTGGATGCTTTGACTATACGGTAAAGATTCAATTCCAAGTCCATATTTTGATCGCCAACTGCTTCAACATTTTAAAAAAATGAAAGGCTTATCTAGTTTCTTGATAAAAGGCTTTGTGAAATTAGCTATGTCAACTCCTTATTGCTTTACACTTGACTCCTTAATGTTATTCTTCAATCATTGAATGAAAAATAGCATGACCATTTGCTCTTGAAGCATATTGAGAGTGACCTTGTTTAGAATCTAACTTGAAATATGTCATCCTTGACACAAGGTAACCTGCATATTAAATAATATAATGGTGAAGTGAGAATAAATTATTGAAAATTTTTAGAAGATGAATTTGCTATATATATATATACTAGTGTCTATGATTCATTTAATCTATACTATTTGTACGAGACACACATGCGTTGCACGTGTCTCATACAAATAGTATAATAAGTAACCTCTAATCAAGAGTTCTTCGTTATCAATAGATTGTACGCAAGACAAATCAAAATTGATTGGCTTTCTATCATATATATATATATATATATATATATATATATATATATATATATATATATATATATATATATATATATATATATATATATACTAAATGTGTCCTGATTGGATGTAATCCCTACACTTTTACTCAAACATTTCTGGTATGAGCTCGATCCTTTGACTATATTGTAAAGCTTCAATTCCAAGTCCATATATCGATCGTCATTTGCTTAAATATTTAAAAAAATGAAAGGCTTATCTAGTTTCTTGATTAAATGCTTTGTGAAATTAAATGGGTCCAACTCCTTATCTCTTTACACTTGACTTCTTGAATGTGATTCTTCAATCATTGAATGAAAAATAGCATGACCATTTGCTCTTGAAGCAAATTGAGAGTGACCTTGTTTAGAATCTAACTTGAAATGTGTCGTCCTTGACACAAAGTAACCTGCAAATTAAATAATATAATGTTAAAGCAGAAAATAACTTCTTGACAAAATTAGAAGATGCATTTGCTATATATATACTAGTGTCTATGATTCATGTCATCTATATTATTTGTATGAGACACACGTGCAACATACGAGTCCAGTATGTTGCACGCATCTCATACAAATAGTATAGATGACATGAATCATAGTAAGTATACAATTAAGCATTTAAAATTAATTTCAATCTATACAACCTTTGTAAAATGGAAGATAAGCAATCAAAAAAAGTATCAAAACAATTTAAAATAAAATCTATAAAGCACTAAAGCAGAGACGTACCCATCACGAAAAGTCTCTCTCTCTATATATATATATATATATGAAATATTCATTTACATGCCATCAATGAGCATTGAGATGAATGAGATTTATCCACTCTTATATAAAAGTCTCGTGTTTGAGCCCTAAGAATGAGGAACCTCTATCAAGAGTTCTTCCCCATCAATAAACTATATGCAAGACAAATCTAAATTAAATGGGTTTATATTATCACAATATATATATATATATATATATATATATATATATATATATATATATATATATATATATATATATACACACCCCAAATGGGTCCTAATTGGATGTAATCTCTAAATTTTTAATCAAATATTTCTGTTTTGAGCTTGAGAAACACTATGATCAATATTGCTGGTGATATGCTAATTAAACAAAAATGAATCCCCACCCTAAAAAGGAATTTTATAGAGCACTTTCCCATGTTAGGAAGTTTTTAAATAAACCAGGAATTCAAAGTTCCTTTTCCTCCTATAAGGAAGGTGAATTATCGATCAGACCCAAATAAACTGCCTCCCTTAAAGAGAATGGAGAAACATTTTTGTCGGAAGTGCTTTCTATGTTTTCAAGTAAACTAATACCAAAACAGTTTTTTCTCTGAAATATGATTTGTTGATCGAACTATAAATGAATCGCTTTCCTAAAAGAGAAATGTAGAAACACACACTCTAGTAAGGACCACTTCCCTTGTAAGAAAGTTTTTCACATAAACTAACGAAGTTCATCTTCTTCATATAGAAAAGGTGAGTGATCTGCCTCAATTAAAAATGAATTCCCACCCAAAAATAGAAAGGAGAAACACTAGGAGCGCTTATCCCTGTAAGGAAGTATTCAAACAATCTAAAAATCCAAAGTTGTTCTTCCTTCTTTCAAGATGGTGATTTTTTTATAACTATAATTATATGTGATAACTTTGATGATTCGTTATATTTATTTGGTAAGAATCTCTTATTTCTTTAGAACACATATTTTATGTTGCACATATCAAATTATGGATTTTAAAAATTTATTAATTGTGTACAAGATGAAATAAATACATTATCGTTTGGGTTAAACGTGTAACACACATTCTTAGAGACTAGTATTAGTATTTATATATGTAAACAATGGACAATACCGTGTATTAATTAATTAATTGTTTAGATTATCGTAATATGGTTATTCATGGGAACAAACAAGTTATATCATAAAACAGACTAAAATTTGTCATTATTATATTTTATGACACTTAGTATTTAGTAATACTAAAGTGGAGGTTTAGGAAAAATGACATAAGTGTGAACTTATTAGTTGTTAAAGAGGAAAATACAATTAATTATTGATTTGTCGGTTAGTTAAATAAATTAAAGTGGAAATTCATGCTCTTAACTAGTTTCTGAACATGTGTTTTGCACGTCTGTTTCATGTAAATTTTCATCGTTATGTTAGAATGACAAAAATTCTATGAAAATATTTATTAATAAGTAATAAAATGTAACAACGATAAATAAATCTTTAATAATATGACCAAAAAAATACCAAATGAAGGGCGTATTTTGATGTTTCAAACTAATTCTTTTTAAGCAACAAACTGTAACTTTAGAACTTTGATTTATAGTTAATAGACTTTTAATAAAGTCACAATGGCTAATTTAAGCCCAAATTAATGAACATAGACTTACGATAATAAAACATTCAAAGGAAACTAAATCAAGAAGTTTAATTGAGAAAAAATACACAAATCAAAAAAAAAAAAAATCGAGAAGAAAAAATCTAGTCTATACATCCTTCTTTAGTCTTTGATCATAATAGCATAGATGGGAAAATTAATACAAAATTAGTATAGAATTTTCTGAATTCTTATAAACTCCTTCTCCCATATCCAACAATTTACTTTAACTATAGAACAAAAATGTTACCTTGGTAAGGATTTCATGAAACAAAAAAGATTAATTTATATAGAGAAAAATGAAGGAATACCAAAAGTGATCGTAAAGTTTTAGATTAAATATTTGGAGGTTACGAATATCAAATTCAAAGCTGCTCAAAATCTTGCTCACATTATCAGTAATTCATTATCTTGTGGTAGGCTCGTGTTGTACAAACACATTCAACCTAAGTAGGGTCCTATTACCCTACTGAACCTAAAGAAACAAACTAATAATCCATTGGCAATTTAAATGATCAACATAACTTCATTGCAGATTACTCAATTTTTTTTGCTTCCTCCCTCCCTCATCTGTATTAGTAGAGCTCATTTAGATAAACTACAATATTACATTAGAGTTTAATATAGTCTTTGTATAACGTCTTGGTATGAATTTTATGTCCTTGGCAGAAGCGCTGGTACCCGTTGAGAAAAAGGGATCTATTGACAGAGGTATTTACGATTGTTTTATTGTGCTATACTTTTTTTCTTCTCAATCACTCTACAGCTCAATGAAAACTAATTTGCATGTACAATCTTCAGATGCAACTCTTGCTCGGTTAACGACAGAGAAGAGATTGTCGCTAATCAAAGCATGGGAAGAAAGTGAGAAAGCAAAAGCTGAAAACAAGTATGTTATGAAGTTGTGCATTCTCATTTACATGTTGAGCTGTTAGAACTACAAAGTGATTGAATATTGAACTTGACATGCCTCAATTGACATTTTTGTTGATTGTGGATAATTACTTGTCTTGAAGCCATTTTATTAGTTATTTCTTGAAGTGAAATGATCAAATATATGACAGTTGTTTCACTTCGTTATGGCATTTGAATTCATTCATTTATGTGTAAATGATTCAGGAAATGTTATAACTCATGAATTTGACTACAGTTGATAATTTAAATCTGTTTTTTCCCCCACTTTGTTGACAGAGCTCAGAAAAAGATAGCTGAAATTCTTGCATGGGAGAACAGCAAGAAAGCAAGCTTGGAGGCTGAGCTAAAAAGGACTGAGGTGAGAAGTCATTCTTCTATTTTGGTACATGCTATAATCTAACGAGTTATTATGGTTACATCATCTGGTGACTGTGATTTTGTTATTATAAGTCCAAGAGAGATCTCGTAATGCCACAAATATTCCGTTTGCTTGTCTTCAGTGAAAAGAAATGCTAGATGCTTGAGTATAATTTCCGGAATATAAGTTTCAGGATTCTCAACAAATAATGTTGTTGGACTAATCATGTGTAGTTGTTCACTTTCCATTTATTTGATGGTTCTGTTTGATATTAGTTAATACAAGTCATAAGTGTTAATGCCTCAAAAACCATATCCTTGCGGTTGCAATTTGTGGTTGCAACCATATTTGTGGTTGCAATTGTTAATCACCATAAATTACAATCTCTGCGTACCATCTTGTTCATGACATTTTAGCTTCCAAAGTTCATATTCGTGGTTGTTTTAGCCTTACACATGCATCTTGTGGGTGAGCAGGAGCAATTGTTGAAAAAGAAGGCAGAGTACATTGAGAAACTGAAAAACAAGATTGCTCTAGTCCACAAGTCAGCAGAAGAAAAAAGAGCGATAACTGAAGCTAAACGTGGAGAAGATCTTCTTACCGCAGAGGAGATGGCAGCAAAATGTCGGGCCACTGGAAGTTCTCCAAAGAAACCACTCCTTGGATGTTTTTGAAGTGGAAAATACTAGATTTGTATCACTGTTATAAAAGTCGTATAGTGAAGTTTTTGGATTGAGAATTTCTTTGCATTAGAAACATTGTGTGCTTATGCCTTGTGGAATCTATTGCTTTCGTTATTACGAGTGCATAACAATGTATTCGAGTGTATATAAAAACTGGTGAAAATTATCTATGGAATTGTATTGAAACCTACTATTAGCAATGTGACCAACTCCAAAAGAAGCCACTTAATTCAAAAGATTTGACATTATATTTCTTGAACATGTTGATAAAAGAAGAGTAAAAAAATTAATTTTTCTTTCAAGAAGTTTTGAACTTTAATAATACCAACATTTAAGACTACTCAAATAAAAAATAAAAGGGTGTGTGTGTGTGGATATGACAAGAAGGAGAACTAAGATACTAATAAAGAAAAACACCATTAAAAATCTAAGTTTGAGTGAACACTACAAGAGAAACACTTTTTAGGAGTTATTTCACATCCCTTGATCTTATGATTATATTCTAAAGCTTTGATTGCAAGTCCATATTTTGATTGTCATTTGTTTTAACATTTTAAAAAAATAAAAGGCTTATCTAATATTTTGATTAAAGAATTTTGAAATTAAGTGGGTCAAATTCCTTATCTTTGTACACTTGACCCCTTTGAATGTGATTCTTCAATCATTGAATGGAAAATAGAATGACCATTTGTTGTTGAAGCAAATTAAGAGTGACCTAGTTTAGAATCTAACTTGAAATGTGTCGTTCTTGACACAAGGTAACCTGCAAATTAAATAATATAATGTTGAAATAGAAAATAACTTATCGACACAATTTACAAGATGATATATATATATATATATATATATATATATATATATATACACACACTAGCGTCTGGACACATCTGTCTCATACAAAGAGTATAGATGACATGAATCGTAGTAATTATACAATAAACCATTTAAAATTAATTTCAATCTATACAAACTTTGTCTAAAATTATCTAAAATTATTTTATGTATGCGCGCGCGTGCGAACGTGCATGCGTGTGTACGTATGCGCGCGCTCATTGAGATGAATGGATATCATCCACTCTTATGTAGAAGTCTCATGTTTGAACCCTAAGAATGAGTAACTTATAATCAAGAGTTCTAACCCTCATCAATAGACTATACGCAAAAAAAATTAAATTAATTCAATTTGTATTATTAATATATACCAAATTGGCCTGATTGGATGCAATCCTGAACTTTTAATCAAATATTTCTGATTTGAGATTGATCCTTTGACTATATATTAAAATTTCAGTTCCAAGTTCATATTTTGATCGTCATCTGCTTCAACATTTTTAAAAATGAAGTGCTCATCTAGTTCTTGATCAAAGGCTTTGTGAAATTAACTGGGTCCAACTCCTTATCTCTGGACACTTGACCCCTTGAATGTGATTGTTCTATCATTGAATGGAAAATAGCATGACCATTTGCTCTTGAAGAAAATTGAGAGTGACATTGTTTAGAATCTAACTTGAAATGTGTCATCCTTGATACAACGTAACCTGCAAACTAAATAATATAATGTTGAAGTAGAAAATAACTTATCGACAAAATTTACAAGATGCATTGTCTATATATACACTAGGGTCTAGATACGTGTGTTGAACATGTGTCTCATACAAATAATACAGATGACATGAATCATAGTAAGCATACAATTAAGCATACAACTCTCGAGGCTACCTCCTAGATGTAACGCGGGACCTAGGATTCCAAGAGATCCCAAGCTAACCCTGAGTCTGGCATATCAAAAATATAACTAAGTAAGAGGAAGCCTAACTGTAAAATGAGTCAAAATGAAAGGACTCCAAATGGGAATATAATTGAATATCTAGGGGAAACAACCCCCAAAACAACTGAACATTGACTCTATCTTTGAAAGCCTCTAATATTGATGAGCTGTTGGGATAAGTCCCCAACAATCTCTAAAAATACTGGAAGGATTGACAATAAGCTAATTAAATTGAAAGCATAAAGAAACGTCCTCAAAATATGATGACTCACCACTGAAGCTAGTGAGTATAGGATGAAAATCAAACTAAGCGGGAGTTGGATGCTTTGACTATATTGTAATGATTCAATTCTAAGTCCATATATTCGATCGTCATCTGCTTCAACATTAAAAAAAAAGTGAAAGGCTTATCTAGTTTCTTGATTAAAGGCTTTGTGAAATTAATTGGTCCAACTCCTTGTCACTTTACACTTGACTCCTTAATATGATTCTTCAATCATTGAATGGAAAATAGCATGACCATTTGCTCTTGAAGCATATTAAGAGTGACCTTGTTTGGAATCCAACTTGGAATGTGTCTTCCTTGACACAAGGTAATCTGCAAATTAAATGGTATAATGTTGAAGTAGAAAATAAATTATTGAAAAAATTTACAAGATACATTTGCTATATATATACTAGTGTCTATGATTCATTTAATCTATATTATTTGTATGAGACACACGTGCAACACACATGTCTACTGTGTTGATCCCTTGCACATGTCTCATACAAATAGTATAGATGACATGAATCGGAGTTAGTATACAATTAAGCATTTAAAATGAATTTCAATCTATATAAACTTTGTAAAATTGAAGATAAGCAAAAAAAAAAAGTAGAGATAAGTGTCAAAAAAATACCTAAACTATACCTTTTTTTTTAGTTTCATATCTAAATTATCACTTTTTAGTTTGAGAAACACACCTCTCTCTTTTATACCACTCTCATCATGGTATGTGTGATACACTCTCTCTTTTATTTTAAAGAATTTTCACGTCATACTCCACACAGAGAAAACATTTAATCTTGACAAAAAATAAATAAATTATTAGTATTAGTTAAAATTAAAAATTTAAAAACTATTATAAAAAGATAATATTTTCTTTATAAAATAAAATGTATAATATTTTTCTTACCGCACACCATCACTTCCTCTCCCCCCTCCCCCCAAACCCCCCAAACCCCACGCCACCATTTTTTTGAAGTTTTTTATTTTGTTTAAATTTCTTTTATAAAAGTATTTCATTTTTTTTTACTTCATCTCCTCCCCTCCTCAAATACTAATTTATATATTATTTTATTTTCTTAAAAAAATAATTCTACCCATCCCGCTTAACCCTTTGTTTTCAAATTTTTTCCAGTGTTTAGATATACATATCGAAAATATTTTTACTTGCCGCCACAAGACTTATTAATTTTTTTTTAGTTATTTATGTTATATTCAGTACACTAGTGGTTATTTTCTAAGAATATATGTACGTGTATATCTAACACAAAATGAGAAAAACTTAAAATAAAAATAAAAATTAGGAGCGGAGGATTAAATAGTATCGGGTAGATTTTTATTTTTTAAAAATAAAATAATATCAATTTCTATGGGGGGGGGGGGGATGAATGGTTGATTTTTGTTTTGGAGGGGGAGGGGAGGATGAAGTATGAAATTTTTAAAAATATTTTATAAATGACTTTTTTTTTTTTAAAAAAAGGATGGGGGTTGTGGGGTGGGGTGGGGGTGGGGGGAGGGGTACGTGGAGGAGGTGGTGGAGTGGGGTACGAAAAATAATTTAATTTTTTATATGGATAGTAAAACTTTCTTTAATTTTTAATTAATATTAATATTTTATTATTTAATTTATATCTAGGTAAAATATTTTATCTATGTGGAATGTCATGTATAAATATTTTTTCAAATAAAAGAGAGAGTGCATTACACACACCACTGATGTGTGTTTCTCAAACTAAAAAGTGATAGTTTAGGTATGAAACTCACACTCTCAATAGTTTTGGTATGAAACTAAAAAAAGTGAATAGTTTAGGTGTATTTTTGACACTTATCTCAAAAAAGTATCAAAACAATTTCTTACAAAATCTATAAAGCACTAAAGCAAAGACGTAGCCATGAAGAAAAGTCTAAAATTGTGTGTGTATATATATAATTCATTTACATAACACCAATGAGCATTGAGATGAATGAGATTTATCCACTCTTATGTAGAAGTCTTGGTTTGAATCCCAAGAAGGGGTAACCTCTAATCAAGAGTTCTTTCCCATCAATAGACTGTACGCAAGACAAATCTAAATTAATTGGCTTTGTATAATCATATATATAATAAATGAGTCCTGATTGGATGTAATCCCTACGTTTTTACAAAAATATTTTTGGTATGAGGTCGAATATTTGACTATGTTGTAAAGCTTCAATTCCAAGTCCATATATCGATCGTCATCTGCTTGAACATTTAAAAAAATGAAGGGCTTATCTAGTTTCTTGATTAAAGGCTTTGTGAAATCAACTAGGTTCAACTCCTTATTTCTTTACACTTGATTTCTTGAATGTGATTCTTCAATCATTGAATGGAAAATAGCATGACCATTTGCTCTTGAAGCAAATTGAGAGTGACCTTGTTTAGAATCTAACTTGAAATGTGTCGTCCTTGACACAAAGTAACATGCAAATTAAATAATATAATGTTGTATATATGTATGTGTGTGTGTGAGAGAGAGAGAGAAAGAGAAATAGAGATTTATCCACTCTTATGTGGAAGTCTTGTGTTTGAACCCTAAGAATGAGTAACCTCTTATTAAGAGTTCTCCCCCCATCACTAGACTATATGCAAGATAAATCTAAATTAATAGGGTTTGAATTATATATATATATATATATTGGGTCCTAATTGGATGTAATCTCTAATTTTTTAATCAAATATTTCTGATTTGAGCTCGAGAAAAGAGAAACACTATGATCATTATTGCTTTAAGAAAGGTGATTTGCTAATTAAACAAAAATGAATCCCCACCCTAAAAAGGAATTTTATAAACAATTTGGCCGGGAGCACTTTCCCATGTTAGGAAGTTTTTAAATATACTAGGAATTCAAAGTTCTTTTCCTCCTATAAGGAAGGTGAATTATCGATCAGACAAATAAATTTCCTTCCTCCCTTAAAGAGAATGGAGAAATATTCTTGTCGGAAGTGATTTCTATGTTTTCAAGTAAAGTAATACCAAAACAGTCTTTTCTCGCATATGAAATATGATTTGTCAATTCAACTATAAATAAATCATTTTCCTAAAAGAGAATGTAGAAACACATACTCTGGTTAGGACCGCTTCCCTTGTAAGAAAGTTTTTCACATAAACTAACAAAGTTCTATCTTCCTCATATAAAAAAGGTGAGTGATTTGCCTCAATTGAAAATGAATTAATTACCACCCAAAAATAGAAAGGAGAAACACCCTAGATTGGAGCGCTTATCCCAGTAAGGAAGTATTCAAACAAACTAAAAATCCAAAGTTGTTCTTCGTTCTTTCAAGATGGTGTTTTTTTTAATAACTATAACTATATGTGATAACTTTGATGATTCGTTATATTTATTTGGTAAGAATTTCTTATTTCTTTACAACATATATTTTATGTTGTAAATATCAATTTATGAATTTTTATAATTTATTGATTGTGTAGAAGATGAAATGAATATATTATCGTTTGAATTAAACGTGCAACGCACGTTCCTAGATAGTAGTGTATTTATATATGTAAAGGATGGACAATACCATGTAGTTAATTAATTGTTTTAGATTATCATAATATGGCGATTCATGCGAAAAAAAGAAGTTATACCATAAAACAAACTAAAACTTGTCTTTATTATATTTTATGACACTTGTAATTACTAAAGTGGAGGTTTTAGGAAAAACGACAACAGTGTGAACTCATAATGTATTATTAGTTGTTAAAGAGGAAAATACAATTAATTATTGATTTGTCGGTTAGTTAAATAAATTAAAATACAAATTCATTCACTTAACTAGTTTTTGGTTAAATAAATTAAATGCAAATTCCTTCACTTAACTAGTTTTTGGACACGTGTTTCGCACGTGTTCCACGTAAATTTTCATCGATATGTTAAAATGACTAAATTTCAATGAAAACATTTATATAATGAGTAATAAAATGTAACAACGACGAATAAATATTTAATAATATGACAAAAAACACCAAATGAAGGGCGTATTTTGATGTTTCAAACTAATTCTTTTTAAGCAACAAACTGTAACTTTAGAGTTTTTGTTTATAGTTAGTAAGTTTTTAATAAAGTCACAATGGCTAATTTAAGCCCAAATTAATGAGAGTATAGACTTATGACAATAAAACATTCAAAGAAAACTAAATCAAGAAGTTTAATTGAGAAAAAGCAGATACTCAAAACAAAAAGAGAAGAAAAAATATAGTCTATACATCCTTCTTAAGTCTTTGGTTAATAATAATATAGATGGGAAAATTAATACAAAATTATTATAGAATTTTGTGAATTCTTATGAACTCCTTCTCCCATATCCAACCATTTACTTTAACTATAGAATAAAAATGCTAACCTTGGGTAAGGATTTCATAAAACAAAAAAGATCACGAATTTATTTATATAAAAATGAAGGAATATCGAAAGTTATCGTAAAGTTTTAGATTAAATATTTGGAGGTTATGAATATCAAATTAAAAGCTGCTCAAATTCTTGCTCACATTATCACTAATTCATTATGTTGTGGCAGACTCGTGTTATAGAAACACATTCAACCTAACTAGGGTTCTATTACCCTACTGAACTCAAATTTTATGTATTTTCATGTAGCTTTGTGCTAACTTCAACCAAATAAGTTGATTGTGTTTGTACAACATGTGCCCGGCTCTCTTTCTGTTGTTGTCAAACATTTTTTAGTTGTGTTACTCCTCTAATTTTATCAAATATGTAGTTGTTCACTTTCCATTTTATTTGATGGTTCTGTTTGCTATAAGTTAATACAAGCCATATGTGTTGATGCATCAAAAACCATATCCTTGTCTTTAATAACCATATTTGTGGTTGCATTTTAGCTTCCGAAGTTCATATTTGTGGTTTTTTTAACCTTACACGTCTTGTGGGTGAGCAGGAGCAATTGTTGAAAAAGAAGGCAGAGTACATTGAGAAACTGAAAAACAAGATTGCTCTAGTCCACAAGTCTGTAGCAGAAGAAAAAAGAGCGATAACTGAAGCTAAACTTGGAGAAGATCTTCTTACCGCTGAGCAGATGAAAGCAAAATGTCGGGCCACTGGAAGTTCTCCAAAGAAACCATTCCTTGGATGTTTCTGAAGTGGAAAATACTAGATTCGTATCACTGGTTATAAAAGTCGTATAGTGAAGTTTGTGGATTGAGAATTTCTTTGCATTAGAAACATTGTGTGCTTATGCCTTGTGGAATCTATTGTTTTCGTTATTACGAGTGCATAACAATGTATTCGAGTGCATATAAAAACTGGTGAAAATTATCTCTGGAATTGTATTGAAAGAAACCTACTATATTAGCAATGTGGCCAACTCCAAAAGAAGCCTCTTAATTCAAAAGATTTGAAATTAGACACTAAAAATGAATCCCTCGTTACAAGGTTGTTGTGTGCTTATTGCGATCGTCAAATTACTGAAGAAAGATACAACTGCAGTATCATGCTTAAGGGAAAACTATTTATATTAACAATTCAATAAGAAGTAATTCATTCAAAAGGCGCTGATTATATAAATGACTCATATGGACATTGATCCCATCACTATTTATGTTGAATTCACCAGATAACACAATTCGTCAAATCCATTTGCAACAGTCATGTGATCTTCAAACTCGTGATTTGCTTGAAACATATCATCATCTACTATTTCATTGTCAACCCCTTCACTCATAAATAAATCATGCATGAAAGCATCTAAGAACTCTAAATTGTTCTAACAAAAATTATTCTTGGAAAGATCTGAGTTCTGATCATTAAATTGATCTTAGCTAAAGCCACTCATTGAATAATACAGTAAATAATCTTTATCTTCTAAGAATGATAAACCTTCTATCATGTGTGCAAACGAGTCCAAACTAGAATTTCTGGACGGAGAAGATACTCTATCTAAAAAAGTTATTGATTTATCAGTAAAAAATTATTGGTTAGTTTTTTCGCTAACAGTTTGATTTTTTAAAATATTGGAGAGTTGAGAAAGTTATTCCATGAACATGTTAATAAAAGAAGAGTAAGAATAATAATTTTTCTTTCAAGAAGTTTTGAACTTTATTAATACCAACATTTAAGAGACTCTACTCAAATAAAAAATAAAGGGGGGGGGGGGAGGGTGTGTGTGGATATGACAACAAGGACAACTAAGATATTATTAAAGAAAAACACCATTAAAAATCTAAGTTCGAGTGAACACTACAAGAGAAACACTTTTTAGGAGTTATTTCACACCCTTGATCCTATGATTATATTCTAAAGCTTCGATTTCAAGTCCATATTTTGATCATCATCTGATTTAATATTTTTAAAAATGAAAGGCTTATCTAATTTTTTGATTAAAGGATTTGTGAAATTAAGTGGGTCCAACTCCTTATCTTTGTACACTTGACCCCTTGAATGTGATTCTTCAATCATTGAATGGAAAATAACATGACCATTTGCTTTTGAAGCAAATTGAGAGTGACCTTGTTTAGAATCTAACTTGAAAACGTGTCGTTCTTGACACAAGGTAACATGCAAATTAAATAATATAATATTGAAGTAGAAAATAACTTATCGACACAATTTACAAGATGCATTTATTATGTATATATATACGCGCACACACTAGCGTCTGGACACGTGCATTGCACGTGTGTCTCATACAAAGAGTACAAATGACATGAATCATAGTAAGTACACAATTCACCATTTAAATTTAATTTTAATCTATACAAACGTTGTTTAAAATTATCTATGATTGTTTGTGTGTGTATGTGCGCACGCGCATTGAGATGAAGGATATTCATCCACTCTTATATAGAAGTCTTGTGTTTGAACCCGCAGAATGAGTATCTTATAATCAAGAGTTCTTACCCTCATAAATAGTATACACAAGACAAATTTAATTTAATTCGGTTTGTATTATTAATATATACCAAATTGGAATGATTGGACGCAACCTAAAACTTTTAATCAAATATTTTTTATTTGATCTTGATCCTTTGACTATATTGTAAAGCTTCAATTCCAAGTTCATATTTGATCATCACCTGCTTTAACATTTTGAAAAATGAAGGGCTTACCTAGTTTCTTGATTAAAGGCTTTGTGAAATTAACTAGGCCCAACTCCTTATCTATGGACACTTGACCCCTTGAATGTGATTTTTTATCATTGAATGGAAAATAGCATGACCATTTGCTCTTGAAGAAAATTGAGAGTGACCTTGTTTAGAATCTAACTTGAAATGTGTTGTCCTTGACACAAGGTAACCTGCAAATTAAATAATATAATATTAAAGTAGAAAATAACTTATTGACAAAATTTACAAAATGCATTGGCTATATATATACTAGGGTCTACATACGTGTGTTGCACATGTGTCTCATACAAATAGTATAAATGACATGAATCATAGTAAGTATACAATTAAGATACGACTCTCGAGGCTACCCCCTGATAATACGGGACCTAGGATTGACATAAGCTAATTAAATCGAAAGCATAAAGAAACCTTCTCAAAATATGAGGACTCACCACTGAAGCTGCTGAGTATAGGATGAAAATCTAACTAAGCGTGAGCTGGAAGCTTTGACTGTACTGTAAAGATTCAATTCCAAGTTCATATATTTGATTGTCTTCTACTTCAACATTAAAAAAAATGAAAGGCTTATATAGTTTCTTGATTAAAGTCTTTGTGAAATTAACTGGGTCCAACTCCTTATCTCTTTACACTTGACTCCTTAATGTGATTCTTCAATCATTGAATGGAAATTAGCATGACCATTTGCTCTTGAAGCATATTGAGAGTGACCTTGTTTAGAATTTAACTTGAAATGTGTCATCCTTGACACAAGGTAATATGTAAATTAAATAATATAATATTGAAGAAGAAAATAAATTATTGAAAAAATTTAGAAGATACATTTTCTATATATATATATATACTAGCGTCTATGATTCTTTTAATGTATACTATTTGTATATTTGTATGACACACACGTGCAACGCACGTGTCCAGTGTGTTGATGTGTTGTTCATACAAATAGTATAGATGACATGAATCGTAGTTAGCATACAATTAAGCATTTAAAATTAATTTCAATCTATACAAACTTTGTAAAATGGAAGATAAGAAACAAAAAAAAGTATCAAAACAATTTCTTACAAAATATATAAAGCACTAAAGCAAAGATGTAGCCATGAAGAAAAGTCTACTCAAGAGTTCTTCTCCATCAACAGACTGTACGCAAGAAAAATCCAAATTAATTGGCTTTGTATTCTCATATATATACTAAATGAGTCCTGATTGGATGTAATCCCTACATTCTACTAAAATATTTTTGGTATGAGTTCGATCATTTGACTATAGTGTAAAGCTTCAATTCCAAGTTCATATATCGATCGTCATCTACTTCAACATTTAAAAAAATGAAGGGCTTATCTAGTTTCTTGATTAAAGGCTTTGTGAAATCAACTAGGTCCAACTCCTTATTTCTTTACACTTGACTTGTGATTTTTCAATCGTTTAATGGGAAAATAGCATGATCATTTCCTCTTGAAGCAAATTGAGAATGACCTTGTTTAGAATCTAACTTCAAATATGCTGTGCTTGACACAAAGTAACTTACAAATTAAATAATATAATGTTGAAGTAGAAAATAACTTATTGACAAAATTTAGAAGATGCATTATCTAAATTAATTGGGTTTAAATTATCATATATATATATATATATATATATATATATATATATATATACACACACCAAATGGGTCTAATTGGATGTAATCTTTAAATTTTTTTATCAAATATTTCTGATTTAAGCTCGAGAAAAGAGAAACACTATGATCAATATTGCTTTAAGGAAGGTAATTTGCTAATAAAACAAAAATGAATCCCCACCCTAAAAGGAATTTTATAAACAATTTGGCCGGGAGCACTTTCCCATGTTAGGAAGTTTTTAAATAAACCAGGAATTCAAAGTTTTTTTTCCTCCTATAAGGAAAGTGAATTATCAATCAGACCCAAATAAATTGCCTCCCTTAAAGAGAATGGATAAACATTCTTGTCGGAAGTGCTTTCTATGTTTTCAAGTAAACTAATACCAAAACAGTCTTTTTCTCGCATATGAAATATTATTTGTTGATCGAACTATAAATGAATCGCTTTCCTTAAAGAGAATTTAGAAACACACACTCTGGTTAGGACTGCTTGCCTTGTAAGAAAGTTTTTCACATAAACTAACAAATACTCATATAGAAAAGGTGAGTGATTTGCCTCAATTGAAAATGAATTATCATCCAAACATAGAAAGGAGAAACACCCTAGATAGGAGAGCTTATCCCTGTAAGGAAGTATTCAAACAAACTAAAAATCCAAAGTTATTCTTCCTTCTTTCAAGATGGTGATTTTTTTTATAACTATAACTATATTTGATAACTTCGATGATTCGTTATATTTATTTGGTAAGAATCTCTTATTTTCTTACAACACATATTTTATGTTGCAAATATCAATTTATGAATTTTTAAAATTTATTAATTGTGTAGAAGATGAAATGAATACATTATCGTTTGGGTTAAACGTGCAAGACACGTAATTCCTAGAGACAAGAGTGTATTTATATATGTAATGGATGGACAATATCGTGTAATTAATTAATTATTTTAAATTATCGGAATTTGGTGATTCATGGGAACAAACAAGTTTTACCATAAAACAGACTAAAACTTGTCATTATTATAGTTTATGACACTTAATATTACTAAAGTGGAAGTTTTAGGAAAAATGATAAAAGTGTGAATTGATAATGTATTATTAGATGCTAAAGAGGAAAATATAATTAATTGTGATTTGTCGATTAGTTAAATAAATTAAAATGCAAATTCATTCACTTAACTAGTTTTTGGATAACTAAATTAAAATGCAAATTCATTCACTTAACTTGTTTTTGGACACGTGTTTCGCACGTGTTCCACGTAAATTTTCATCAATATGTTAAAATGACTAAATTTCTTGAAAACATGTATATAATGAGTGTATGACAAAACACACCAAATGAAGGGCGTATTTTGATGTTGCAAACTAATTCTTTTTAAGCAACAAATTATAACTTTAGAATTTTTGTTTGTAGTTAGTAAGCTTTTAATAAAGTCACAATGGCTAATTTAAGCCCAAATTAATGAAAGTATAGACTTACGACAATAAAACATTCAAGAAAACTAAATCAAGAAGTTTAATTGAGAAAAAACAGACATTCAGAGAAGAAAAAATATAGTCTATACATCCTTCTTAAGTCTTTGATTAATAATAATATAGATGGGAAAATTAATACAAAATTATTATAGAATTTTCTGAATTCTTATGAACTCCTTCTGCCATATCCAACCATTTACTTTAACTATCAAATAAAAATGCTAACTTGGGTAAGGATTTCATGAAACAAAAAAGATCATGAACTTATTTACATAAAAATGAAGGAATACCGAAAATTATCGTAAAGTTTTAGATTAATATTTGGAGGTTATGAATATCAAATTTAAAGCTGCTCAAATTCTTGCTCACATTATCACTAATTCATTATATTGTGGCAGGCTCGTGTTGTAGAAACACTTTCAACCTAACTAGGGTTCTATTACCATATTGAACTCATATTTTATGTATTTTCATATAGCTTTTGTGCTAACTTCAACCAAATAAGTTGATTGTGTTTGTACAACATGTGCCGGCTCTCTTTCTTTAGTTGTCAAACATTTTTTAGTTGTGGTACTCCTCTAATTTTATCAAATTTGTAGTTGTTCACTTTCCATTTTATTTGATAATTCTGTTTGATATACGTTAATACAAGCCATATATGTTGATGCATCAAAAACCATATCCTTGTCTTTAATAACCATATTTGTGGTTGCATTTTAGCTTCCGAAGTTCATATTTGTGGTTTTTTAACCTTACACGTCTTGTGGGTGAGCAGGAGCAATTGTTGAAAAAGAAGGCAGAGTACATTGAGAAACTGAAAAACAAGATTGCTCTAGGTCACAAGTCAGCAGAAGAAAAAAGAGCAATAACTGAAGCTAAACGTGGAGAAGATCTTCTTACCGCTATGAAGATGACTGCAAAATGTTGGGCCACTGGAAGTTCTCCAAAGAAACCACTCCTAGGATGTTTCTGAAGTGGAAAATACTAGATTCGTATCACTGGTTATAAATGTCGTAAAGTAAAGTTTGTGGATTGAGAATTTCTTTGCATTAGAAACATTGTGTGCTTATGCCTTGTGGAATCTATTATTTCGTTATTACGAGTGCATAACAATGTATTCGAGTGCATATAAGAACTGGTGAAAATTATCTCTGGAATTGTATTGAAAGAAACCTACTATATTAGCAATGTGGCCAACTCCAAAAGAAGCCTCTTAATTCAAAAGATTTGAAATTAGACACTAAAAATGAATCCCTTATTACAAGGTTGTTGTGTGCTTATTGCGATCGTCAAATTACCACTACACCATTTTAGGCCTACGGCCATCCCACTAAAGTGTAGCCTAAACTAGCAAAAAGTGTGGCCTTTGATAAAAGTCTACACTTTTGGACTTTCAGCAACACTTTTTAGGGGGTGGCCTAAAGAACCTTTGACATTAGGCAACACTTTTTAAATGTCGCCATCTTTGGCTACACTTATAAAGCGTAGCCAAAGAGGTATAAGGGCACGCTTTGTTGTGATGCATTAGTGACACCTACTTTTATTTTACTACACTTAAAAGTGTTGCCTTTGGAGTATTATTGGTCACACTTAAAAAATGTTGCCTTTTATAGGTCATCTAGAGCAACACTTATAAAGTGTAACTTTATATCTCATCTAGAGCAACACTTACAAAGTGTAATTTTATATCTCGTCTAAAGCAACACTTATAAAGTGTAACTTTAACATTGGACATCCTACATGTAACACAAAATTAATATATAATCACATAATTTAATATACAATTGACCTAAAGCACAAAATTAACTAATAATTAAATCGAAGCTATATATTTTAAATAAACTTCGAGAAACATGCCTTGTACAACCAAAACTTACAAAGTGATTGCTTAGAGATCTCTAATGTCAATAAATTCCAAAAAAAACAAATGTGTCATTCAGACGTAAATGACAATAGTACAAGCAGGTTGGGCCAAGCAACACAACAGAACAGTGAATCGAACACAAAATAATCCTTCTTGTTCTCCTCTTCTAAACACAAAATAAAAATTCAATCAATAACAAGAAGACTATATTTAGTACTTACAGAACAGTGAATCGAACTCACGCTTAACGAAATTGTTATCGGAGAAAGACAATCGAACTCACGCTTCAAATTTTTTTTTTATCAGACAAGGGAATCGAACCCACACATGACGAAATCAATTCTTCGACTTTTGTTCTTCAACTCTTTCCACTTCAGGTCTTCAACTACAACTCAGACGTTCTTCAGAGAAAGAGAGAACTCACACCTTTTTTCTCACAAATATTTTATGTATTTTATTATTAAAATTAATATTTTATAAATTATTAATTTTAGGTAATAAAAGTGGGAGGGAGACTTAAAATAATGTTGGAGGGAAAATTTTGGTGAAAATTTTAAGACCACACTTATAATGTGTTGTTTTTACAATTCTAAAAATAGGACAATTTAAAAAATGTTGCTATATAGGTTAATAATTGTTGTCATTTATATCATATTGTAACAACACTTATAAAGTGTAGCCTATAGCATTTAAGAGTACACTTTTTAAATGTTGCTAATATAAAGTGTAGCTAAAAGTTAAAAACTTTGCCTACGCTTTGAAAGCGTCCCCAAAAATACTTTAGGCAACACTTTACAAGTGTTGTCCAGAATTAGTGTGGTCGTAGGCCCAAAACGGTGTAGTGTACCGAAGAAGATACTACTACAGTATCATGCTTAAGGGAAAACTATTTACATTAACAATTCAATAAGAAGTTTTGAACTTTATTAATACCAACATTTAAGAGACTCTACTCAAATAAAAAATAAAGTGGTGGGGGTGGTGGATATGACAAGAAGCAAAACTAAGATATTAATAAAGAAAAACACAATTAAAAATCTAAGTTTGAGTGAACACTACAAGAGAAACATTTTTAGGAGTTATTTCACACCCTTGATCCTATGATTATATTCTAACGCTTCGATTTCAAGTCCATATTTATCATCATCTGCTTTAACATTTTAAAAAATGAAAGGCTTATCTAATTTTTTGATTAAAGGCTTTGTAAAATTAAGTGGGTCCAACTCCTTATCTTTGTACACTTGACCCCTTGAATGTGATTCTTCAATCATTGAATGGAATAGCATGACCATTTTCTCTTGAAACAAATCGAGAGTAACCTTGTTTAGAATCTAACTTAAAACGTGTCGTTCTATGTAACACCCCGTATCCAAAACAGACCAAAAATCAGCTTTTCAGAAATCTGCAGGTGCAATCGACGGCTACCATCGATGGACCGTAGCCTGACCCACGGTCCGTGCTGCACATCCGTCGATTGTGACTGAAACTCCCCCAAGACATAGCCCAGAAAATTTGACTAAGTGTCGAACGACGGACGGACCTATGGTCCGTGGGTCATACTACGGTCCGTAGTCTGTGTCTGTCGATCAAGGCCCCATTTACCCACTCTCTGAAAAGAACCACGATTGACCAGCACGGTCCGTAGATAGACCTACGGACCGTAGGTGGAAATTAGCAGACAGTTAGGGAGAAAATGCAGTTGGGTCAAATTCAAATGATCATAACTCTTAGTAGAAAATGAATTAGGTGTCCCATTACCAATGGAATGATAGATAATTGAATTAGCTTTCCATATCCACCGACCTTGCTAAAATCAGACCTTCGAGTAAAAGGTTATGCCCATTTTTAGTAAAGGTCTGTCGAACAGACCCAACCTACGGACCGTCAATTGAACGATGGACCGTCAGTCCAGGTCGTCGTTTGGTCCGACAACAATTAACTCAGGGGTCTTTTGATCTTTTTCCACTTTGTTTAAACTCTAAGATACGTTGTTTTGACCCTAAATCATCTGATTTTAGTCAATTTAAGCCTAGAAACATAACTAAAACTTACCTAAGTCAAATCATAAAATCAAAACTTAGAAAATTAGAAGCAAGAAAGGAGAAAAAGGTCAAGAACCCTAGTTCAAGAACACAACAAGGTTCCAGCAGTTACAGCCCCCAAATATGAATATTTCTCCGTGAATTTCATCACCAGGTATGTGGGATTTCACTAGTGGGTATCTTTCACCCATTGGGTCCCTAGTTTTCAGTCAGATTCTTGATTCCCATATCATGATTAGACCTATGGTTTATAGAACTTCAACAGAACTTCAACAGAACTTCATGAATTAATTAGTTATATGTTCCAAATCAGATTTCCATGTTATTATTCAGTTATCGCATGAATTTTAGAATCCTAGCTATATATTTCTTTAGTTCTTGAATTACACATGCTAGGTCAGATATTTCAGTTACTCCAGATATGTATGCCTCAGTTATAAATGCATAATTACCATATTAATTGTTGCATTCTCAGTTTGCATGTTTAGTTTTGAACTATCCAGTATTTACAGAAACTCAGTCATAATCAGTTAATTACATAATTAATTGGGAGTAGCATAATACCGAGTTGGACTAGGGTTTAACGTACCCAATTAGTCCCAGAACTACTAGTCAAGTAGGTTGTAAGTCCCCTCTGTGGGCAATCAGTTTAGTGATCACGCCAGCATGCCTTTATACCTTTGATAGGGTATATTGGGTCCTCTCGATGGGGCGTATACATCGGACTCCACATTTAGCTCATGTGGATTTATTATCGGTTATTAGTAGCTCCCACAGTTCAGTCAGACTCTCTAATGCATTGACCATATTTACAGTTCAGTTATTATTCAATCTCAGCATGTTAGAAATTTGGTCATTGCATCCAGTTAGCTCAGAATTCAGTATATCATGTTCAGATTATTATACTTGCTTTGTGCTTGTTCAGTTATGTTTTTTTTCCAGCTGTACTCTATCCTACATGCTCAGTACCTTCAAGTACTGACGCATATGTGAGCTACATCTTCTCGTGATGTAGGTTTAGGTTCTCAGCATCCAGATCACGCCTAGATCGATTCCGATTCTCCAGTTCAGCAAATTCAGTGGTGAGTCCTCATTCTCCGAGAACAATAGTCATGAGTTCATTTCAGTCTTTTAGTCATTTAGTTTCAGTTTTTGCTAGACTTAGTTGGGGCTTGTCCCAGCATTTCTAGTAAGTTTAGAGGCTATTTTCAGACATAGTTAGTTTCAGCTTAGTATTGAGTTAATATTTCCTTTGTATTAAACTCATTATTTTCAAATATCTCAGTTATAGAATATGGGTATTCCCCATCTTTACAGTTTAAATTATGATTTAGTTTCCGCATTCAGTTTATTATCTTTAGTATGCACATGATCATGCCATCAGGGTTAGCTTGGGATCACTTATGGTCCTAGGTTCCGTGTCCGCGTCTCGGGGGTAGCTCGGGGCGTGACATTCTTGACACAAGGTAACCTGCAAATTAAATAATATAATGTTGAAGTAGAAAATAACTTATCGACACAATTTACAATATATATATATATATATATATATATATATATATATATATATATATATATATATATATATATATATATATATATATATATATATATATATATATATATATTGTCTCTGAACACGTGTGTTTCATATGAATTTTTATTGATGCGTTAAAATAATTAAAATTTTATACAAATCGTATAAGTGAGTAATATTTTTAAATGTGCGTCAAGAAACACCAATAAGAGGCACATTGTAATGTTTAAAATCAGTTCCTTTGAAGCTACCATCTGTAAAACAATTTCGTTAAAGCTATTATCGGTAATTTTTTTAAACTTTGTTTAGTAGTTAACACACTTGCAATAAAGTCACATGACTAATTTGAGCCAAATAACAATATAAACTTACGATAATGATAAAAAAAAATTCATAAAAATTAGATTGGCGAAGTCTACTAGAGAAAAAAAACGCAAAAATAAAATAAAAATAAAACATACACATCATTTCGCAAAGACTTTATTCATATAGATCATAGATAGAAAATAAATATAGAATCAATAAGTTATTCATATTCGAAATTCAGAAGGTACAAGTTTAAAGAGGAAAAACAAAAGACACAGAAATTGCACTGACAAATCTTATAATTTGCAAATTATGTATAACGAAGTATGCATCATATTTTTTTCTAAAATAAAATAATCCTTATTTCTGACAAAAGTAGAGACAACATTTACCAGTGGTGCTTGATATCATATTCATTGCTTCACACACCATAATGTGTGTGCGCGCATGTGACAAAATAATAAATCAAACATCTATTTTAAAAGCTTTTAGTTGAGAAAATATTTGTTGTTATTATAAGGAGACACCATTAAAAATTTAAACTTGTATTGTGTTTACTATAATTCAAGACTTTAGTTATTTATTTGCTGAATAGAAATAAAGTCGAAAAAGCCAACAAACACAGTTACCATCTAGCAATAAATACGTGAAGAAAATCAATATCATATAGCCCCATAATGATATATAGAAATGTGTCGTTTAAATTACATGCTCTAGATTACTGTAAATGCATGTAAATACCTTTAACTCTAAATTTTGAATTAACTAAGAGAATTAAAATTTAACGAAAAAGAAATCTTAAAAATTATCAATAACTTATCAAACAGGATGAATAAACATATTTCTCAACAAAACTTGCTAACAAAGCAAAATAGATGTACATTTATCAGGTCAACCAAACGTTTAAATTTGTTGTCTGGTTTTATAACTATTTCTTTTATAATAATAACCTATCTCGTGAAATCCGTCTAGGGAGTGTAGGATGTACACAGACTTTACCTCAATTCAGAAGTACCTCAGCTTGAGTCGAGTATAGCAAATTAGAGTAAAATATGAAAAAAGAAAAATGACAGTGAAGAAATATAATATAACAACTATTACGAAAACAATGACAACAACAAAAAAAAATGCGATAATCGAAATATCATAAAAATAATTGGTGTTAGGAAGCAAAAGAATATAATATAGGAATAAAATAGTATTTCATCTTTTACTTTAATGGCTTCTCATTAATATAATATAAAAATATGATTTATATTCTTGTAAAAATTACCATGCATGATCCCCCCAATTTTTTTTCTAGATACAATGAATAAATTATTGAGAAAATAATTTTTATCTCAAAAATAAGTGAAATATATTCTAAGGTCAAGTTCCTGAACATCCAAAAAAAAAAAAACGTACGTTAACCTCTTCATTAGATTTCCAAATCAAATCTGGGAAATCTACAAATCAAATTAATTTGAAAGGAAGAGCAATTCAATAAAGATATTCTAAGAAATGAAAAAAGAATGAGTATTTCGAATTATATCATACAATGATTACAATTTGAATGGCCAATTTTGAAGGTACTTCTTGAGCTGTTAAATTCAACATAGTTCTTCAACCTCTATTCCTTGCATACTATATGTTTGATGAAATGTTTCAATGAGTTAAGGGTGAGTAGAGTGACCTTGTCATGTTTAAATGCAACTTGGACTTGGGATAGCCTAATGCTCGGAGGAGATGTTTTCAACTTGCAGATATGCCCAACTTATAGACAAAGGTATAACTGATCACTTTAGTAGACTTGGCCGTGCTTCACTTATCTTAATTTTGTAGTATTCGTTTACACCTGACCAATGCGGGTTAGCATTTTCATTTAATCCTGGCTCTTATTTACTTACTATGTTCCTTAGAGGTACAAGAAACTCTGTATGTTGTGTTGCTTAGAATGTACAAAATGGACACATCATTACAATCTTGTTATGTTTCAAGAAAATTTGTTGAAGCAATCATGGATCATTTACTGTTATCACTGGCCTATATGCTCTTTTTACGCAAGTTCCATTGCAAAAATCCGAAGACTTTTTTCCCCTTATTTCTCGTCCTGAATAAGCTATCCCTCCCAATTGTCACTGAGAGTGTTATGGATGGGCCAGGACCAGTATGGGCGAAGTAGCCCAACACTGAATTAAGAGACTATGTTTGAGATCCGGGTTGATAAATACTTGTGAGGGCAAATTAGACTTATGCAAATTGTTGAGAAAAATGTCTAGTCCTCTCATTCCTTATCTCTGAATTCTGCTTCTCATCCCTTTCTTCTACTTGTGTTCCTCGATTTCCCTTTTAGTTCTTTACTCCTTTGTACTTGTAATTACGAGTTAGTGAAATATATCTATCAGTTGTTTGAGTTTGGATTGTGTTGGTCTAGTTATTGGGTTCATTACAGAGAGCACTTCACAAGTGAACTGTAGGACAAGGCTAGAAAAGGAGTTCAAGCTCTGTCTTGGCTCTCCTTCTCAAATCTCACTTTTACTGGATATCATCGCGTCCTCCAATGATACCCGAAGAAGGCTTTCAGTTATGTGTGTTCCAGGGTTTAACTGATCTAGAAATGAGTGACTTCGGAAAGCTAAAAAGAACAACAGTAGGCTTAAGATTATTACTTATAAAAAAACAACTATAGTCTTAATTTGGTTGTGTCTAAAATATCATACATTGTCATCTGCTTTGGTGGTGAAGCGTTGCCGGTGTCTTTCCTATGTGAGTTCTAAGCTTAGAGAAATTTTAACTTTGCTTAACTCTGAGTGTCATATCAACTTGAACATTCATGCCTACTTAACGAAATAATCATATAGTTTGATGTCTTTCATGTTGTTTTCCTCAAATAAAAGATCAAATAGGACGATTTAGGCTACAGTAGTGAACTTTTGAGTTTATAATTACTGCCACTCGTCATGTTACTATAAACACATTTTATACTACCTTGTAATTGATTGTTTGATTAATTGTTAATTGAGGAATATTTTTAATTTCTCATGTTACAGAAGATAATAGTGCGCACTCTCTCTCTGTTTGTGTTAATTTTTACACATGATTTCAAAGTTTAGAATACAAGGGTATTGACTGCTTGGCTTATTACTGCCCTTCTTTTCGAACAATATAGATGAAATAAACAGGTGACAAGGCCAAAAAGTATCCACATAACTCAATTGAATGTGTTATAGATGTCAATTATAAACAGATTACATGCCCGAAAACTACAATAAAGAATCAGGTAGAAGACTAAAAAACCGAATTGTGATTGCAATATGAATCATTACAGAATAATATAGACAGTCATGTGTTTGTGGGCAAAACTGAAGCTCTACAAAAAGGACATGATTTTTTCCTCTGCAACCATTTGTTGATGCATTCACCATGAAATTCATGGCCACATTGAAGTGTGCCAATGTTATCTTCATCTTTATATTCAAGCGAGCAGATAGCACATGCTTCTTGTTCCTCATCATCATCAGTATCTTTGTTGGCGTCTATGTCCATAACACAAGTAACATAACATGTACTTCTTTCGAAATACTAAGACATATCTTGATCCACAGACTCATTAATATCTTCTTCCTCCACCACCTCTTCTTCTTCGACTTCAATTTCGTCAGTATAGGTGTGATCAAGAATGGATTGAGGCACTTGAATATTGTAACGAATGTAGTTAGTATTCACTTGCATTCGAGCTGTCCTAGTCCTCCTTCCACTTGTTTGCTGATTGCCTTGATCAAGCAGATGTATATCACACTCCATTCCTATTTATAACTCATTCACGATTTCTTCTTCTTCCTCTTCCTCTTCCTCGTCTTCTTCCATAATATCTTCATCCGATAACTCCTCTGCTTCTTCTTCAATTTCATCAACAATTTCACCAATATCTGAATGTTCTAACTTAATATGAGACATGAAACTATAATCAACTGGAGGCATGAGGTGTTGTAGTCGATTCAAGAGAGAGGCGTCAGGTGGTAATGTACGACCACAAGAGAGAGACATGTTTCTTCCCTGTGTTTTGTGTTAGACTTAATCGCCAAAAAAACTATTATGGAGTTGACATGACCAAGTGTTGATTGTGGTCAACTTAAAACTTTAGAAACACAAGGGATCAAATCCTAGGTCCAAAACACCTCTTAATGCCTCGGAAATTGTGCTTAACCTTAAACTACACTACGAATCACCTTATAGAGCTAGAGAAATTACCAAAACTAATAATAGACCTCACCAACCCCAACTTTTTACTTTGGTCAAACCTACCAAGTTTTCAACTTATAAAATTGAAATACTTCCCTATAATCCAACCGATCATATCATGAATCCTGTTAGCCATTTCCTCAAGTCATAAATAGCTAATCATTACTACGAGGATGGTCATACAAGGGAAAAGAAGCAAAAATCACAAAATGACCTTCAGGATCATTATATTAAGAAACACATTTTCATAAAATATATATATATATATATATATATATATATATATATATATATATATATATATATATATATATATATAGTTTTTCAAAACATTTTGACGAGTGAGAAAATATAGAAATGTCTTCATATCAAACAACCCTTGGATATTCATCTCCACTGAAAATATTGTTTATATATCATATGTTTAATGTAAACCATATAGATAGGAGAAATTACTGTTAAAGCCAAAAGAAGGCCTTTAACTATGAAATGTGAATTGCAAATTTGAGTAAAATGTCTAAAAAAGAATGTCAACAAAAACATATTGTAAACAAATACATGGGTTCAAATGAACTAAATGTTGGAAGAACATGTCCATTCAAATGACACAAATACTCAAGCAAAATGGTGATTTAAGCTTTTGTATTCTTTCTGAAGTCAAGGCAAGTCTGGCAATCGCAGTCTGAGAAGCAACACACTTCACATCCAAAGCACACACAGGAAGTGCAACCTCCACATGTTTGGGAACGCAAACATCCCTTACACGCCCTTCGGCTAGCTCGCTCTTCAGAATCACCACACGAAAATCTAAAAAACAAGTAAAAAAAAACATGTTCACCAACAATACAAGAAAAAGAAAAGATCACAATAATAATGGTAATATTTTGATAAATTCTAAACATCACTTCTTGAATAAATTATCACTGAGCTAAAAACATTACAACTCACTCATCTAGTATCTTCTTGTGTTTTTTCTGTTTCCTAGGTTGTTTAAAACTCTGTTAGCTACTGTTAAGTATTAGTTCCTCAATTTCATCAAGCAATAACTTAAATTTTAGCAAATTTTTTTACATTACTTTAAAACATCTTAATTAAACTACGATGTATTTTCATTTCAATCTAAATTTATCAATAGAAGACTCTTTTCCATTTCTTCTTCAATCAGTTCTTATTCTCCATTGTTAAACATGAACAATATGGAAATCAAGGAAGGACCAATATAAGAAAAGATTCACATTGTGATTATTCAATAACTTAAGCATGAAAAGAAACGTACTTGTCAAAAGGAATATCTGAGCACTTAAAATTAGCATTCACCAATGCATCATGGTAGCTTCTGCATTCCTTCTTAGAGCGGCGATAAAACCTACGTCTTTTGCTGCACTTAGTACATTTGACAAATTCATCACGATGAAGAAATTTATGTGGCCTCTTGGCATTCTTTGGAGACATGTTGTAGAATTTCAATAGTGTTGTCTTTATAAGTGGAACTTTGTAACCATCAATAAAGACCCAAATACTATGTTTCCATCTGAAAGTCTCTTTTCCAGCATGTTTCTCAAATGCAAATGGAGAAAGATTATCTAATCATAAAAAATCAACTTTCATTAGTATCATAATTTGTATCAAATAAGATAATAAGAAAGGATAATTTTTTTGTTTCATAAAATAAAACAAACATAATAATAACATGCTAAAACAGATAAGAGCCTACTAATAATCAAGTGATTACACTGACCACAATAAGAGTTTCAAGAAGCTATATAACAAAAGGTGAATGACTGAATGTGGCTTTGTTTATTGGTTCAAAAATTGAATCTAGCATTTTTCAAATAGACATGTTGTAGGTTGTTTCCGAAAGAATGATGAATACCTCATTTTGCCATTACCAATCTATGACTTTATATATTAAAAAAATTGAGCATTTCAATTAATAAGAAATTGCCTATTATTTTTATCTCTATTGAGATTCAAATCAGAGATTTTGCGGTTCTCAAATCACTTTATTGATCACTAAATCACATCATCGAATGCTACAATGAGAGAATATATATATATATATATATATATATATATATATATATATATATATATATATATATATAATTCATTAAGAGTACTTAATTAGCAAATCCCAACCTCTTCAAAGCTAATCAACTCATTATCAAAGCTCAATTTTTTTACCAATAAAATTATCTCTAGAGAAGAGTCTACACAAGCTTATAAGTTTACTTAAATTGTTATTATCTAAATAAATTATAATGTACTCTAGCAAATATATAGATGCAATTTTAACAAAGATATACCATTTGTCAAATTAAAAAAGCACATAACAATATTTCATCATAAGTCGATGATAAAATTAATCAACATGTATTTAACACAAAAACATTATTTTGTACAAAAGCACAAAAAAGGAATATATTAAATATATTTTATAAAGTTCATGAAGAGTACTTAATTAGCAAATATATATATATATATATATATATATATATATATATATATATATATATATATATATATATATGTTAAAAACCTTCAGGGCAACCAAGGTAACATTCGCAAGCAATTTTGAGTTCACCGGAATTGAAAATCCTAAGTCTAGCACCAGCATCACCATGTCTACGACTGGTGCATCCACACACAACCTCCACGTAGTCATCTCCTCTCTGCAACACGCTCATATCCCGTAGCTCCTCTTCGCTAAACATTTCTCTTCACCGCTTCTGTTACTGTTCACTCAGTCAAAAACCAAAAAGTGTTTTATACAAAGATCATTTTTTTAATAGAATCCTATAAGAGAACAAAAAAAAAAAAAGGAGAAGCGATCGAAAAAGGTGAGTATTAATTTTGTGATGCCGATATGTAGAAATTATTATACGGAGAATTCATCGGGAAAGAGAAGAGAGGAGAAAACAAATGAGGTATTTTATAGAGAAAAATCACCTGAGGAAGAAAATAGATTTGACAGATCTGGTGTTGGGGGTGAGGGTTGGGGGAGCGGCGGTATTATACAAATCATGTAGGTTAGGGGGGAGTTTATTTATCTTCTTGTAAAAGCTACCATGATCCCCCCGCCCCTCCCCCCCCAAAAAAAAATAAAAATTTCTCTAGATACAACGAATAAATTATTGAGAATAATTTTTATCTCAAAAATAAGTTAAATATATTCTATAGGTCAAGTTCATGAACATCCAAAAAACCATACATTGACCTCTTAATTAGCTTTCCAAATCAAATTTGGCAAATTTACAAATCAAAATAATTTGAAAGTAAGAGCATTTCAATAAAGAACTTCTAAGAAATGAAAAAAAGAATGAATATCTCGAATAATATCATACAATGATTATAAAATATTGCTATGATACAATATTGAAATGCGAAAAATGAAAGGAACCCTAAAACCTAAGAGAAAGAAATTAAAGGATAAAAAGCTAGATACAAGAATGAAACTATTAGGCAACAATGACTATATCAAAGTCAAACCTCCTATTAAGAATACCAAACAAGCACCTAAATTACAGAGCCACCATCAGGAGATTTGATCCTTAGGCAAGCAATCCCGTCAACATTTTCTAGCAACTATGGCCTTAGCCTCAAACTCTGTTAAAGAATACACTCAATTTATGAGAATTCATCATATCAAAATAATCTACCTAATTAACATGACTAAAAGTCTAGTATTTATACTTAGTTAATTAGACTAATATTAGTTTAATAATAGTTATTACAAAAATACTCTTAATAAATAAAGGGTCATCTTAGTCTTCTTAGTCAAGAGGCTTTTATTTTAAGAATAATTATATTGCATTATGGTCTCTTTCTTTAATTAAATTTGTCTTTCCACTTTAGCATGTTCTCAAGCCTTCGTTTCAAATTCCATCCAAACCTCAAAAGTATTGACTTTGATGTAAAAACCCTTTTAACTCTTTATCATGGCTTGGTGTGCATGCATCATGCTATGTGCAATTTACTTAAACATTTATAGCGCGAAGATATTATTAAGTCATTAAGGCAGTAAATATTTTTAAAAAATAGCAAAAAAATATAAAAATATGATATTATGATTGATTGTAATGTAACTTCTCATTTAGGGTCTTTCCACTTGTAATATGACTAGTCTTGGTTACGTGCGTGCACGTATATTCCTATTAGTTATATTTTAATGCAACTTTCTAAAGATAATAAATCTTATATTTTAATATACTTATATTTATAGAGTTGAAATATAAATTAAGGCAGTTTTAATACTATTTATAATAGTTACTTTATATTAAACATATATGCATGTTAGTCTATGATGTAAAAGAATACAATATTTCTTTAAAATGTGTTTTTTTTTATAGTAGATTTGAGAATAATAAGTTACATGTAAATGCTTCCTTGTCCACTTGCATTTGTTCATTTTGAAAGGCCCTACACCTATGGTTATTTGCTCTCCTATTACAGTCAATTAGTCTATCACCATAAGCTCGAAAAGTCAAACCCCAACCAGTCAATGAAGTTACTCTTTCAGGTAATCTTCCTATGGCAGTCCGTGCTTTATTTTGCTTGTCATACTTCGTATGGTAGTTTGTGCTTAATGATGATATAATATATATGATTTCGTTCATAATTTGTGTGTAAATTATATATTTTAAACTATGGTTAGTAGTTAGCAAATTTTAACTTACAGGATGAGGATTAAGATATTCTTAAAAAGATGACAGAACAATATCCCTCGACAAATTCTTTAGTTAGTTATTTTCCATCATCATCATCAGAGAAAAAATTGAACAATGGAGGAGAAATAGCGGGAATGATAATTGTTGGACAAGCTCAAGATCGTTACTTGGATGCAATCACCTCAGTGAACCCCCAAGATGATATGTTAATCGAATCTACCATTAATTTAATTCTATATAATTTCAACTTTAAATAATAAAATGAAAGAGTAATCATTCTACCAAATTCATTCTTAAAGATGATATACAAATACAAAGAAAAAAAAGAAACACATAAGCAAAGCGATTTATTATTCTTTTTCGATCCTGTCTTGATAATGAAAATTATAGCGAAATCTAATGTAACAATCAATATATTTTTGAATACAAAAAAAATTCTAAACTAAAAGCAAGTTATATACAAATCAACAATTCAACTATATAAATAGAGATAAAAACCATGTTTCAGTAATTGAATTTTTATCTATCCTCATGACTGCATAAGGGAGATATCACAACTTTCCCCACAAACTATCGCATTATTTCACCAATTTAGAGCTCCTACACATAAGGATTGTAGGAGTAGCACATAAGAAACTTTTCTGAAAGAGTTAAATTTATAGGACACAAATTGTAGTATGCGAAAAATCACATAAAAATTTGAAAGGTCAATATATATATATATATATATATATATATATAAAGATAATCCATTAATAATAACTTTGTAAGATACATGTATCTACTTTAATTTCTTGTCTTCAAGAAGTAATTGAATATTTGTTTTCTTTTTCTATTTAGTTTAGTTAGGTTTATAATATTTTTATCTAATAAATAAATATGTTTATCATGAATAGTCACTTTGAAATAAATTTATTGTATCATATTAGTGATATGATAATATTTTTATTATATTTTAATATGAATCCAAAAATTATAAGAGAATGTGTATAGTCAAGAATTAGATAATTAAGTGCAAATCATGATACAATTGCATGAGAATATCAATAATTTTTCTTGGATAACATGACAAAGCTAATACATGAACCATATTAAATTGCTTGTAAATTTCAAAATAACCTTTGAAATTCTTAAAAAGGATCTATCATTATTTTTTTGTGCATTTAAACATTAATGATTGCGTAATAATTTGTTTCAAAATATAAGTTATTAAAGGAACAATGTAAATTTAGTGAATGAAAAATGGTCATTTAATATTTTGAAAAAACATTTAATGTTTAATTAATTAGTATATATATATATATATATATATATATATATATATATATATATATATATATATATATATATATATATATATATATATATACATATAAATTATAGATGATAAATATTATTAAATTGGATATTTTAGTTAGGAATTAATCTAAGAAAGTGCAAAAGTCATTAACATTTTTATTAAAATGATACAATTTAATATTTAAAATAAATAAATAAATGTTTTAATAACAATTTAATTTATAGTAGGGGTACTACCGTAATTTAACTTTTAATTTGTTTTGTTCCTACTTTTATATATATATATATATATATATATATATATATATATATATATATATATATATATATATATATATATATATATATAGTAGGGGCAAAATCGTAGTTCAACTTTTAATTTTTTTTGTATCCACTTATAGTAATATATGGATATACACACAATGGCGTCAGGACACGTGCATTGCACGTATGTCTCATACAAAGAGTATAGATGACATGAATCATAGTAAGTATACAATTAATCATTTAAAATTAATTTCAATCTATACAAACTTTGTCTAAAATTATCTAAAATTATTTTTGTGTATGCGCGCGCGTGCGAACGTGTGTGCGTGTGTATGATCGCGCTCATTGAGATGAATGACATTCATCCACTCTTATGTAAAAGTCTCATGTTTGAACCCTAAGAATGAGTAACTTATAATCAAGAGTTCTTACCCTCATCAATAGACTATACGCAAAAAAGTTTAAATTAATTCGGTTTGTATTATTAATATATACCAAATTGGCCTGATTGGATGCAATCCTGAACTTCTAATCAAATATTTCTGATTTGAGATTGACCCTTTGACTATATTTTAAACCTTCAGTTCCAAGTTCATATTTTGATCGTCATCTGCTTCAACATTTTAAAAAATGAAGTGCTTATCTAGTTTCTTGATTAAAGGCTTTGTAAAATTAACTGGGTCCAACTCCTTATCTGTGGACACTTGACCCCTTGAATGTGATTGTTCTATCATTGAATGGAAAATAGCATGTACATTTGCTCTTGAATAAAATTGAGAGTGACATTGTTTAGCGTCTAACTTGAAATGTGTCATCCTTGACACAAGGTTACCTGCAAATTAAATAATATAATGTTGAAGTAGAGATTAACTTATCGACAAAATTTACAAGATGCATTGGCTATATATATACTAGGGTCTAGATACGTGTGTTGAACATGGGTCTCATACAAATATTATAGATGACATGAATCATAGTAAGCATACAATTAAGCATACAACTCTCGAGGCTACCTCCTACATGTAATGGGGGACCTAGGATCACAAGAGATCCCAAGTTAACCCTGAGTCTGGCATATCGAAAATATAACTAAGTAAGAGGAAGCCTAACTGTAAAATGAGTCAAAATTAAAGGACTCCAAATGAAAATATAATTGAATATTTAGGGGAAACAACCCCCAAAACAACTGAACATTGACTCTATGTTTGAAAGCCTCTAATACTGATGAGCTGTTGGGATAAGTCCCCAACAATCTCTAAAAATATTGGAAGGATTGACGATAAGCTAATTAAATTGAAAGCATAAAGAAACGTCCTCAAAATATGATGACTCACCACTGAAGCTAGTGAGTATAGGATGGAAATCAAACTAAGCAGGAGTTGGATGGTTTGATTATACTATAAAGATTCAATTCCAAGTCCATATATTTGATTGTCATCTGCTTCAACATTAAAAAAAATGAAAGGCTAATCTAGTTTCTTGATTAAAGGCTTTGTGAAATTAACTAGTCCAACTCCTTATCTCTTTACACTTGACTCCTTAATGTGATTCTTCAATCATTGAATGCAAAATAGCATGACCATTTGCTCTTGAAGCATATTAAGAGTGACCTTGTTTAGAATCCAACTTGGATGTGTCTTCCTTGACACAAGGAAATCTGCAAATTAAATAGTATAATGTTGAAGTAGAAAATAAATTATTGAAAAAATTTACAAGATACATTCGCTATATATATACTAGTGTCTATGATTCATTTAATCTATATTATTTGTATGAGACACACGTGTAACACACATGTCTAGTGTGTTGATGCCTTGCACATGTCTCATACAAATAGTATAGATGACATGAATCGGAGTTAGTATACAATTAAGCATTTAAAATTAATTTCAATCTATACAAACTTTGTAAAATGGAAGATAAGCAAACAAAAGAAGTATCAAAACAATTTCTTACAAAATCTATAAAGCACTAAAGCAAAGACGTAGCCATGAAGAAAAGTCTAAAATTGTGTGTGTGTATATATATAATTCATTTATGTAACACCAATGAGAGCATTGAGATGAATAAGATTTATCCACTCTTATGTAGAAGTCTCGTGTTTGAATCCCAAGAATGAGTAACATGTAATCAAGAATTCTTCCCCATCAATAGACTGTACGTAAGACAAATCTAAATTAATTGGCTTTGTATTATCATATATATAATAAATGAGTCCTGATTGGATGTAATCTCTAAATTTTTACTAAAATATTTCTGGTATGAGCTCGAATATTTGACTATATTGTAAATCTTCAATTTCAAGTCCATATATCGATCGTCATCTGCTTGAACATTAAAAAAAATGAAGGGCTTATCTAGTTTCTTGATTAAAGGCTTTGTGAAATCAGCTAGGTCCAACTCCTTATTTATTTACACTTGACTTCTTGAATGTGATTCTTCAATCATTGAATGGAAAATAACATGATCATTTGCTCTTGAAGCAAATTGAGAGTGACCTTGTTTAGAATCTAACTTGAAATGTGTCGTCCTTGACACAAAGTAACCTGCAAATTAAATAATATAATGTTATATATATATATATATTTGTTTGTGTGTGAGAGAGAGTGAGAGAAAGAGAAATAGATTTATCCACTCTTATGTAGAAGTCTTGTGTTTGAACCCTAAGAATGAGTAACTTCTTATCAAGAGTTCTTCACACATCACTAGACTATATGCAAGATAAATATAAATTAATTGGGTTTGAATTATCATATATATATATATATATATATATATATATATATATATATATATATATATATATATATATATATATATATATATATATATATCAAATCGGTCCTAATTGGATGTAATCTCTAATTTTTAATCAAATATTTTTTATTTGAGCTCGAGAAAAGAGAAACACTATGATCATTATTGCTTTAAGGAAGGTGATTTGCTAATTAAGCAAAAATGAATCCCACCCTAAAAAGGAATTTTATAAACAATTTTGGCGAGAGCACTTTCCCATGTTCGGAAGTTTTTAAATAAACTAGGAATTCGAAGTTCTTTTTGCTCCTATAAGGTAGGTGAATTATCGATCAGACAAATAAATTGCCTCCCTCCCTTAAAAAGAATGGAGAAACATTCTTGTCGGAAGTGATTTCTATGTTTTCAAGTAAAGTAATACCAAAACAGTATTTTTCTCGCATATGAAATATGATTTGTCAATCGAACTATAAATAAACCGCTTTCCTAAAAGAGAATGTAGAAACACATACTCTGTTTAGGATCACTTCCCTTGTAAGAAAGTTTTTCACATAAACTAACAATGTTATTTCTTCCTCATATTGAAAAGGTGAGTGATTTGCCTCAATTGAAAATGAATTAATTATCACCCAAAAATAGAAAGGAGAAACACCCTAGATTGGAGCGCTTATCCCTGTAAGGAAGTATTCAAACAAACTAAAAATCCAAAGTTGTTCTTCCTTCTTTCAAGATGGTCATTTTTTATAACTATAATTATATGTGATAACTTCGATGATTCGTTATATTTATTTGGTAAGAATCTCTTATTTCTTTACAACACATATTTTATGTTGTACATATCAATTTACGAATTTTTAAAATTATTGATTTTGTAGAAGATGAAATGAATATATTATCGTTTGGATTAAATGTGCAACGCCCGTTCCTAGAGAGTAGTGTATTTATATATGTAAAGGATGGATAATACCATGTAATTAATAAATTGTTTTAGATTATCGTAATATGGTGATTCATGGGAAAAAAAGAAGTAATACCTTAAAACAGACTAAAACTTGTCATTATTATATTTTATGACACTTGTAATTACTAAAGTGGAGGTTTTAGGAAAAACGACAAAAGTGTGAACTGATAATGTATTATTAGTTGTTAAAGGGGAAAATACAATTAATTATTGATTTGTCGGTTAGTTAAATAAATTAAAATGCAAATTCATTCACTTAACTAGTTTTTGGACAGGTATTTCGCACGTGTGTTCCACGTAAATTTCCATCAATATGTTAGAATGACTAAATTTCTATGAAAACATGTATATAATGAGTAATACAATGTAACAACGACAAACAAATCTTTAATAATATGACAAAAAAAACACCAAATGAAGGGCGTATTTTGATGTTTCCAACTAATTCTTTTTAAGCAACAAACTGTAACTTTAGAACTTTGGTTTATAATTAGTAAGCTTTCAATAAGAGAAAATGATCAATTGCCCCCCTAATCTATTAGTCAATTCTCAACTACACTTATACTTCGGGGAGTTGTATTACCCCCTGAACTTTTTTTTTTTGATATTTTGTAACCCTTAAATGCTGACCTGTCCAAGAAGGTGAATACACCTCTTTGTGAGGGTTCAACAAAAAGACATCAAATGACTAAAATTTAACTAAATATTCCATGTGGCAGTATCTCATTGGAGATTATATAAGTAATTCATTTTTTTAAATTCTTTCCCTTTTCTTATATCACAAAATTTTTATACCCATTTCATGATTTCTTCAAGTTTTTCTCAAAGTCCTTCAATAGTGGTCTTCTAAATTTCCTCGCTAGGAGCTCCAACTCAATTTATAACTACTGATTTATGCTTAGTTAATCATACATCAACCGTTTTTAGCAACAACAATCACCTAATTAACTCATAAGAATTTTTCATATATGATGCTCAAAAATTGAGTTCAAGTTTCTTTTTAAACCCCTCATAATTTCAGTAAAAAATAAATATATAAATAGAAAGAATTCAAACCACAATGAACCAACAATGATGAATTTCAATTTCACTTTCTAATTTCATTCTTACCAAATTTATTTTTCACTCCCACATTTGTGAATACTTATTTGTGGAATTTTATTCTTGGATTGGATTTCAAATTGAAAGTTTACGTAGTCTAGCTATGGAGTTGTTCTTCTTCTTTAATTTTGTGTAGAGAATTTTTCATCATTTTCTCTTATTATTCTCTAAATAAATCATTAGTATTTTGGGAAAACAATCTCTATTTGAAAGCATTTTTTGTAAATTTCAATTTCTAGGTTTGAAAAAATAGAAATTTTACATAATTTTACAAGGGATGTTTAAATTATTATTTTGATTAGGCTTATAATTTACAGGTAAAAAAAAGAAAAAGATTAAAAAAGATGAATGTACAGTGATTCACGTGTGCCGCACAACTTTGACATAAATTGGTTATGCCTTTTTAGGGAGGTGATTATTCTGTATTTAAATAGTTCAGGGGAAATAGGATAAGTGTCACAACGGTGAATAGGTTGAGGAGGCTTTTGGCTATTTTCTCCTTTTAATAAAGTCACAATGGTGAATTTAAGCACAAATTAATGAGAGTATAGACTTACAACGATAAAACATTCAAAGGAAACTAAATCAAGAAGTTTAATGGAGAAAAAGCACACACCCAAAAAAAAAAAAAAAGAGAAGAAAAAAAATAGACTATACCTCCTTCTTAAGTCTTTGATCAATAATAATATAGATGGGAAAATGGATACAAAATTATTATAGAATTTTCTGAAATTCTTATGAACTCCTTCTCCCATATCCAACCATTTAGTTGAACTATAGAATAAAAAGGCTAACCTTGGGTAAGGATTTCATGAAACAAAAAAGATCATGAATTTATATAGATAAAAATGAAGGAATACTAAAAGTTATCGTGAAGTTTTTGATAAAATATTTGGAGGTTATGAATATCAAATTTAAAGCATCTCAAATTCTTGCTCACATTATCACTAATTCATTATGTTGTGGTAGGCTCATGTTGTACAAACACATTCAACCTAAGTAGGGTCCTATTACCCTACTGATCTCATATTTTATGTATTTTCATATACCTTTTGTGCTAACGTCAACCAAATAAGTTGAGTGTGTTTGTACAACATGTGCCCGCCTTTCTTTCTTTATTTGTCAAACATTTTAGGAAAAACGATAAAAGTGTGAACTGATAATGTATTATTAGATGTTAAAGAAGAAAATATAATTAATTGTGATTTGTCGGTTAGTTAAATAAATTAAAATGCAAATTCATTCACTTAACTAGTTTTTGGTTAAATAAATTAAAATGCAAATTCATTCACTTAACTAGTTTTTGGACACGTGTTTCGCACGTGTTCCACGTAAATTTTCATCGATATGTTAAAATGACTAAATTTCTATGAAAACATGTGTATAATGAGTAATAAATGTAAGGATCTTTTAATGATTGTGAAAACATAAACAATCTAAACATTCAGAGATCCTATCAATTAATTCAGGATCGTAGAACTATATGATTTTCACATAAATCTATTACAATGATAATTCAATCAAGAATTCATACCTGAATCATCCATAGTGATTTTCAAGAATCTTGAATTGAATCGAGCGGAAGTCTTTTTCGTTTCGTTCTTGAGAAGTTGTTTCTCTCTCTTGCCTTATACTTTATGAATAGCTTTGATGTATAAGATTATAATTTTATGGCAGAGAGAGGACCCTTTAAATAGAGTGTGTTTAACATTATTCCCACCTTTCCATCATGGTGAGTAGTGGAGATAATGGATAGTTGGAAGAGGTAATGGGTAAAGCGGAAGACTTAATGGGTAGTTGGACTAACTTCCCCACTTCTCCGCACATGTTAGTAACTTCTCCACTTATCCAATTAAAATTAGAATTTAGTTAGTAATTAAATATTAAACCAAAATAGTATTAATGTGAGTGGGTCATAAAACTAACATTCTCCACTTGACACACGTAACATCATTTACTTAATGGTTTAATAAACATTTCAATTACAATGTGCACATATACTAAATCCAACATTATTTGTTGTTATTAAGTAAATCAACTAATATGAGTCATGACGGTTGTACACCACTTTATTTGGCATAGTCTCTTCCATGCACTACAATATTAGTCTATTGTCTAACACAACCTTTCAAATACATAATGGGTCCACCATAATGCTTAGAATATCTTTATCTAAAACAAAACATGTCATCATCATTTTCAACATAATGTATACAAGAGAAAACAGGTAATAACAGAAACATATATATAGTTGAGCTCAAAGTTTCAATTGCATAAACATAATATAATCTTTACATAAAGTCATTCATTGCTATTAATAAGACTCATTCTTTCAACATGTTCAACAAATGTTTTAGGCGGTAATCCTTTCGTCAAAGGATCAACAATCATAAGTTTGGTGCTAATGTGTTCAATTGTCACTTTATGTTTTTGGACTTCTTCCTTAACTGAAAAGTATTTCATTCCATATGCTTGGCACCCTTAGAATACTTATCATTTTTAGAGAATAAGACTGTTGCAATATTATCACAATAAATTTTCAGCGGCTTAGAAATAATGTCGACTAGTCCAAGTCCTGAAATAAAGTTCTGCAGCCAATTAACCTGAACGGTGGCCTCAAAGCATGCCACAAACTCAGCTTCCATAGTAGATGCAGCTTAACAGACTACTTCACACTCTTCCATGATATTGCTCCTCCAGCTAATAGGAACAAATACCCAAATGTGAATTTTCGTGTATCCACACAACCAGCATAATCTGAATTTGAATATCCAATCACATCAAGATGATCAGATCTTCTATAAGTGAGCATATGATCTTTAGTTCCTTGCAAGTGTCTCAACACTTTCTTCGCAGCTTTCCAGTGATCCATTCCTGGATTACTTTGATAACGACCCAACATTCCAACAGCGAAACTGATTTCTGGTCTCGTACATGTTTGGGCATACATTAGACTCCTAACTATTGATGCATAAGGAGTATCATTCATTTACTTACGTTCCAATTCATTCTTTGGACATTGATTGAGACTAAATTTATCTCCTTTCTGAATTGGAACGGGACGTGATGAGCATTTTTCCATTCTAAATCTCTCTAATACTTTATTAATATAGGCTTTCTGAGACAAACCTAATAATCCTTATGATCTATTTCAAAATATTTCTATCCCAATCACATAGGATGCCTCTCCCATATTTTTCATTTTAAAGTTGTTAATAGATATCTCTTGATATCATGCAACAAACCAAGATCATTAGTAGCAAGCAAGATGTCATCAACATACAGGATTAACATAATAAACTTACTCCCACTAACCTTCAGATATATACACCTATCAATAATATTTTCCTTAAATCCAAAAGTTACAATAATTTCATTAAACTTAAGATACCATTGTCGGGAAGTTTGTTTAAGTCCGTATAATGACTTCTTAAGTTTACACACCATGTGTTCCTTTTCTTTACAAGAGAACCCTTCATGTTGATTCATATAAACTTCTTCCTTCAAGTTTCCATTTAGAAAGGCTGTTTTCACATCCATTTGATGTAGCTCTAAATCATAATGAGCTACTAAAGTCATTATAATTCTGAGTGAATCTTTTCTAGAGATAGGTGAAAATGTTTCTTTATAGTCGATGCCATCTTTTTTAGTGAAACCTTTTGTAACAAGTCTGGCCTTGTGATGTTCGATGTTGCCAGTTGAGTCACGTTTGGTCTAAAAGACCCATTTACACCCAATTCTTTCGCAACCTTCGGGTAATTCAACAAGGTCTTATACTTCATTTTGTTCCATAAATTTCAACTCATCTTTCATAACATTTATCTATCTATCAGAATTATTACTTTCAATAGCTTGTGAAAATGAAACTGGATCATTATCAATTCCCAAGTCAATTTCTGACTCGTGTAAATATATCAAATAGTCATCAGAAATAGCAGATCTATTTTGTCTTTGAGATTTTCTTAATGCTACTTGTTGTGGTACATCTACTACATGTTCATCAATTATCGCTTCAATGAGATTAACAGGAGCATCAATTTATTGTTCTTGTTGATTTTTAGGTTTTGCAACAACTTTAGGAACAACATCTTTAAAAGAAGTAAAAGGTAGAAAAACCCTCACCCTAACTTCTTTAATTTCCACTTTATGTGGTTCATCACTCCCACTAAATTCACCTTTCCCAATGAACCTAGTATTTCCAGTTTTAACTATTCTTGTACTGTGATTAGGACAGTAAAATCTATACCCTTTTGATTTTTCTGGATAACCAATGAAGAAACCACTGATTATTCTTGAATCCAGTTTCTTTTTTTGTGGGTTATAAACTCTAACTTCTGCCGGGAAACCCCAAACATGCAGGTGCCTTAAACCAGGTTTCCTACTAGTCTATAGTTCAAAAGGAGTCTTTGGGACTGCTTTACTGAGAACCCTATTAAGTAAGTAAACGACATTTCTTAAAGCATACATCCACAATGAAAGAGGAATAGATGAATTACTTAACATACTCCTAACCATGTCCATTAATGTACGATTACGCCTTTCTGCTACACCATTTTGTTATGGTGTTCCAAGCATTGTGTATTGATCACATATGTCATGTTTTTCGAGGAATTTAGCAAATGGACCTGGGTGTTGTCCATTTTCATCATATCTTCCATAATACTCACCACGTCTATCTGACCTGATTATTTTTACCTTTCTATCTAGTTGTTTTTCAACCTTAGTAATAAAGACCTCTAAGGTATTTATCACTTGAGATTTTTCATGCAACAAATAGACATATCCATAACGTGAAAAATCGTTAATAAAAGTGATAAAATATTTTTCTTTACTGAAAGATGCAATATCAAAAGGACCACATATATCAGTGTGTATAATTTCAAGAAGTTGTGTGCTTCTTGTGACTCCTTTCTTTGTGTGTCTTGTTTGTTTTCCTTTAATACAATCCACACAAATGTTAAGGTCTATAAAATCCAAATTTAAAAGAATTTCATTCTTAACTAATCTTTCCAATCTTTCTTTGGATATGTGACCTAAACGTTTGTGCCACAAGAAAGCAAATTATCACTTACCAAACTTTGTTTGATTCCAATATTATGATGCAGAGTTAAGAGTGTTTCGGCAAATAGATTATCAAGATTTAGTTTGTATAAGTTATCACAAAGAGTACCGGTACCAATGAGATAATTATGTTTAAACAAACTAAAACATCCATTTTCGAAATTAAAAGAGTATTCAGTCTTATCCAACTTAGACAAAGAAACTAAATTTCTTGAAAGAGAAGGTACATAACAAGTTTCAAGTAAATCTAAGTGGCGCCAATGATCAAACGGTAAGTTCCTATAGCTTTAACTGGGGCCTTCACTCTATTCCCCATATACACATATCTTTTATTCTGGTTTATGGTTTGTGTTGTAAGGAATCCCTGCATCATATTAGAAACATGAACAGTACAACCAGAGTTAATCCACCAAGTATTATAAGGAGCTTCAGTTAGATTTGATTTGAGACATGTAAAAGCACTAGGCTTACCTTTCTTCTCGAGCCATGCCTTAAATTTCAGGCAATCTTTCGGAAAGTGTCCAGACTTTCCACAGAAACGACACTTATCATTCTTGTGTTCCTTCTTATGTACTTGAGAGGAGGACTCATTAACATTATGGTGCCTCTGTTTTCCTTTAAAATGTTTCTTTCCTTTCTTTCCAAATCCTTGATGACTTACAAAGTTAATGGAGCGAGTTCCTTGATTCTTGAGCCTTACTCCTCCTGAACCAACATTCCGTGCATTTCATGCACGTTCCATTTGTCTTTCATGGTGTTGTAGTTTATTTAGAAAGGGTCATACTCAGAGGTAATGAGTTGATAATGAATTGTACAAGGAAATTTTGTTCCACTTCCATTCCCAAAGACTTAAGTCTTGATGCTACGTTTGTCATTTCAATAACATGCTCATGCATAGTACGTGAACCATCAAACTTCATGGTGGTCAAAGTACCCATTAGTGTCCCAGCAAGACACTTATCAGCAGTTTTAGAGGATTCTTCCACGAATTTCAGAAAATCTTTTGCATTTTCAGTTTTGGTAAGAGTAGTCTTAATATTCCTCACAATATTCATTCGCATAACCATTATGCCTAATATGTTAGATTGATCCTAGTGCTTATAATGAGACCTTTCTTCAGTACTGCTATCTAGTTTCAGTAATAGCAGTTGACTTCTCAGTGTAAAGTGCAACATCAAGATCTAAAACTCCGAGATGGAATTTGATCTGTTCGCAATCTGAGAAGTTAAGGCCGTTAAAGGTCGTAACAGAGACAGAGTGCGAATGAAGAGCAAATGCTGCAAATATAATATACTCATTTGTTAATACTTTAAGTAATGAATTTTAACTTACTATCAAATTCAGAAATGATTTATAAATTCTTAAATGTATATTGATATCCTCCTTTGGGTGAAACATCAAAATACAACTTTAGACATAATGATGCTTAGATGTGAATTTAACGTAATTCAATAATTTTAATGTGTCAATCAATAATATTTAGTATCTTTGGATAAATAAATAAAACTAACGACACATCTAAGTTATCTCCTTAATGTTCAATGGTTATAAAATGAAATAATCAACTTTTGGATGATTCGTAAATATTTTACAACCAAAAACTTCAATATATCAATAAGTGTTATATCAGTTATAAGTATCAAAATAATGGATTATTGAATATACATTTAGTCATTATTATTTTGAATTAATTCTTCAAAGATTAGACCACTTTGGTGATTGACTAATCTCATATACATAATTTTAAAAAATAAAATACATCATGATAGTGAATAATTATTTCACATAAAACTACCTATTACCGTTTTCAAAAAAGGAAAACATTAATTCTATGAAAAATCACTAGTTTTTAAACGAGGCTCTTGATACCACATGTAAGGATTTTTTAATGATTGTGAAAACATAAACAATCTAAGCATTCAGAAATCCTACCAATTAATTCAGCATCGTAGAACTATATGATTTTCACATAAATCTATTACAATGATAATTCAGTCAAAAATTCATACCTGAATCAGCTATAGTGATTTTCAAGAACCTTGACTTGAATTGAGCGGAAGTCTTTTTCGTTTCGTTCTTCAGAAGTTATTTCTCTCTTTTGCCTTATACTTTATGAATAGCTTTGATGGATAAGACTATAACTTTATGGCAGAGAGAGACTAGAGTGTGTTTAACATTATTCCCACCTTTCCATCATGGTGAGTAGTGGAGATAATGGATAGTTGGAAGAGGTAATGGGTAAAGTGGAAGACTTAATGGGTAGTTGGACTAACTTCCCCACTTTCCCACTTCTCCACTTCTCCACACATGTAAGTAACTTCTCCACTTATCCAATTAGAATTAGAATTTAGTTAATAATTAAATATTAAACCATAATAATATTAATGTGAGTGAGTCAGAAAACTAACAATAAAATGTAACTACGACGAATAAATATTTAATAATATGACAAAAAAACCAAATGAAGGGCGTATTTTGATGTTTCAAACTAATTCTTTTAAGCAACAAACTGTAACTTTAGAATTTTTGTTTATAGTTAGTAAGCTTTTAATAAAGTCACAATGGCTAATTTAAGCCCAAATTAATGAGAGTATAGACTTATGACAATAAAACATTCAAAGAAAACTAAATCAAGAAGTTTAATTGAGAAAAAGCAGATACTCAAAACAAAAAGAGAAGAAAAAATATAGTCTATACATCCTTCTTAAGTCTTTGGTTAATAATAATATAGATGGGAAAATTAATACAAAATTATTATAGAATTTTGTGAATTCTTATGAACTCCTTCTCCCATATCCAACCATTTACTTTAACTATAGAATAAAAATGCTAACCTTGGGTAAGGATTTCATAAAACAAAAAAGATCACGAATTTATTTATATAAAAATGAAGGAATATCGAAAGTTATCGTAAAGTTTTAGATTAAATATTTGGAGGTTATGAATATCAAATTAAAAGCTGCTCAAATTCTTGCTCACATTATCACTAATTCATTATGTTGTGGCAGACTCGTGTTATAGAAACACATTCAACCTAACTAGGGTTCTATTACCCTACTGAACTCAAATTTTATGTATTTTCATGTAGCTTTGTGCTAACTTCAACCAAATAAGTTGATTGTGTTTGTACAACATGTGCCCGGCTCTCTTTCTGTTGTTGTCAAACATTTTTTAGTTGTGTTACTCCTCTAATTTTATCAAATATGTAGTTGTTCACTTTCCATTTTATTTGATGGTTCTGTTTGCTATAAGTTAATACAAGCCATATGTGTTGTGTGCTTATTGCGATCGTCAAATTACTGAAGAAAGATACAACTGCAGTATCATGCTTAAGGGAAAACTATTTACATTAACAATTCAATAAGAAGTAATTCATTCAAAAGGCGCTGATTTTATAAATGACTCATATGGACATTGATCACATCACTATTTATGTTGAATTCACCAGATAACACAATTCGTCAAATCCATTTGCAACAGTCATGTGATCTTCAAACTCGTGTTGTGCTTGAAACATATCATCATCTACTATTTCATTGTCAACCCCTTCACTCATAAATAAATCATGCATGAAAGCATCTAAGAACTCTAAATTGTTCTAACAAAAATTATTCTTGGAAAGATCTGAGTTCTGATTATTAAATTGATCTTAGCTAAAGCCACTCATTGAATAATACAACAAATAATCTGTATCTTCTAAGAATGATGAACCTTCTATCATGTGTGCAAACGAGTCCAAACTAGAATTTCTGGAAGGAGAAGATACTCCATCTAAAAAAGTTATTGATTTATGAGTAAAAAATTATTAGTTAGTTGTTTCGGTAACAGTTTGATTTTTTAAAATATTGGAGAGTTGAGAAACACTCATATTAGGAGTTATTCCTTGAAAATGTTGATAAAAGAAGAGTAAGAAAAATATTTTTTCTTTCAAGAAGTTTTGAATTTTATTAATACCAATATTTAAGAGACTCTACTCAAATAAAAAATAAACGAGGGTGGTGGTGGGGGTGGTGGATATGACAAGAAGGACAAATAAGATATTTAATAAAGAAAAACACCATTAAAAATCTATGTTTGAGTGAACACTACAAGAGAAACACTTTTTAAAAGTTATTTCACACCCTTGATCCTATGATTATATTCTAAAGCTTCGATTTCAAGTCCATATTTTGATTGTCATCTTCTTTAATATTTTTAAAAAAGAAAGGCTTATCTAATTTTTTGATTAAAGGGTTTGTGAAATTTAGGGGGTCCAACTCCTTATCTTTGTACACTTAACCCCTGGAATGTGATACTTCAATCATTGAATGGAAAATAGCATGGCCATTTGCTCTTGAAGCAAATTGAGAGTGACCTTGTTTAGAAGCTAACTTGAAAAGGTATCGTTCTTGACGCAAGGTAACATGTAAATTAAATAATATAATATTGAAGTAGAAAATAACTTATCGCACAATTTACAAGATGCATATGTTATATATATATATATATATATTATATACGCGCACACACACTAGCGTCTGGACACGTGCATTGCACGTGTGTCTCATACAAAGAGTACAGATGACATGAATCATAGTAAGTACACAATTCACCATTTAAATTTAATTTCAATCTATACAAACTTTGTCTAAAATTATCTATGATTGTTTGTGTGTATGCGCGCGCGCATTGAGATGAATGAGATTCATCCACTCTTATGTAAAAGTCTTGTGTTTGAATGAGTAACTTATAATCAAGTGTTCTTACCCTCATCAATACACTATACGTAAGACAAATTCAATTTAACTCAGTTTGATTTATTAATATATACCAAATTGGCCTGATTGGACGCAACCTTAAACTTTTAATCATATATTTTTTATTTGATCTTGATCCTTTGACTATATTGTAAAGCTTCAATTCCAAGTTCATATTTGATCGTCATCTGCTTCAACATTTTGAAAAATGAAGGGCTTATCTAGTTTCTTGATTAAAGGTTTTGTGAAATTCGGGTCTAACTTCTTATCTATGGACACTTGACCCCTTGAATGTGATTTTTCTATCATTGAATGGAAAATAGCATGACCATTTGCTCTTGAAGAAAATTGAGAGTGACCTTGTTTAGAATCTAACATGAAATGTGTTGTCCTTGACACAAGATAACCAACCAAATTAAATAATATAATGTTGAAAAAAAATATCGACAAAATTTACAATATGCATTGGCTATATATATACTAGGGTCTACATATGTGTGTTGCACATGTATCTCATACAAATAGTATAAACGACATGAATCATAGTAAGTATACAATTAAGATATGACTCGAGGCTACTCCCCAGATGTAACACGGGACCTAGGATCCCAAGCGATCCCAAGCTAACCATGAGTCTGGCATAGCACAAGTGCACTGAAAATATAACTATGTAAGCGGAAGCCTAACTGTAAAATGAGTCAAAATTTAAAGGACTCCAAATGAAAATACAATGGAATATCTAGGGGAACCCCCCCCCCCCGAAACAACTCAACATTTACTCTATGTTTGAAAGCCTTTAATATTGATGAGCTGTTGGGACAAGTCCCCAACAAGCTCTAAAAATACTGAAAGGATTGACATAAGCTAATTAAATCGAAAGCATAAAAAAAGTCCTCAAAATATGAGGACTCACCACTGAAGCTGCTGAGTATAGGATGGAAATCAAACTAAGCGTGAGCTGGAAGCTTTGACTATACTGTAAAGATGCAATTCCAAGTCCATATATTTGATCGTCTTCTTCTTCAATATTATAAAAAATGAAAGGCTTTTGTGAAATTAACTGGGTCCAACTCCTCATCTCTTTACACTTGACTCCGTAATGTGATTCTTCAATCATTGAATGGAAATTAGCATGACCATTTGCTCTTGAAGCATATTGAGAATGACCTTGTTTAGAATTTTACTTGAAATGTGTCATCCTTGACACAAGGTAATCTGTAAATTAAATAATATAATATTGAAGTAGAAAATAAATTATTGAAAAAATTTAGAAGATACATTTTCTATATATATACTAGCGTCTATGATTCTTTTAATCTATACTATTTGTATAACACACACGTGCAATGCACGTGTCCAGTGTGTTGATGCGTTGTCTCATATAAATAGTATCGATGACATGAATCGTAGTTAGCATACAATTAAGCATTTAAAATTAATTTCAATCTATACAAACTTTGTAAAATGGAAGATAAGAAAACAAAAAAAAAACCATCAAAACAATTTCTTACAAAATCTATAAAGCACTAAAGCAAAGATGTAGCCATGAAGAAAAGTCTAATCAAGAGTTCTTCCTCATCAATAGACTATACACAATACAAATCTAAAATTAATTGGCTTTGTATTATCATATATATACTAAATGAGTCCTGATTGGATGTAATCCCTACATTTTACAAAAATATTTATGGTATGAGCTCAATCATTTGACTGTAGTGTAAAGCTTCAATTCCAAGTCCATATATCGATCATCATCTGCTTCAACATTTAAAAAAATGAAGGGCTTATCTAGTTTCTTCATTAAAGGCTTTGTGAAATCAACTAGGTACAACTCCTTATTTCTTTACACTTGACTTCTTTAATGTGATTTTTCAATCATTGAATGGAAAATAGCATGACCATTTGCTCTTGAAGCAAATTGAGAGTGACCTTGTTTAGAATCTAACTTCAAATGTGTCATCCTTGACACAAAGTAAATTATAAATTAAATAATATAATGTTGAGGTAGAAAATAACTTATTGACAAAATGATCCACATCCTAAAAAGGAATTTTATAAACAATTTGGCCGGGAGCACTTTCCCATGTTAGGAAGTTCTTAAATAAACCAGGAATTCAAAGTTCTTTTTCCTACTGTTTTATTCAAAAGAAATAATTTATTTGTTTTTAGACTTGTTCAGAGTCGCCACTTAATTTTAGGAAAAATCAAGAAAACCTTTATTTTCAAAAGATTAAAACAGGAAATCGATTGGAAATTTTAAAGGGGGTTTGGAGGTTCTTATTAATATTTTAGGAAGGTTCTTACGGCACCTTAAATACCCAGTAATGTGGTTTTCCGTCAACTAATTTTTTTGGCTAAAAGTTTTAACTTAGTTTGGGAAAATAATTTAAAATCCTTTAAAGATAAAATATCGACCTACTTTCTAAGTGAGGCTTTATCTTGTAAAATTTTTATTTTTAAGTTTATTTAGAGTCGATTGATTAGTTTGAATAGTTAAACATAACGGCGTTTTACGGGGATTTGAATTTTCCGACCCTAAGACTAACGACAATTAGTAACAAATAAATAAACGTGATAAAGTTAGAGAGAGAGTTGGGTCTAAATCCGTTTTCTGTCCGCCTGGATCGGTATTTGGACCCATTTTTGTTTTGGGCCTTTGGGCCATTTCATTGGTACCTGTCCTAAACTCTAAGGAAACAATAAACAAATGACTAAGTGGACTTAGGCCCAATAATAACAAAATACAACTGAAATAAAACAAGGAAAAATTACATAAATTGGTACATTTTAATAAATAATTATTGATTTTACCGATACTTTTTATTTATTACCATTTATAGCAATCTTATGTAAAATCTGCAATATGAATTAAAAGTGAATTATGTATGCAATATATATGAATTAAAAGTGAATTATGTATGCAATATATATGAATTATAATTGTTTTTTGAAATATATTATGTTTGTTTGGTAAAAATTTGACACATTGTATTATAAATGTATTAAATGTGTGAAAAATGTATTATCCATCATTAAAACTTGTATTATATGTGAATAATTAATTGATTTTTGTAATATGTATTAAACTTGTATTATAAATGAATTAAAACTGATCAAGTGAAAAAAAAATTATTATTGCTATAAATGGTAAATATTTTTTTATTATAGTATATTTATGTAAGTTCCCCATAAAACAAAATGTGGGCTTTTGGCCCAAACTCTTCAACTTCTGATCTGTTTCAAATTCTTCAACTTCAAGGCTTGTTCGTCAGTTTTGGTTGGCTAACTCGAGATGAAGAATTGGGCCTTTATGGCCCAATAGGGAAATGCGGGGATAGGATCCATGCGGACCCGAACAGGTTTTCACCTTTCTCCGGGTAGCGACCTGAGAGCAACGAGCAGGAAGACGATTTCACTAGCTCTAACTTCAAGAGCTTTTGTGGATCCTGACCAGTTCCCAACCAACCACGAACGAGAAAGAAAAGTATGTATTAAATATGTGTATATTAGACGAGTGCTATAACTTAGTGATTCTTTTCTCCGTGAAAGTTCCCAAAGTTCCAACTACACTCTATGTAACTCTATCTGTGACTGTTTTTTCCAAATTTTTTTAAAAAATAATTCCTCCTCTCTCACAAAAGAAAAGGATTATTTATATCAAAGGATTAGGGTTCCGATTTGGGGGGGGGAAGAGATGAAAATCGGATGAAAGGTCCCATTCCAATTTTGAATTCCAAAACCCTTTTCCCTTTTTTGGATCAACCAACTTTTTTTGAGAGTCAAACTTAAACTAGAACAGAAAAGGGGATAGAAGGTTGAGATGAATTCGAGAGTCCTTGGTGAGCAACGTGGCTCCATCTCACGCCATCAAGGAAGCAACAACAGCTGGAATCACGGACAGTAGCTGCGCGAGAGTACGAGTCGATATCAACGGGAGGAAGAAAACAAAACCATTTCGTACTATCTGTTTGGGGCATCACTTTTTCTGGGAATTTTCGCGTCCGTTTTGGTTTTCTTTTGCTGAAAGGGGAAAAGACTAGGCCGGGTTTAAATGTGTGGGCTAGGATCGGGTACTAGAGAGGGATTTGGGCTAGGGATGTTGGAAATGTTATGGAAATTCAAAAGTGGTCTGAAGAAAGGTGGGTCTGGGATGAGAAATTGTAATTGGATTTGCTGGCCAAAAAAAAAAGACTCTTTAAAAGTTGAAAAATATATATAGACTTGGGATAAAATCTTGAATAAATTTTGGTTTATAATCAAATTTAGTTCGATCGATGAATTAGTCAAAATTTAAACAAACCGAATTTATATGAAAATTATTTAATGAACCTCACTTAACTTTAACGAAATGAAATTTTTTTTTTAACTATAAACTAAATAATTAAAGATATAATTGATTATATGGCTACACTAATTAGTTGGATACTTATGTAAAATTAAAATCTTTTGACTCGATTTTTTAAAAATATTAATAAAATATGCTAATCATATGAAAATGTTTTTATCGCTCAAAAATCATAAAATGACTAAAATTAACTTGAAAAAATATTCGAATTTTATAAAATTAATTATTATCAATCATTTGGAATTAAAGAGGTAAGATTAATTTATATCGGGGAGGGTAAAAATTGGGTGTCAACAACTGTCCCTCATTTTACTTGGATTGATGCAAGAAATTCGAGGAAAATGAAATTGACTAATCCAATTTTGACCGACCACATATTTATCTCTTGGAAAAAGGATTTAGTACGGACTCAAGAATTATGGCTGAACCCCGTAAATGGGTTTGCTATATATATCAGGCTAGATGAAAATTCAGGTCACTTGTAGTTCGATACGCTTGATCTAAAGCACGATTTTGAAAGAATTCAAAAGCCACCCCGATACCAAATTATAAAGGGACGGGGATGATTGGGAATAAGATTTAAGAGCAAATGTTGGAATACAACCGAGTTTTCAATCATTGAGCCCGCATACATATCCTTATACCTTAGGAATCAGGTTGTTTGTAGTTCAACTTGATTGGTTGAAAAGGAAATCTATTATGCTAGATAACCTTTTGTAACACCCCGTATCCAAAACAGACCAAAATCCAGTTTTTCAGAAAATCTGCATGTGCAATCAACGGTTGCCATCGACGGACCGTAGCCTGACCTACGGTCCGTCCTGCACATCCGTCGATTGAGTTAGAAACCCCCCAAAATCTCAGCACTAGAAATTTAACTAAGTGTCGAGCGACGAATGGACCTACGGTCTGTAGGTCGGACTACGGTCCGTAGTCTGTGTTCGTCGATCTACTCCCCATTTACCCACTCTATGAAAAGAACCACGATTGACCAGCACGGTCCGTAGATGGACCCACGGACCGTAAGTCTGATCGTAGGTGGGAATTAGCAGACAGTTAGGGGGAAATGCAGTTGGGTCAACTTCAAATGCTCATAACTCTTAGCACAAAATGAATTAGGTGTCCCATCACATACTAAAAGATAGATAATGGAATTATCTTTCCATAGCCACAAACCTTGATAAAATCAGAGCTCTGAGTAAAAGATTTTGCCCGTTTTAGTAAAGTCCTATCGAACAGACCCAACCTACGGACCCAAACGACGGACCGTCGATTGAACGATGGACCGTCTGTCCAGGTCGTCGTTTGGTGCGACAGCAATCAACTCAGGGTCTTTTGGTCTTTTCCCACTTCGTTTAAACTCTAAGATACATCGTTTTGACCCTAAATCATCAGATTTTAGTCAGTTTAAGCCTAGAAACGTAACTAAAACTTACCTAAGTCAAATTAGTAATCAAAACTTAGAAAAAATAGAAGCAAGAAAGGAGAAAAATGTCAAGAACCCTAGTTCAAGAACGTAGCAAGGTTACAACAGTTTCAGCCCCGAAACCTAAGTATTTTTTTGTGAATTTTATCACCAGGTACGTGGGATTTCACTAGTGGGTTCCTCTCACCCATTGGGTCCCTAGATTTTAGTCAGTTCTTGATTCTCTTATCATGATTAAACCTAGTTTTTCTAGAACTTTGATAGAACTTCATGAATTTATTAAATATATGTTCCAAATCGGATTGTAAAGTTATTATTCAGATTATCGTATGAATTTCAGAACCCTAGCTTTGTAGTTCTTTAGTTCTTGAATTACACATGCTAGGTCAGATATTTCAGTTATTCAGTTATACATGCCTCAGTTTTAATGCATCATTATCAGATTAAATGTTGCATTCTCAGTTTGCATGTTCAGTTTTGAGCTATCCAGTATTTACAGAAATTCAGACATAATCAATTAACTACATAAATCAATGGGAGTAGCATAATACCGAGTTGGACTAGGGTTTAACATACCCAATTAGTCCCAGAACTACTAGCCAAGTAGGTTGTAAGTCCCCTTTGTGGGCATCAATTTAGTGATCACGCCAGCATGCCTTTATACCTCTGGCAGGGTATATTGGGTCCTCTCGATGGGGCGTATACATTGGACTCCACATTTAGCTCATGTGATTTTATTATCGGTTATTAGTAGCTCCCACAGTTCAGTCAGACTCCATTGCATTGACCATTTATTAGTATATTCAGTATTCAGTTTCAGCATGTTATAAATTGGTCATTGTATTCAGTATATCATGTTCAGATTTCTATACTTGCTTTTGTGCTTGTTCAGTTATGTGTTATTTCAGCTTTATTCTATCCTACATGCTCAATACCTTCAAGTACTGACGCATACGTGCGCTACATCTTTTCGTGATGTAGGTTCAGGTTCTTAGCATCCAGATCGCCCTTAGATCGATTTCCGATCTCCAGTTCAGCAGATTCAGTGGTGAGTCCTCATTCTCCGAGGACAATAGTCATGAGTTTCTTTTCAGTATTTAGTCTTTTAGTTTCAGTTTTTTACTAGACTTAGTTGGGGCTTGTTCCAGTATTTTTAGTCTAGTTTATAGGCTATTTTCAGACATAGTTAGTTTTAGTTTAGCGTTCAGTTAATATTTTCTTTGTATTAAACTTATCAGGTTTCATATATCTCAGTTTTAGCATATGTGTATTCCCTATCTTTTCATTTTAAGTATGATTTAGCTTCTGCAACAGTTTATTATCTTTAGTATGCTCATGATCATGCCAGCAGGGTTAGCTTGGGATCACTTGTGGTCCTAGGTTTCATGTCCGCGTCTCGAGAGTATCTCGGGGCGTGACACATTTGGTCCTGGACAGGTGACAAATTAAGTCGAGTATGAAAAGGAGGCTTGTAACCGCTTAACCATGCATGTGGAGCGCTTCACACCCATAATTAAGAACTTACATGGACATAATTTCCAAATCTCTTGGTGCATTGTCACTCGGATTGGAATGTCGCTTTTGGTGAAGACCAAGATTTCCGAAGGCAAAATTCAAACCAAAAAATCTAAAGAAAAACCCACATGCCTTCTGATAGGGGTGTGGTTTGATTGTGGTTGAAGTCGCTCCTCTGCTCGCGTCCTAAGAGTTTGACACTCCTCTCTGGACTATGTCCCAATTCGCTGCTAAGAATAGTTCCACGTCGTGCCGCACCCTTTTTGATGTCGTCCGCACCTGTGGTTCATTTTGGAAAATTCATCCTTTCGGATGCTCTCGACAAAGACTGAGATAAAACTCATTAACATAAAAATGCAATTCAAATGGTAGATAATGTCTTTTACCGTGTTACACTTAATTGCTCTCCTTCAACATTTGACGCCAACTCCATTGGGTTTGACGTAAAACAAATAAAGCTTATGTCTTATGTTTGCAATATAATCTTCACTGTACTCTTCATTTGATTTCAAAATGAATAAAATTTGATGCAGTATGTTGATATTTCTCTCGATGTCGTCTTCGATGATTCTCTTGTAGTTTACTCTTGCCAAATAAAGGATGCAATTGATTTGATTTCTTATGATGGGTAAATATTTCTCCTGCGGATGCACGATTTCCTTCTCTTGCAATGCATGATTTCTTTTTCGCGATGCATGGATTCCTTATCTTGTAATGCATAACTTTTTCCGTGATGCATGAATCTTTCTCTTGCAATGCATGACTTTTTCCGTGATGCATGAATCTCTTTCTCTTGCTATGCATGACTTCTTTTCCGCGATGCATGAGTTTTTTCTCTTGCAATGCTTGACTTCTTTTCCGTGATGCATGAATTTTCTCTTGCAATGCATGACTTTTCTCGCGATGCATGAGAATCTCTTTCTCTTGCTATGCATGACTTCTTTTCCAAGATGCATGAGTTCTTTCTCTTGCAATGCATGACTTCTTTTTCGCGATGCATGAATTTTCTCTTACAATGCATGACTTTTCCCGCGATGCATGACATTTTTCCCGCAATGCATGAATTTTCTCTTGCAATGCATGGATTCTCTTCCGCGATCATAAATTTTCTCATGCAACGCATGACTTCTTTTCCGCGATGTAAAAAATTTCTCTTGCAATGCATGGCTTCTCTTCTGCGATGTATGAATTTTCTCTTGCAACGCATGACTTCTTTTCCGCGATGCAAGAATTTTCTCTTGCAATGCATGATTTCTCTTTCCCGATGCATGAATTTTCTCTTGCAATGCATGGCTTCTTTTTTGCAATGCATGAATTTTCTCTTGCTATGCATGATATCTTTTTCTCGATGCCATCCTTGGTACCAAATGAAGATAGTGCTTCAATCGAGCAATATAGTAATCTTCTAGGTGCGTTCTTGATAGTGACATTGTCTTATCTGACAATACAGTAAAATGAACCTGCAGGTAGTGTATCATCTAAATTGATAATATGAATAAAATGACCCTTCGGGTAGTGATCTTATCATTTCTGATAATATGATGTAGATAACGACCTTGTCAAAAAAATCCATAAGATGTCTTTCTCAGGGTTTTCATTTGATTCATCTTTGAACATAGTTGGATGTTCATTATAGACTTCGTGTTGCTGAGAATTGAATGAGATAATGTTATTCATGTTCCCAGGACTTCGATATAAGCAACATAAAATATTTCCTGTAGACCCGCATCCCCACAAAAACTGTCAATTTTGGGGATCTATTCTTCCTTCGACTTTTCCATATTCATCGGACGAAGGAATTTTTTGATTTCCGGGTAAACCTATAAACCTTCATCCACAGAGAAATTGTTAGTTTTAAAAATGGACTGGTCTGTGTCGATTTCTTCGGTCGTCTGCTCCTTGTCCTGCTATCTTCGATTGATTTTTTCTGATCTCGTGCCTCTTGATAGATAAGACAAAATATTTATGCAAATATAGATAAAATATAAAGGAATTGTTTTTATGAAAATAGATTTTTAAAAAGTAATATTCGGGAAAGGTCACTACCAAGTGTCGTGTCACGTCAGACTTAGTGAACTTCTTTGTGGCTGATGCTTGGAGTCTATCTGATTATTTGTTGGAAAGTACTCAAAGTCACTCTATACTGCCGATAAACCCATGTTGAAATTTTTGAGGCCATCCTCAAAATTTTATCCCAGTTAATTGTCTTGTCTTATCTTTAACTATTGATGAGCAAATCACAGAATTTGTGAGATCCTCTCAAAAATTCTGTCCTAGTTGCAAATCTAAAAGAAACTTCAGTATTGACTAGTTGAGAAAAAATGTTCTTTTTTGTCCCAGTTTCTATTATAAAGAGAAATAGAAATCTTACTGGAGATATGACCGAACCCTTATGGTGCCTACGTATCCCATTGAGGCAGGAATCATGTCAAACGTAATTCCCCCTCAAAGGCTAACAATAATAAGAAATTTACAAAGAAATCAACTGAGGCCGACATAGGCTGCCTACGTATCTCATTCTTGAGAATTCAGGTCGAACGTAGTTCAAATACAAAGAAATATTAAAAGTATAAAGGGTGACGGAGGCCGACATAGGTCGCCTACGTATCTTATTCTTGAGATTTCAGGTCAGACGTAGTTCATTACAAAAGGGATAAATTTTAAACAAAGCCAATACAAGCAAATAGAATGAATACAAGGAGATGACAGAGATACAAACTAAAGCTTCACACGTAATATCTCTTGACAATATTTGTGTTGATCCATTTTGGCCATGCAGTGCCATCCATCTCCGACAGGATCAAATCACCTTTAGATAATACCCTGCGAACCATGTAAGGTCCCTGCCAATTCGGTGCGAACTTTCCTTTGTAATCATCCTGATGAGGAAAAATGCATTGAAGGACCAATTGACCAATTTCAAAAATTCTGGCTCTTACTCTCTTGTGAAAAGCGTGAATCATTCTCTGTCTATATTGTTGACCATAACAAACGACAACCATTCTCTTCTCATCAATCGAGGTTAACTGATCTATCCGCTTACGGACCCATTTAGCATTATTTAATTCAGCTTCTTGGATGATTCTTAAGGATGGTATATCAACTTCCGCAGGTATGACTGATTCTGTTCCATATACTAGCAAGTACGAGTAGCTCCAATCGACGTTTTGACAGTCGTTCGGTATCCCTACAAAGCATATGGCAACATCTTATGCCAACCTCGGTGATTGTCAATCATTTTCCTCAAAATCTTCTTGATATTCTTATTGACGGCCTCTACAACTTCATTCATTTGAGGACGATAAGCGGTTGAGTTTCAATGAGTAATCTTAAACTGCTCACATATATCTTTCATTAAGTGACTATTGAAATCTGTGCCATTATCAGTAATGATGGATTCTGGCACTCCAAACCTGCATATCAGATTGTTGCAAACAAAATCAACTACAACTTTCTTAGTTGCCGATTTATAAGAAGCTGTTTCCACCCACTTGGTGAAGTAGTCAATGACAACCAAAATAAATCTGTGTCCATTAGAAGCGGCTAGCTCTATTGGACCAATGACATCCATGCCCCAAGTTACAAAAGGCCAAGGCAAACTCATAGCATTGTGTTCGTGAGGCGTCACTCGGATCAAATCACCATGCACTTGACATTTATGACATTTCTGCACAAACTTGCACCAATCATGCTCCATACTCATCCAAAAATAATCGGCTCGAAGGATTTTCCTTGCTAGAGTGAGTCCGTTCATATGAGTACCACAAACTCTAGCATGTATTTGTTCAAGAAGCTTCGCAGCTTCGGCAACATCAACGCATTTGAGAAGACCTAAATATGGAGTTCTCCTATAAAGGATTTCCCCACATAGAAAGAAATTGAGAGCCATACGGCGTATCGACTTCTTCTAGTTGAATGTTGCATTCTCAGGATAAAATCCGGTCTCTAAATACTTCTTGATATCAAAATACCATGAGAAACCGTCTGATTCTGCTTCAACATGCAAACAATGGACTGGATGTTCGTTCAACTCTATATCTAGAGGATCAAATAATCAATATCCAGATGTTTAATCATTGAGGCGATGGTAGCAAAGGTATCAACCAACTCATTCTGTGTTCTGGGAGTGTGTCTGAATTCAATCTTACGAAACCTTCTACATAACTTCTATATATACTGCACATACGGTGTGATCTTCGGGTTTTTCACGGCCAATTCTCCTTGAACCTAATGAATTAACAAATCTGAATTTCCAATAACCAGCAACTCATGAACATTCATGTCAATGGCCATCTTCAACCCAAGAATGCATGCTTCATATTCAGCCATATTGTTTTGCAATTAAATAGGAGTTTGGTAGTCATATGATAGTGTTGACTAGATTGTGACACTAAAACCGCTCTGATACCTCTTCCTTGGTGATTCGCTGCTCCATCAAAGAATACCCTCCAACCAGGGTATGCTTCAGAAATATCTTCACCCACAAACGATACCTCTTCATTGGGGAAATAAGTCTTGAGTGGTTCATACTCTTCATATATAGGATTTTCTACAAGGTGATCAGCCAAGGCTTGTACTTTTATCGACTTCTGGGTCACATACACAATATCAAATTCACTCAAAAGCATCTTCAATTTAGCCAACTTTCCGGTCGGCATCGCTTTCTGGAAAATATATTTCAATGGATTCATCCTGGAAATGAGGTATGTGGTATAAGAAGACAAATAATGTCTCAACTTCTGAGCAATCCAAGTCAAAGCATAACATGTCCTCTCCAAAAACAGTATAACGAGCCTCGTATGAAGTGAATTTCTTGCTCATATAATAAATAGTTCGCTCTTTCTTCCCTGTCTCGTCACGTTGACCAAGCACGCATCCAAATATGTTATCCAAGACAGATAAATATAGCAATAGCGGACTCCCTTTTCGTGGAGGAACCAACACCGGTGGATTAGACAAATAATTCTTGATGGCATCAAAAGCACTCTGACATTCTTCGGTCCACTTTGTCAAAACATCTTTCTTCAGTAACTTGAAGATAGGCTTACACACTACGGTGGATTGAGATACGAACCAACTAATGTAGTTCAGTCTTCCCAGGAAACTTATTTCTTCGTCTTCGGAGGCGGTAATTCCTGAATCGCCTTGATCTTGGAAGGATCAAGCTCAATTCCCCTTCTGCTGACTATAAGTCCCAGCAACTTGCCGGCTGGCACCCCAAAAGCACATTTGGCGGGATTTAACTTCAAGTTGTACCAACGCAGACGATCAAAGAACTTTCTCAAGTGATTCAAATCATCTGAACTCTCGCGGGACATGATTATAAGATCATCAACATACACCTTAATCTCTTTGGGTATCATGTCATGAAAGATGGTTGTCATAGCCCTCATATAAGTAGAACCAACATTTTTAGACCAAATGACATCACCTTATAATGATACACACCCCAAGGAGTGATGAAGGTTGTCTTCTCTGCATCTTCTTCATCCATCAGGATCTGGTGATAACCCACCTAACTATCCACAAACAATTGCATTTCATGCTTAGCACAATTATCAATTAGAAAGTGAATGTTCGGCAACGGAAAATTATCTTTTGGGCTTTCTTTGTTGAGATCCTTGTAATCGACACAAATTTTGATCTTCCCATATTTCTTGGCAACTCGAACAACATTGGCCAACCAAGTCGGATACTGTGTCACTTCCACCAATTGAGACTCGATTTGTTTGGTAATCTCTTTTTTAATCTTCAAACTTAACTCGGGCTTGAACTTTTGACTCTTTTGTTTTACTGGACTGAAACCTGGATTGATCGGCAATTTATGGGACACCACATTCGTACTCAACCCTAGCATATCGTTGTAAGCCCAGATAAATACGTCAATGTATTCACTAAGCAAAAGAATCAGGTCCCTTCTTTGACCTTCAATAAGATGGACACTAATTTTGACCTCTTTGATGCACTCCTCGTCTCCAAGATTCACAGTTTAGGTTTCTTCCGAATTCCGCTTATGTTGATTCTCAAACTGCCGAAATTCCTCAGCAACATATTTTGGTACCTCATTTTCCTCTTCATATTCTTCGCCTTCACCATCACCATCACCTGCCTCATTTTGTTCGTTTGGATTATGACATGACATGATGTTAGCAGGTTATAAATTAATATTACTGAAATCATAAACAGACAAAGTTAGGAAAGTAAAATATAGCAAATAAGAAAATAAACAAGTTTTCGATAAAAGATGTTTTCATTCAAATTGAAAAGAAAACAAAAACTTTGGCCATGGCGAAGGGCCATGTTGTCTTTTTAAACATTACGAGGGAATTTCAAAATTCAACAATTAAAAAAACTGTAAAATGGTGGATCTCGGGCCTCTTTCGGACTACCAGCGATTTTTAAAACAGGCATAAATAATGTCCTCTCTACCAAGATGTTCGGGGAATCAAGTTTGGTGTTGAGGTCAAGTTCTGCAGCTGCTCCCCAGGCTTGGCATCACGGATACCAGATGTCTCGACCTCGTCCTCTATGACAACATCAATTTCTTTATAAAGGCCTCAGATTCCTTCCTCAAGGCCATCACGACCGGCATATTCTCAAACTGGAAATGACTGGTACAGATGAGGGATTCGACTGACCAATGCTTGATTACCACTCTTGTTCTTCATTTCCGCTTCATCATCTCTAGGGACGTACCCAAACCAGACCTTAATCCTTTGGAGGGAACTTGAATATGCTCGACAATTCCTTGGAAAATCCTTCCCAATCCAAATCCTAGTTCGAATCTTTTCTGGAGCATCACCGTAGCAATCATCTTGTACATCGAGGGCATTGGGGGCTGCGGATTCAAATCATCACCGGTGGCATTTACCAGCTCCACCGTGTAAAAATCACAACCTTGGGAAACTTCATCGAAGATCAACGCATACCCATTGTAATGGCTTCCTTCACCATGAATGACCAATTCTTGCTCCTTCCAGACAAACTTAATCAGTTGGTGAAGGGTAGAAGGTACAACCCCATCCATTTGGATGAACGACCTTTCCAAAAGAAGATTGTATCTAGTATTGATGTCCAACACCTGAAACTCCACGTTGAATTTTGTGGGACCCATCTGAATGACCAAGTTTACTGCCCCCAACGTGTTTCTTTGCACCCCATCGAATTCTCTCACATTGACTTGGTTCTGTTGAAGCTTTCCCAAGTCAAATTTAGCTGCCTAAGAGTCGATAGTGGGCAAATATTGAGACCAGATCCATAATAAACTAAGACGCGGTCTATAATCCTTTCTCGACACGCAATGGTGACATGCAAAGCTTTGTTGTGCACCCTTCATTTGAAGGGTAACTCTTCGTCACAGAAGCTGATTTGATATCCACAGATAACCTGGTTGATCATGGCTGCTAAATTATCACTGCTTGTGCCCACATGTACATACGTGTCATCCAAAGCTTTCATCAAGGCTTGCCTATGCAGTTGCAAACTCATCAATAGGTCCCACACAAAAATCTGGGTCGATGTATTCTCTAAATGCTTCACAATTGAATAGTCTTTAGGCTGTATTTTTCTCCAGAGTTATTCATCCTTGGCCTCACTTATCGGCCTCTTTGCTTGGTCCTTCTTTTGTCCTCCATGAGTCAACTCCTCCGGCATATAACATCTGCCAAACCTAGTCATGCCTTGAGCAGAAGCAGTTTCGATCACAAACCTCGGTCGAGCAGGAGTTTCTATTGGAACCAAGGCAACATCCTTCTCAGGTGTCAGAATCACAAACTCCTTCTTCTCTTTGATGTTCAACGAAGCTACGACCCTTTCCACTACATCATGAACGATCGGAACTATCGTCTTTGTCGCGCACCAATTGTTATCTGTCTCTATCATATTGGTATTGACGCCCCCATGATATGCAAAGGATTACTGTTGACGTTGGGCGTGACTATCTGGAGGGAGACCACCTTCTAGTCGATCGAATCCTGGATTTTGTGCTTGAGGTTAATACAATCCTCAATATCATTTCCAATGCTATTTGAGTGATATTCACACTTCTGATCAGGTTTGTAAAACTTGGAGCTGGTATCCACTGCTTGGGCCTCATTGGATGGATATAACCTGCCGCAGTTAATTGCTCGTATAACTTTGTTCGTCTTTCGACAAGCAGAGTGAAAATTCTGACGGGTTTTTTCTCGAATCTGGGACGAGGGGATCGTAATTTCCTTGTTGTGGAGGAGGCATCTGACGATAATTTTGGACGTTACGACGGGGATCTTGATATCTTGGATAGGGATTAGTGTGGTAATTTGGAAATGGATCTTGGTAGTTTGGAGGGGTATTTTGGTAAACTGGAGCTGGAGCTTGATATACTAGGGTAGACGCTCGATAATTTGACTGCACATTGGAACAGTTGGGAGCGACGCTTTGGTAATGATGATATGGAGTTTGGTAAGCTGGAGGAGAATTTTGGTAGGAGGGTGTTGGGGTTTGATCATTCGGAAGGGGAGTATTTTGGTAAGCAGGAGGGGGTGTAATTTGATAACTGGGGAAGGGGTACTTTGATAATCAGCTTGTGTATAACAAGCGAGGTATGAACTCTGTGAAGGTCGAGAACAACCTTGGTACGATGAGGAGCTTCTTGGGGTCTTCTTCCTCTAATAAGAGACAACAGACACATCTTCTCTCTTCTTTATCAACAAACTCGATGATCCGGTCAAGTAGCAACGCGGGCAATCTTCCTGGTTCTCAATCCATCTTCGATAGTCTCACCTACCTTTACTATCTCGACAAATTTTGCTCTAATGAGCAGCATGATTCTGTCATAATACTCGGGTTCCTGAACCCGCACAAATACTTCAATAATCTTCTTTTCAGACATAGGAGGCCGAACTCTAGCTGCCTCCTTTTTCTATCTATACGAAAACTCTCTGTAGCTCTCGTTGGATTTCTACTTCATCTTTTCTAAGGAATAACGATCAGGGACAATCTCCACGTTTTAAGCAAATCGTTCAATGAAGTCCTTGGCCAGGGAATTCCAGCTAAGTCATTGCCTTGATTCATTGGATGTGAACCACTCCAGAGCCTCCTCGCTCAGACTTCGGCTAAAGAGACGCATTAGTACAACTTCATTTCTCCCAACTCCCATGAGCTGGTCATAGTAGGCCCTTATATGCTCTAAGGGATTCCCTATTCCTCCAAAAGTGTCGAATTTTGGCATCTTGAACCCTTATGGGAGGTCCAAATTTGGAGGAATGCATAAATCCTCATAGTTCAAGCCGGCGACCTCAGGGATGCATTGCAGCTCCTTCATTGCCCTTCGAATCTCCTCTTTTATGTCTATATTTACGGCTTTTTCCTTCGACCTCCACTCTCTTTCTTTCTCTTCGTAGTGGTCGAGCTCAAAACCATTCACATCGTGCTTATTGGGAACATAAATTTAGAAAGTGGTTTTTCGGGGTAGAGGTAGAGCAACGGAAGGACTTGGAGCGTTTTGAGTAGTTTGGTAGTTCTGCGAGAATGTTTGGGGTTTTAGTGTATTGATTTTGGTGATGGAGGAATACTTGGTGATGGAGGGATGTTTGGGGATGGAATGTGTTTTGATTTTGTGGGAGTGGAGCGTTTTGGTGATTGGCATTTTGAGGGGGAAGTGGTATTTGAGGATTATTGTTTTGATGAGGGGGTGGGGTCTGGTAGAAGGCTGAGGCGTATTGAGGAATTTGTGCGGTTAAGTCGATAACTGAGGGATTTTGAGCAGGAGTGGATGGTGGATTCTGAGCTTGTTCCACGTTAGAAGAGGGAAAGTATAGCGGACGCCTTCTATCACTCGAAGCATTGACAACAAAACCCGGTGGAGACAGATCTTGCTCCTCTGCATTTTAACCCTCATATCGGCAATCTGTTGCATTAACTGCAGGATCAATTCATTCTGGTCTGCAATGGCAGGTTGAGCCACAACAACGTCAGTCAGACTAATTTCTTCACTGTTGTCGCCCATCGTTGCTTTTCCCTTATTTGAACTTTGACCAGGAAAGGAATCTGTGCGGCCTTTAGATCTTGTGAAGTAAGGATGATCAGCCAGCTTATCGACACAGACCAGTTTTAAGTACATGTGGAGGAAAAATAACTCAAAGGAAAATTTGTTAGTTTAAGTTCAGAATACATAATGCAAGATATCACATAGAGAACAGATAAACACACAAAAATTGCTTTGTTTGAGGACATGCTAACCCACGAGTAATGGAGAAGCTTATTTTTTTAACAAGCAGAAATTTGCTCGTTTAATTTGGGACTATATCAAAAAGGTTAAATCACGTTGAGCTAAGGTCTTTTTGCTGTATCTCTTTCGACGTTTGTTGATCTAGACTTCACATTTCCTTGTAGAATGAAAGGGGGAGAATGAAAATTTTGAAAGATAGGGGTCGGGCCTTTGAAAGGTTGCCTCTGTATCTCACAAGAAGAATTCAGGCCCTACGTAGTTCGAATACAAAAGGAGATACTTGTTTTCATTCATTCATTCTCAACGATTACAAGAAAATTTGAAAAACAAACAATAAAGCTTCTAGTGATAAAGGTGGCTCCATCTCAACCATTCTTCTTCTCGCTGCTATATCAGCCACGGGGAACAAACTCGACTCGAATCTTTCCCATGTTGACGAGGGATTCCACGTCGTAGTAAAACTTGAGGAAGCTTCTGATGCTCTGATCTGTAGCGTCATAATAAGCACAAGATTCCAGATTTCTACCCCAACGGGAACGAGTGCTTCGTCATCATCTTGGATAGAGGCTAAGACCCCATTCTGATCCAAATCAATATAGATTTCCAGCAATGTCTTCCTGAATGACGTGAAATAGTGACAATAAAACCGGGTGTCCTGAGTGACTAACTCGTTGGGCTCTGGATGGTCATAGGTGAGGACGGTATTATCACCCTACATGTGCGGGATCTTCACAGTGTTGATCAGATTGCAGATTCTTGCCTTAAGCTACGCACATTCCTCTATAGTGTGTCCTCGTTGGTTCGGGTGGAATGCACACATCTTTTGAGGGTTTTCATGCCCAAAGCCTAAAATTATTCCTTCATAAGGCTTCAACTTGAGATGCTCGTACAAAAGAGCGCATGGCACGACCCTTGCTCCCACGCTATGTGTCAGCTCATAAGCCGGGAGAGTGATCCATTTGTCTCCTCCCTTTAGACATCCCAGGAAAGGAGGCATGTAGATGATTTCCTCGTTGACATCTTCCCCAGTCGCTCCAGGGTGAGTGTTTTCGAGACCACTAATAGCTTCTTGATTAAAGATAGAGCATTTTCCCGCTTATTTTCTGAAGCCTCTTAGTCATAATCTCCGTTTCTCTGTCCACGATGGCGCTTCTTGCATGTTACTGCCATGTCCTCATCTAGTGCCACAGTTGCGGCTCTGACGATTATTGTGGCGATTTCAACTTGGAGTCCTCTTTCTCTGATTTCTCGAATCTCCTGCGTAATTTTTTGCATTTTCCTCCCCAACTCCTTTATTGTAGGCTCCGCCTCGACATTCTTACCGTTTTCCATAGTGTTGATTTGACCTTTCCTGAGATGATAGAGTAATGTTTAGGATCTGGATACTAGGAATTTGTTTTTTGGGTTGAGAAACTAAGACTCGGAAATTTTGGTCGGACATTTACAATAGTGAGTTGTATATAGTTTTTTGGAAATTTTTGACAAGGAGTGGGTTAACAATGTCCTCATTCGAAGCAACACATCACATAAACAGTTAAAGCACATACATCGCGTCCTAAACATGTGGGGGACCTTTTTGTGCCAAGGGTAGGCCTAGCGCATTTGAAAGATGTACGTGTGGAATTGAAACATTTTAATTACCCCCAAGCAAATTCACATATAATAGTTAATGTTCTAAACGAAAATAAGCAGGGGGGGGGGGAATAGGGAACAAAATACAAAGGGTGTTCCCACGCAGGGGTCATTTAAAAAACGTACTGAAATACAAGAAAGGCAAACCCACGCAGGGGCTGATAATGACAGAAATACATATAGAAAAACCCATGCAGGGGCGAAATCCACTATGTTGTTCCTGATGGCCCTGCTTTCATGTGTCTTGTATTGCTAAAATGTGTATCGTAGCATCAACAGGTAACCCTCGCTTCGGCATCCTTTTTCTTCCCAATCCTCGTATTGCATCCCCTCTATCTTCTCTTTAACCCATAAGTCAAGCTCATCAAAACTGCGTCTCACCCTTTCCAATTCTGGAGTTGTATTCTCGAGAGCACATTGATTTTCAAGAAATTTGGCATGCATTTCTTGGGCTTCCCGTTTTACCTCTCTTAGTTCGATCACAACTTTGGCCTCTCTCTTCCACGCTGCGGCAACTGTTTGGGACTGGAGAGGAGATACATTGTATATTTCTTTTCAACCAAACCTTATAAGTTTCATCATATCCGGCGTCAAACCAAACTGGAGCAATGGTGTCTTTGTTCATTCGCTTGGCCTCTTTCCACTCCCTTAACATTTCTGTAGTGTCATCCACTCTATAGTATCTAATGTCATACACGTAGGCACGATAGTATGCTTCTCGAGGCGTGATTTGTTTCCTCCCAAACTGTCTTAGGACTCGGAAGGGTGCATAAGGACGGATTCCCCGAATACCTAGTAGTAGAAGTACAAGTTGTCTGCGGCCCTCTATGACGGCATCCCTTGAGATGAATCAACCGAGTATCCATTGGATATCTTCTTCTTAGTTCGGAGAAAATTTGAGCTCATCTTTCTCTAGTCTTCCGGTTTTTCAAATTTGGCCAAAATAGCATATCGTTCAAATCCCTAAGAGTGGTCTTATCATCCAGCGTATGCAGTTTCTGAGTCCCATGCCCTTTCGCCAAACATAACGGCGTCTTATGGAGATTTGAATTTTCCGACCCTAAGACTAACGGAAATTAGTAACAAATAAATAAATGCGATAAAGTTAAAGAGAGAGAGAACTGGGTCCAAATCCGGTTTCTGTCCGCTTGGACCGGTATTTGGACCCATTTTTATTTTGGGCATTTGGACCATTCACCTGGTACATGTCCTAAACTCTAAGGAAACAATAAACAAATGACTAAGTGGGCTTAGGCCCAATAATAACAAAATACAACTGAAATAAAACAAAATGTGGGCTTTTGGCCCAAACTCTTCAATTTACGATTTGTTTCAAATTCTTCAACTTCAAGGCCTGTTCGTCAGTTTTGGTTGGCTAACTTGAGATGGAGAATTGGGAAAAGGCACAGTAAGGAAATGCGGTGATAGGATCCATGCGGACCCGGACAAATTTTCACCTTTCTCCGGGCAGCGACCTGAGCGCAACGAGCAGGAAGACGATTTCACCACTAGCTCTAACTTCAAGAGCTTTTGTGGATCCTGACTAGTTCCCAACCAACCACGAATGAGAAAGAAAAGTATGTATTAAAGATGTGTATATTAGACGAGTGCTATAACTTAGTGGTTCTTTTCTCCGTGAAAGTTCCCAAAGTTCCAACTACTTCCTCTAATATTTTCCCTTTCAACTCTCTGTAACTCTCTCTGTGACTGTTTTTTCCAATTTCAAAAAAAAATAATTCCTCCTCTCTCACAAAAGAAAAGGATTCTTTATATCAAAGGATTAGGGTTCCGATTTGGGGGAAAAAGAGGTGAAAATCGGATGAAAGGGCCCATTCCGATTTTGAATTCCAAAACCCTTTTCCCTTTTTTGGATCAACCAACATTTTTTGAGAGTCAAACTTAAACTAGAAGAGGAAAGGGGATAGAAGGTCGAGATGAGTTCGAGTGTCCTTGGTGAGAAACGTGGCTCCATCTCACGCTATCAAGGACGCAATAGCAGCTGAAATTGCGGACAAAAGTTGTGCGAGAGTACGAGTCGATATCGACGAGAGAAAGAAAACAAAACCAGTTTGTACATACTCTGCTGTTGTTGCTTTTCCATGTTTTTGTTGTGAGCGTTGCTCACGCGTGAAGGGAGAGTGACGCGCGCAGGAGCCATCTTGGTGCCCTCTACGCGCTGCTGTTGCCATTGAGGTTGGGCGTGAAGATGTTGATGTCGCAAATCTGTTTGGGGCGTCACTTTTTCTGGGAATTTTCGCGTCCGTTCTGGTTTTCTTTTGCTGAATGGGGAAAAGACTAGGCCGGGTTTAAATGTGTGGGCTGGGATCGGGTACTGTAGAGGGATTTGGGCTGGGGAAGTTGGAATTGTTATGGAAATTCAAAAGTGGTCAAAAGAAAGGTGGGCCTGGGATGAGGAATTGTAATTGGATTTGCTGGCCCAAAAAAAATGACTCTTTAAAAGTTGAAAAATATATATAGACTTGGGATAAAATCTTGAATAAATTTCGGTTATAATCAAATTTAGTTCGATCGATGAATTAGTCAAAATCTAAACATACCGAATTTATATGAAAATTAATTAATGAACCTCGCTTAACTTTAACGAAATGAAAAAAACTTTTTAACTATAAACTAAATAATTAAAGATATAACTTATTATATGTCTAGACTAATTAGTTGGATACTTATGTAAAAGTAAAATCTTTTGACTCGATTTTTTTTTAAATATTAATAAAATATGCTAATTATATAAAAATGTATTTATCGCTCAAAAATCATAAAATGACTAAAATTAACTTGAAAAAATATTTGAATTTTATAAAATTAATTATTCGCAATCGTTTGGAATTAAAAAGAGGTTTGAAGATTAATTTATATCGGGGAGGGTCAAAATTGGGTGTCAACACCTCCTATAAGGAAGGTGAATTATCGATCAGACCCAAATAAATTGCCTCCCTTAAAGAGAATGGATAAACATTCTTGTCTGAAGTGCTTTCTATGTTTTCAAATAAACTAATACCAAAATAGTCTTTTTCTCGCATATGAAATATTATTTGTCGATCGAACTATAAATGAATCACTTTCCTTAAAGAGAATGTAAAAACACACACTCTGGTTAGGACCGCTTGCCTTGTAAGAAAGTTTTTCACATAAACTAACAAATCCTCATATAGAAAAGGTGAGTGATTTGCCTAAATTGAAAATGAATTATCATCCAAACATAGAAAGGAGAAACACCCTAGATAGGAGCGCTTATCCCTGTAAGGAAGTATTCAAACAAACTAAAAATCCGAAGTTGTTCTTCCTTCTTTCAAGATGGTGATTTTTTTTATAACTATAACTGTATTTGATAACTTCGATGATTCGTTATATTTATTTGGTAAGAATCTCTTATTTCTTTACAACACATATTTTATGTTGCAAATATCAATTTATGAATTTTTAACATTATTATTTGTGTAGAAGATGAAATGAATACATTATCGTTTGGGTTAAACGTGCAACACACATAAATCCTAGAGACTAGTGTATTTATGTATGTAAAGGATGGACAATATCGTGTAATTAATTAATTGTTTTAGATTATCGTAATTTGGTGATTCATGGGAACAAACAAGTTCTACCATAAAACAGACTAAAACTTGTCATTATGATATTTTATGACATTTAGTATTACTAAAGTGGAGGTTTTAGGAAAAACGATAAAAGTGTGAACTGATAACATATTATTAGATGTTAAAGAGGAAAATATAATTAATTGTGATTTGTCGGTTAGTTAAATAAATTAAAATGCAAATTCATTCACTTATCTAGTTTTTGGACACGTGTTTCGCACGTGTTCCACGTTAATTTTCATTGATATGTTAAAATGACTAAATTTCTATGAAAACATGTATATAGTGAGTAATAAAATGTAACAACGACAAATAAATATTTAATAATATGACAAAAAACACCAACTGAAGGGCGTATTTTGATATTTCAAACTAATTCTTTTTAAGCAACAAACTGTAACTTTAGAATTTTTGTTTATAGTTAGTAAGCTTTTAATAAAGTCACAATGGCTAATGTAAGCCCAAATTAATGAGAGTATAGACTTACGACAATAAAACATTCAAAGAAAACTAAATCAAGAAGTTTAATTGAGAAAAAACAGACACTCAAAACAAACAGAGAAGAAAAAATATAGTCTATACATGCTTCTTAAGTTTTTGATTAATAATAATATAGATGGGAAAATTAATACAAAATTATTGTAGAATTTCTGAATTCTTATGAACTCCTTCTCCCATATCCAACCATTTACTTTAGCTATAGAATAAAAATACTAACCTTGGGTAAGGATTTCATAAAACAAAAAAATCATGAATTTATTTACATAAAAATGAAGGAATACCGAAAGTTATTGTAAAGTTTTAGATTAAATATTTGGGGGTTATGAATATCAAATTTAAAGCTGCTCAAATTCTTACTCACATTATCACTAATTCATTATGTTGTGGCAGGCTCGTGTTGTAGAAACACATTCAACCTAACTAGGGTTCTATTATCCTACTGAACTAATATTTTATGTATTTTCATATACCTTTAATTTTGTGCTAACTTCAACCAAATAAGTTGATTGTGTTTGTACAACATGTGCCCGACTCTCTTTCTTTAGTTGTCAAACATTTTTTAGTTGTGGTACTCTAATTTTATCTAATTTTATCTAATTTAATACAAGCCATATGTGTTGATGCAGGAGCAATTGTTGAAAAAGAAGGCAGAGTAAATTGAGAAACTGAAAAACAAGATTTCTCTAGTCCACCAGTCAGCAGAAGAAAAAAGAGAGATAATTGAAGCAAAACGTGGACAAAATCTTCTTACCGCTGAGCAGATGGCGGCAAAATGTCGGGCCTCTGGAAGTTCTCCAAAGAAACCACTCCTTGGATGTTTCTGAAGTGGAAAATACTAGATTTGTATCACTGTTATAAAAGTCGTATAGTGAAGTTTGTGGATTGAGAATTTCTTTGCATTAGAAACATTGTGTGCTTATAAGCCTTGTGGAATCTATTGCTTTCGTTATTACGAGTGCATAACAATGTATTCGAGTGTATATAAAAGCTGGTGAAAATTATCTCTGCAATTGTATTGAAAGAAACCTACTATATTAGCAATGAGGCCAACTCCAAAACAAGCCTCTTAATTCAAAAGATTTGATATTAGACACTAAAAATGAATCGCTTATTACAAGGTTGTTGTGTGCTTACCGCGATTGTCATATTACTGCAGCAAGATACTACTGCAGTATCATGCTTAAGGGGAAACTATTTACACTAACAATTTAATAGGATGTAATTTATCCCAAAGGATGATTATGTAAATGACTCATATCGATCACATTGATCACGTTACTATTTATGTTGTATTCACCAGATAACAATTCGTCAAATCCATTTGCAGCAGACATGTAATCTTCAAACTTGTGTTGTGCTTGAAACACATCATCATCTACTATTTCATTGTCAACCCCTTCACTCATAAATAAATCATGCATGAAAGCATCTAGGAACTCTAAATCGTTCTAACCAAAATTATTCTTGGAAAGATTTGAGTTCTGATCATTAAATTGATCTTAGCTAAAGTCACTCATCGAATAATACAACAAATAATCTGTATCTGTTAAGAATAATGAACCTTCTATCATGTGTGCAAAAGAGTCCAAACTAGAATTTCTGGAAGGAGAAGATACTGCATCTAAAGTTATTGATTTATCAGTAATAAATTATTGGTTAGTTGCTTCGGTAACAGTTTGATTTTTTAAATATTGGAGAGTTCAGAAATACTCTTATTAGGAGTTATTCCTTGAACATGTTGATAAAAGATGTTAGAATGAGAAAGATTTTGATAATTGACAAATACAGAAACAAATGAAAGAAACAGGTTTGTGCGACGTGTTTCCTACAGACCGAATCCGACTTGGATAAGGAGAACATCAACCACGCAAATTAGAAGATATAAAGTTGTGGAAGTATTGCTTTTTCGACAAGCAACCAGTACATAAAGTTTCCTTTTATAAAGGAGTTCGCAACCAAGTTGAAAAAGGAATTAGCGATCAATAATGTTTTCTTATTTAATTAAGGAAATTTTGTGGAAGGTTTTCTTATTTATTTAAGGAAATTGTGTGTAAGTTATCCTATCCTAAACAAAGAAGGAAAAACTACTTCCTACTTGTTTAAGGAAACCTAGAGTCAAAAGGAAAGAAGCGTAAGTTTTTATTGAATCCAAGTTGACTTCTACAAGGCTTTGAGGCGGCAAAAAATTCCCACAAAGTTGCTGGAAGTTGCTGGGAATGAAGTAGGAAGACAGACGGTAACGCAAGTTGCTGGGATTCCAAGTTCGAATTGAAGTTACGGCGAAAACTATTTCCTACTTGGTTAAGGAAATAATTTGAGGCGGCAGTGATGAAGAATCCAAGTTGAGTTCAACAATGTTTGTGTAGCGACAAGACAAAGTTTAATCAAACAAGGAGTTGAAGATGCGGCGAAGACAAGTTCGAGTTGAACTAGAAGTTCCACACAAAGTAGGATTTCTAGTTGAAATAGGTTTTGGATTCAAGTCCAAATCTATAAATAGGGTGATAGTTTTGCTTGAGAAAATTGCGCACTTACACAGAGAGAAGATCAAAACACGATCAAGAGGTTTGAGAGAGTTTTGAGATTTATTGGGAGTGTTGCAATTTGTGAGTAAAAATTGTAAGATTATATTCAAGAGTCTTGTTTACAATCTGAGTTTTGTGAGTAGGAGTTGTTCGACAAGTTGTAGAACTTGAAGAACATAAGAAGATATAAAACCGGGGTTTTTTGTGTCTTTGGGTAGCTAGAAATTAGAGTTAATAATTTCTTAGCTAGGAATTAGAGTTTATAATTCCTCTAGGAATTAGAGTTTATAATTCCTTAGGTTACATAGTCTTGTAATCTGTTGTTGATGTTCAAAGTTTAATGAAGTGGAGTTAAATCCTACAGAGTTGTAGTTCGTGGTTTTTACCATTATGAGTTGGGGTTTTCCACGATGAAATATTGTGTCATTATTTTATTTGTTTCACAAAACGTAACTACTGTAATCTGCAAAGGAACATATAGAATAAACTTGTTCCTTAGACGAATTCGGGGGTCAGAATTCCAACAAAAGAAGAGTAAGAAAAATAATTTTTCTTTCAAGAAGTTTTGAACTTTATTAATACCAACATTTAAGAGACTCTACTCAAATAAAAAATAAGGGGGGGGGGGGATATGACTAGAAGGACAACTAAGATATTAATAAAGAAAAACACAATTAAAAATCCAAGTTTGAGTGAACACTACAAGAGAAACACTTTTTAGGAGTTATTTCACACCCTTGATCCTATGATTATATTCTAAAGCTTCGATTTTAAGTCAATATTTTGATCGTCATCTGCTTTAACATTTTAAAAAAATGAAAGGCTTATCTAATTTTTTGATTAAAGGCTTTGTAAAATTAAGTGGGTCCAACTCCTATCTTTGTACACTTGACTTGAATGTGACTCTTCAATCATTGAATGGAAAATAGCATGACCATTTGCTCTTGAAACAAATTGAGAGTGGCCTTGTTTAGAATCTAACTTGAAACGTGTCGTTCTTGACTCAAGGTAACTTGCAAATTAAATAATATAATGTTGAAGTAGAAAATAACTTATCGACACAATTTACAATATATATATATATATATATATATATATATATATATATATATATATATACTAGTCTATGGACACGTGTGTTGCACGTATGTTTCATGTGAAGTTTTATTGATGCGTTAAAACAATTAAAATTTTGTGCAAATCGTATGAGTGAGTAATATTTTTTAATGTGCATCAAGAAACACCAAATGAGAGCCACATTGTAATGTTTAAAATCAATTCCTTTGAAGCTACCATCGGTAAAACAATTCCGTTGAAGCTATTATCGGTAATTTTTTAACTTTTTTTAGTAGTTAACACACTTGCAATTGTTGGGCTATTGCCCATGTTCCAGCCAAAGGCCCATGGCCTAATCCTACTTGAAAAAGGATTGGAATTATTCTCTTTATTTGGTTTCCAATTCTATTAGGAAAAGGATTGGAATTGTAATCCTATTTGTAGTTGGTTTTTGCTTTGTAAGGAAAAGCACAACTCTATAAATAGAGGATGGTCTTGAGAGAATAATTCAATTGCTCATTGGTATTGTCTTTGAAAGACAATAGAACATAAGAGAGGTTTTTTGAGAGAGCTTTCAACAAGAGAAAAGAGAGAAGAAAAAGGATTCTTTTGCTGCAGTCTTTTTCTCCGACCAGCAACGTTCAGATCGTGTTTCCCGATTAACTAACCGTTGGATCGGTCTGCAATTTGGACCGAGTGTTTCTTACATCGTGGTGCTTGAGTTGAACGGTGGAGATCGGATTTGGATGTCAGAAAGATCCTGTTTTAGGTCCCGAACAGAAGCTGGATTTGGGTGGTGTTTCTTTCTATTTATCTTTTGTTGGTGTAGCTATTGTTTGTTCTCTTTTGGCACTTGTTGTGTAGCCATTAGAAGAATATTTGTAACCCTCTTATTGGTATAGTGAAGCAATTCGGATCTTGTCGATCCCGTGGTGGTTACCTTCGGTTTGAAGGGTTTTTCCACGTTAAACTTGGTGTTCTTTATTGTTAGATTTTCGTTTTCATTTTTTCGTCACAACAACTGGTATCAGAGCTAAGGTTATCTATATGGAGGGGAATATGAGCAAGATGGTATGTCTAAACGGAAGAAACTACAACATATGGAAAAAAAAGATGAAAGATCTATTATTCGTCAAGAAGATGCATCTTCTCGTTTTTTCTGCTCATAAACCCGAGAATGTGACCGATGAAAATTGGGAATTTGAGCACCAACAAGTATGTGGATATATAAGACAATGGGTTGAAGATAATGTTCGCAACCATATTGTGAATGAGACACATGCTAGAACATTGTGGGAGAAGTTGGAGACGTTTTACGCTTCAAAAACTGGCAATAACAAGTTGTACTTGTTAAAACAATTGATGACCTTTAAATACAAGGAGGGCAGTCTTATTCTTGATCATATCAATGATTTTCAGGGTATTCTTGATCAACTATCAGGAATGGGTGTTAATTTTGATGATGAAATACAAGGACTTTGGCTTCTTAATACTCTACCGAATTCTTGGGAAACTCTTCGTGTTTCTTTAACAAATTCTGCCACAGGTGGAAAGGTGACTATGGAATATGCAAAGAGTGGTGTGTTGAATGAAGAGGTTAGAAGAAAATCTCAAGACACATCTTCACATTCAGATATTCTATATACAGAAGATCGAGGGAGACATAAGACAAGAGATTCGAGGAGTAGAGGTAAAAGCAGAAGCAAGTCAAAATTCAACAATCCAAATATTAAATGTTATCATTGTGGAAAGAAAGGACATATTAAAAGATTTTGCAAACAATTGAAGCAAGATCTTAAAGAAGGGAAGAAGGAAGAAAACAATGAAAATAATGTTGTTGTTGTTGTCCAAGATGACCTTCTCTTCGCTTGTGATAAAGACGTCATCAATTTTGTATCTCAAGATACAAGTTGGATAGTGGATTCTGGAGCCACATCACATGTCACACCAAGAAAAGACTTCTTTTCATCTTATACTTCTGTTAACTCTGAGTTGTTAAAGATGGGTAATGCTGGTCAGGTTAAGGTGTTTGGTGTTGGCACTGTTTGTTTGAAAACCAATACTCGTTCAATGTTGGTCCTTCAGAATGTCAAGCATGCTCCAGACATTCCGATAAATTTGATCTCTGTAGGACAACTAGATGATGATGGCTATCATAATGACTTGTGCAATGGCCAATGGAAGCTCACCAAAGGCTCATTGATTTTAGCTCGAGGAAGAAAGCATTCAAATTTATACGTGACACAAGGATCGATTCTTGTTGACTCTATAAATTTGGTGGAGAGTGAGACTTTATCAGAATTGTGGCACAAGAGGCTTAGTCATATGAGCGAGAGGGGGATCACCTATTTGGCTAAGAAGAATTTGCTTGCTGGTATGAAACAAGCAAAGGTGAAAAGATGTGTTCATTGCTTAGCAGGGAAACAGAAAAGAGTTTCTTTTCACAGTCATCCTCCTTCAAGAAAGTCTGAGCTATTGGAGCTAGTACACTCAGATTTGTGTGGTCCTTTCAAAGTGAAGTCAAAAGGTGGTGCACTTTACTTTGCTACTTTCATTGATGATCATTCTCGCAAGATTTGGGTATATCCTTTAAAATCCAAAGATCAAGTGCTTGATGTGTTTAAACAGTTTCAAGCCTTATCTGAGAGACAAACGGGAAAGAAATTAAAATGTATTCGCACTGATAATGGTGGTGAGTATATTGGTCCCTTTGATAACTACTGCAAATCGCAAGGAATTCGTCATCAGAAGACTCCTCCAAAGACTCCTCAATTAAATGGCTTGGCAGAGAGGATGAACAGAACTTTAGTTGAGAGAGTTAGATGTGTGCTTTCAGAGGCTAAACTTCCAAATTCTTTTTGGGATGAAACACTTAACACTGTTGCTTATGTTATCAATTTGTCTCCTGTTGTTGCTTTGGATGGTGATGTTCCAAACAGAGTTTGGTTTGATAAGGATGTCTCTTATGATCACTTGAAAGTATTTGGGTGTAAAGCTTGTGTGCATGTTCTAAAAGATGAGAGGTCGAAATTGGATGTTAAAACTAAGCAGTGCATCTTCATTGGTTATGGTCAAGATGAGTTTGGATGTCGCCTTTATGATCCAATTGATAAGAAGCTCATTAGAAGTCGTGATGTTGCGTTCTTTGAAGATCAAACTATTGAAGATATTGACAAGACTGAGAAACCAGATTCTCAGACTGATGAGAGCTTAGTTAATGTTGATACAATTCATATTATTGATACATCTTCTGCACATGAAGGAACCCAAGATAATGATCAGAGTGTAGAACATATAATTGTTCCTACTGATGATGTTGTGGTTGATAATCAACCAACTCATGTTGGGATGACCTCTTCGGATGCTCCAGAAACCTCTTGTAGAAGATCTACTAGAGAGAAGCGAAGCTCAACACGTTATTCTCATGATGAGTATATTTTATTGACTAACATGGGAAAACCTGAAGGTTATGATGAAGTCATGTTAGATACTCATAGAGATAAGTGGAAAGAACTCATCGTAGACAAGCATGAGTTTTGTAGAAGTGTGGCAGGCAGGAAGCCTGTCAAAAGTTCCTCCACTTGAAGTCCATTTGGCCCCTTGGCTGGAGGGGGAGTTTGTTGGTCTATTGCCCATGTTCCAGCCAAAGACCCATGGCCTAATCCTACTTGAAAAAGGATTGGAATTATTCTCTTTATTTGGTTTCCAATTCTATTAGGAAAAGGATTGGAATTGTAATCCTAGTTGTAGTTGGTTTTTGCTTTGTAAGGAAAAGCACAACTCTATAAATAGGTCAAATAATATATATATATATACATATATATATATATATATATATATAATCCATGAACAATAAATTTGTAAGATACATGTATCTACTTTAATTTCTTGTCTTCAAGATGTAATTGTTCCTTTTTCTATTTAGTTTAGTTAGTTTTATAACATTTTTAGCTAATAAATAAATATGTTTATCATGAACAATCACTTTGAAATAAATTTATTGTATCATATTAGTGATATGATAATATTTTTATTATATTTTAATATGAATCAAAAAATTATAAGAGAATGTGCATAGTCAAGAATTAGATAATTAAGTGCAAATCATGATATAAATGCATGAGATATCAATAATTTTTCTTGGATAGCATGACAAAGCTAATACATGAACCATATTAAATTGCTTGTAAATTTCAAAATAACCTTTGATATTCCTAAAAAGGATATGTTATTATTTTTTTGTGCATTTAAACATTAATAATTCAATTGCTCATTGGTATTGTCTTTGAAAGACAATAGAACATAAGAGAGGTTTTTTGAGAGAGTTTTCAACAAGAGAAAAGAGAGAAGAAAAAGGATTCTTTTGCTGCAGTCTTTTTCTCCGACCAGCAACGTTCAGATCGTGTTTCCCGATTAACTAACCGTTGGATCGGTCTGCAATTTGGACTGAGTGTTTCTTACATCGTGGTTCTTGAGTTGAACGGTGGAGATCGGATTTGGAGGTCAGAAAGATCCTGTTTTAGGTCCCGAACAGAAGCTGGATTTGGGTGGTGTTTCTTTCTATTTATCTTTTGTTGGTGTAGCTATTGTTTGTTCTCTTTTGGCACTTGTTGTGTAGTCATTAGAAGAATATTTGTAACCCTCTTATTGGTATAGTGAAGCAATTCGGATCTTGTCGATCCCGTGGTGGTTACCTTCGGTTTGAAGGGTTTTTCCACGTTAAACTTGGTGTTCTTTATTGTTAGATTTTCGTTTTCATTTTTTCGTCACAACAGCAATAAAGTCACATGACTAATTTGAACCAAATAACAATACAAACTTACAATAATGATTAAAAAAATCATTAAAACTAGATTGGTGAAGCTTAATAGAGAAAAAAACTCAAAAATAAAATAAAAATAAAACATACACATCAGACTTTATTCATATAGATCATAGATAGAAAATAAATATAGAATCAATAAGTTATCCATATTCGAAATTCGGAAGGTACAAGTTTAAAGAGGAAAAACAAAAGACAGAAATTGCACTGACAAATCCTATAATTTGCAGATTATGTATAACGAAGTATGCATCATATTTTTCTCTAAAATAAGATAATACTTATTTCTGACAAAAGTAGAGACAACATTACCAGCGGTGCTTGACATCATATTCATTGCTTCACACACCATATTTGTGTGCGTGCATGTGACAAAATAATAAATCAAACATCTATTTTAAAAGCTGCCACTTGAGAAAATATTTGTTGTTATTATACAGAGACACCATTAAAAATTTGAACTTGTATTGTGTTTACTGTGATTTATACTTTAGTTATTTATTTGCTGAATAGAAATAAAGTCGAAAAAGCGAACAAACAAAGTTACCATCTAGCAATAAATACGTGAAGAAAATCAATATCATATAGCCTCATAATGATATATAGAAATGTGTCGTTTGAATTCCATGCTTTAGATTACTGTAAATGCATGTAAACACCTTTAACTCTAAATACTGAATTAACTAAGAGTATTGAAATTTAACGACAAAAGAAATCTTAAAAATGATCAATAACTTATCAAACAGGATGGATAAACATATTTTTCAACAAAACTTGCTAACAAAGCAAAATAGATGTACATTTATCAGTTCAGCCAAACGTTTAAATTTGTTGTCTGATTTATAACTATTTCTTTTATAATAATAACCTATCTCGTGAAATTCGTCTAGGGATTGTAGGTTGTACACGGACCTTACCTCAACTCAGAAGTCCATCAACTTGCGTTGAGTATAGCAAATTAGAGTAAAATATGAAAAAGAAAAATGACAGTGAAGAGAATATAATAAAACAACTATTACGAAAACAATAACAACAACAACAACAAAAGTGCAATAATCGAAACACCATAAAAATAATTGGTGTTAGAAAGCAAAAGAAAGACAGTACATGAATAAAAGTACTATGATGACAAACACCACTAAGCCTAAACCCTTCGAAAAGCAAGAGAACACTCCAGTACAACCTTCTACCTTAATATGTGATCTCCATGCTTAAGCATTTTCTGTAATTGATCAAATCATCATCTTTTTTCTTCTGAGATTTGAAAGGAGAATTAGCTTATGTATTTGCCAATAATAATTTTACCTCATGTGCATGATGTTTATAAGCCAAAAGTTTGTCTAGAATTTTGTAGAAAGCTCAAAAGTTATGTTGGAGAATGGAGAGACATTCTTAAAATGCGTTTTAAACACTTTTTCATTTTTAGTATTTAATATAAAATAATTATTATTTAATATCTAATTTTATAACATTTTGAATTAAAATAGAGGCAAAATAGTATTTCAACTTTTTCTTTTATGACTTCTCACTTATAATATAAAAAAATAGGTTGAATCCGTCGGTGACCCCTTAAAGTTGGCACCAACTTTCACTTAGACACCTTAACTAAGTTTTGTTCATTTTAGACACCTCATATCATGCCCCGATGCGTCATATTGACACTTTTTATTGAATTTTCAAACTTCGTGTGTTGCACTGATTTTAAGCGCGTGAAAATCATTTTTTTATGGAAAAAAATATTTTTTTCACTTCATCTTCTTCCCTCTTTCTCCTTCACCTTTCACCACCATTATGTATTGATTCTGAGTAAAACAAAAAGAATCATATACTCATTGAAAAGGGTTAAAAAAGAATCATAAACTGATTGAAATAACTTACAAAAGCTTTTTTTTAAAAATAAAAATCAGATCTAAAAATTAACATCCATACCTCACCGAAAAAGATGGAGATCAACCATTTTTGTTACTATCTTTCTCTCTCTTTTCCACAAAAATATATTTTATTTAGAATTAGAATTATTAGTGATAAAAGAAAATTTGAGACGTCATTGAAAAAAAAATGGATCTAAATCTCCTCAATTTTTTCGACGAAACTCTAATTTCCGGTGAAAATTTTTAGATACGAGTCATTGAACTTCCTAGAATATGAAGTCTTTTCTTATTGAAATATTTTTAAAATATAAATTTAAATGGTTTTTCTTTCTTCTTTTTATAATTATTTTTATTTTTTTAACCAAATTGACACATGTCTTCTCATAATATGTCGTCATGCCATGTCATCGGCGAGTGGATTACACACATTTTTTAATTTTTGGTGATTGTTAAAAAAGTGTCAAAATGACATAGTGGAACATATTATAAAGTGTCTAAAATGAACAAAATTCACTTGAAGTGTTTAAGTGAAAGTTGGTGCCAACTTTAGGGGGCCAGCGATGGGTTCAACCAAAAAAATATGATTTATGTTCTTGTAAAAGCTACCATGATCCCCACCAAAAAAAATTCTACATACAAAGGAATAAATTATTGAGAAAATAATTTTTATCTCAAAAGTAAGTTAAATATATTCTATAGCTGAACATCCAAAAAAGAAAAAAAAACGTACGTCAACCTCTTCATTAGCTTTCCAAATCAAATCTGAGAAATCTACAAATCAAAATAACTTGAAAGGACGAGCAATTCAATAAAGATCTTCTAAGAAATGAAAAAAGAATGAGTATTTCGAATTATATCATACAATGATTACAATTTGAATGGCCAATTTTGAAGGTACTTCTTGAGCTGTTAAATTCAAGGTAGTTCTTCAACCTGTATTCCTTACATACTATATGTTTGTTTCAATGAGTTAAGGGTGAGTAGAGTGACCTTGTCATGTTTAAAATGCAACTTGGACTTGGGATAGCCTAATTCTGGAGGAGATGTTTTCAACTTGCAGATATTCCCAACTTATAGACAGAGGTATAACTGATCACTTTAGTAGACTTGGTAGTGCTTCACTTATCTTAATTTTGTAGTATTCGTTTACACCTGACCAATGCGGCTTAGCATTTTCATTTAATCCTGGCTCTTGTTTACTTACTATGTTCCTTAGAGGTACAAGAAACTCTGCATTTTGTGTTGCTTCAGACGACTTGCCTTGCAGTTAGAATGTACAAAATGGACACATCATTACAATCTTGTTACGTTTCAAGAAATTTTTTTGAAGCAATCATGGATCATTTACTGTTATCACTGGCCTATATGCTCTTTTCACGCAGGTTCCATTGCAAAAATCCAAAGACTTTTTTTTCCTTGTTTCTCATCCTGAATAAGCTATCTCTCCCAATTGTCACTGAGAGTGTTATGGATGGGCCAGGACCAGTATGGGTGAAGTGTCCCAACACTGAATTAAGAGACTATGTTTGAGATCCGGGTTGATAAATACTTGTGAGAGCAAATTAGACTTGAGCAACTTGTTGAGAAAAATGTCTAGTCCTCTCATTCCTTTTCTCTGAATTCTGCTTCTCATCCCTTTCTTCTACTTGTGTTCCTCAGTTTCCCTTTTAGTTCTTTACTCCTTTGTACGTACTTGTAATTACGAGTTAGTGAAATATATCTACCGGTTGTTCGAGTTTGAATTGTGTTGGTCTAGTTATTGGGTTCATTACAGAGAGCACTTCACAAGTGAACTGTAGGAAAAGGCTAGAAAAGGAGTTCAAGCTCTGTCTTGGCTCTCCTTCTCAAATCTCACTTTTACTGGATTTGATCGCGTCCTCCAATGATACCCATCGAAGAAGGCTTTCAGTTACGTGTGTTCCAGGGTTTAACTGATCTAGAAATGAGTGACTTCGGAAAGCTAAAAAGAACAACAGTAGGCTTAAGATTATTACTTATTAAAAAGAACTATAGTCTTAATTTGGTTGTGTCTAAAGTATCATACATTGTCATCTGCTTTGGTGGTGAAGCATTGCCAGTGTCCTTCCTATATGAGTTCTAAGCTAAGAGAAATTTTAACTTTGCTAAACTCTGAGTGTCATATCAACTTGAACATTCATGCCTACTTAACGAAATAATCATATAGATTGATGTCTTTCATGTTGTTTTCCTCAAACAGAAGATCAAATAGGAGGACTTAGGCTACAGTAGTGAACTTTTGAGTTTATAACTACTGCCACTCGTCATGTTACTATAAACACATTTTATACTACCTTGTAATTGACTGTTTGATTAATTGTTAATTGAGGAATATTTTTAATTTCTCATGTTACAGAAGATAATAGTGCGCACTCTCTCTCTGTTTGTGTTAATTTTTACACATGATTTCAGAGTTTACAATACAAGGGTATTGACTGCTTGGCTTATTACTGCCCTTCTTTTCGAACAATATAGATGGAATAAACAGATTACATGCCCGAAAACTACAATAAAGAATCAGGTAGAAGACTAAAAAACTGAATTGTGATTGCAATATGAATCATTACAGAATAATATAGACAGTAAGTCGTGTTTGTGGGCAAAACTGAAGCTCTACAAAAAGGACATGATTTTTTCCTCTGCAACCATTTGTCGATGCATTCACCATGAAATTCATGGCCACATTGAAGTGTGCCAATGTTATCTTCATCTTTATATTCAAGCAAGCAGATAGCACATGCTTCTTTTGTTCCTCATCATCATCAGCATCTTTGTTGGCGTCTATGTCCATAACACAAGTAACATAACATGTACTTCTTTCGAAATACTCAGACATATCTTGATCCACAGACTCATTAATATCTTCTTCTCCACCACCTCTTCTTCTTCTTCAATTTCATCAGTATAGGTGATCAAGAATGGATTGAGGCACTTGAATATTGTAATGAATGTAGTTAGTATTCACTTGCATTCGAGCTGTCCTAGTCCTCCTTCCACTTGTTTGCTGATTGCCTTGATCAAGCAGATGTATATCATACTCCATTCCTATTTGTAACTCATTCACAATTTCTTCTTCCTCCTCTTCCTCTTCCTCTTCCTCGTCTTCTTCCATAATATCTTCATCCGACAACTCCTCTGCTTCTTCTTCAATTTCATCAACAATTTCACCAATATCTGAATGTTCTAACTTTATATGAGACATGATGTTGCGTATGTTGCAAGAATTGATGGGAAATAGAGAGAAAGAGAGGAACTTGAAAAGTTGAGAACTTGAATAGTTGGGAACTTGAAAAGTTCTTATGCTTTAATGAAAAGACATTTGTCCCTCATCGGTGGTGAAAAGAAAAATAGGAGAGTTTAAATATAGAAACACTCCTATTAATTGTTGAAAGGGTTGGAAAGAGGGACCCCCCTCGCACTGTCGTCGCTCGGCTTCGGCTTTGGAAAATGATTGAGAGATTATTTTTTGGACAAAATTTGTTTTAATTATTTAATTAATTAAAAATTAAATAGTCAAAAATGTCTTCAATTAATTAGTTGATAACATAAACGTTTTCAGTTATTTAGTTGAAACTAACCGAAATGTTTCAACTTTTTAGTTGATTAACCCGATCCGACTCGGATCCACGCGCGACCCATTTTATTTTTAAAAAAACCGTTTTATTTAAAATTCCCGCCATGACTGTTCTGAAAGATTGCAACTTTCAGGAACAGACAATACCATTTGAAAGGTTACAAACTTTCATTAATGGTCGTGTGGATTATGAAAGGGTTGCAACCTTTCGGAACCTGTTCTTCTTGCTTATAAATACCATTCATTCTTCAGAATATTTCCTTACGAATTTTCTGATTTTCTTCTTCTTCTTCTGCACAAAAATTTTCTTCGTGTACTTTCCTGCTGTTGACTGGTTCGCTGACACCAGAGTTTTTGGTATCTATACTATGGAAATTGAGATCGTTTTACCCTGGGAGGTTATATTCCAAATCAAACCTCGGATACTAGAGGGGAATAATTTCCTTAAGGGGACACTGTGAGTTCAGTGGACTTGATCTTTTTCCTGTTAAAGTTTTTTCCAGATTCTGGTACGTTTTACAGTTTTTTTTTTTGTTGTTGTGAATTAAATTTATGTTCATCTTTTGTACTAGTTCAATAACTTTTAGTTACTTCGTGTTTCTGGAAAATTTATTAGAATCGGTATTTCTGGTTTTTCCTAACACAGATTGGTAACACATGAAACTATAATCAACTGGAGGCATGAGGTGTTGTAGTCGATTCAAGAGAGCGGCGTCAGGTGGTAATGTACGATTACAAGAACAAGGAGCTTGATCATGTTGAGACATGTTTCTTCCTGTGTTTTGTATTAGACTTAATCGCCAAAAAAACTATTATGGAGTTGACAGGACCAAGTGTTGATCGTGGTCAACTTAAAACTTTAGAAACACAAGGGATCAAATCCTAGGTCCAAAACACCTCTTAATGCCTCGGAAACTGTGCTTAACCTTAAACTACACTACGAATCACCTTATAGAGCTAGAAAAATCACCAAAACTCATAATAGACCTCACCAACTTAAAACTTTAGAAACACAAGGGATCAAATCCTAGGTCCAAAACACCTCTTAATGCCTCGGAAACTGTGCTTAACCTTAAACTACACTATGAATGACCTTATAGAGCTAGAGAAATCACTAAAACTCATAATAGACCTCACCAACCCCAACTTTTTACTTTGGTCAAACCTACCAAGTTTTCAACTTATAAAATTGAAATACTTCCCTATAATCCAACCGATCATATCATGAATCCTGTTAGCCATTTCCTCAAGTCATAAATAGCTAATCACTACTACGAGGATGGTCATACAAGGGAAAAGAAGCAAAAATCACAAAATGATCTTCAGGATCATTATATTAAGAAACACATTTTCATAAATATATATATATATATATATATATATATATATATATATATATATATATATATATATATATATATATATATATATATATATATATATATATATATATATATAGTTTTTCAAAATATTTTGACGAGTGAGAAAATATAGAAACGTCTTAATATCAAACAACCTTAGGATATTCATCTCCACTGAAAATATTGTTTATATATCATATATTTAGAGAACCAATGTAAACCATATTGATAGGAGAAATTACTGTTAAAGCCAAAAGAAGGCCTTTGACTATGAAATGTGAATTGCAAATTTGAGTAAAATGTCTAAAAAGGAATGTCAACAAAAACATATTGTTAACAAATACATGGATTCAAATGAACTAAATATTGGAAGAACATGTCCATTCAAATGACACAAATACTCGAGCAAAAGGGTGATTTAAGCTTTTGTATTCTTTCTGAAGTCAATGCAAGTCTGGCAATCGCAGTCTGAGAAGCAACACACTTCACATCCGAAGCACACACAGGAAGTGCAACCTCCACATGTTGGGGAACGCAAACATCCCTTACACGCCCTTCGGCTAGCTCGCTCTTCAGAATCACCACACGAAAATCTAAAAAACAAGTAAAACAAAAAAAAAATGTTCACCAACAATACAAGAAAAAGAAAAGATCACAATAATAATGGTAATATTTTGATAAGTTCTAAACATCACTTGAACAAATTATCACTCAGCTTAAAACATTACAACATTTGAATGAATGATATCACTCATCTAGTATCTTCTTGTGTTTTTTTCTGTTTCCTAGTTATGTTTAAAACTCTGTTAGCTACTGTTAAGTATTAGTTCCTCAATTTCAGCAAGCAAAAACTTAGTGTTAGCAAAAAAAGTTACATTACTTTACAACATCTTAATTAAACTTCGATGTATTTTTATTTCAATCTAAATTTATCAATAGAAGACTCTTTTCCATTTCTCTTCTTCAATCAGTTCTTATTCTCCTTGTTAAACATGAACAATATGGAAATCAAGGAAGGACCAATATAAGAAAAGATTAACATTATTTAAGAAATTGAGCATGAAAAGAAAACGTACTTGTCAAAAGGAATATCTGAGCACTCAAAATTAGCATTCACCAATGCATCATGGTAGCTTCTGCATTCCTTCTTAGAGCGGCGATAAAATCTACGTCTTTTGCTGCACTTAGTACATTTGATAAATTCATCACGATGAACAAATTTATGTGGCCTCTTTGCATTCTTTGGAGACATGTTGTAGAATTTCAATAGTGTTGTCTTTATCAGTGAAACTTTGTAACCATCAATAAAGACCCAAATATTATGTTTCCATCTGTAAGTCTCTTTTCCAGCATGTTTCTCAAATGCAAATGGAGTAAGATTATCTAATCACAAAAAATCAACTTTCATTAGTATCATAAGTTGTATCAAATAAGATACTAAGAAATGATAATTTTTTTGTTTCATAAAATAAAACAAATATAATAATAACATGCTAAAACAGATAAGAGCCTTCTAATAATCAAGTGATTACACTGACCACAATACAAGTTTCAAGAAGCTATATGACAAAAGGTGAATGACTGAATGTGGCTTTGTTTATTGGTTCAAAAATTGAATCTAGCATTTTCAAATAGACATGTAGTAGGTTGTTTCCGAAAGAGTGATGAATACATCATTTTGCCATTACCAATCTATGACTTTATATATTAAAAGAAAATTGAGCATTTCAATTAAGAAGAAATTGCCTAGTATTTTTATCTCTATTGAGATTCAAATAAGAGATTTTGCGGTTTTCAAATCACTTTATTGATCACTAAATCACATCCTTGAATGCTACAATGAGAATATATATATATATATATATATATATATATATATATATATATATATATATATATATATATATGAAGAGTACTTAATTAGCAAATCCCAACCTCTTCAAAGCTAATCAACTCATTATCAAAGCTCAATGTTTTTATCAATAAAATTATCTATAAAGAAGAGTCTACACAAGCTTATAAGTTTACTTAAATAGTTATTATCTAACTAAATTATAATGTACTCTAGCAAACATATAGATGAAATTTTAACAACGATATACCATTAGTCAAATTAAAAAAGCACATAACAACATTTCATGATAAGTTAATCAAAAAATTAATCAACAACATGCATTTAACACAAACATATTATATTGATGGTAAAAACCTTCGGGGCAGCCAGGGTAACATTCGCAAGCAATTTTGAGTTCACCAAAATTGAAAATCCTAAGTCTAGCACCAGCATCGCCATGTCTACGACTGGTGCATCCACACACAACCTCCACGTAGTCATCTCCTCTCTGCAACACACTCATATCGTGTAGCTCCTCTTCGCTAAACATTTCTCCTCACCACTTCTGTTACTGTTCACTCAGTCAAAAACCAAAAAGTGTTTTATATAAAGATCATTTTTTAAATAAAATTCTATAAGAGAACAAAAAAAAGGAGAAGCGATCGAAAAAGGTGAGTATTAATTTTGTGATGCCTTTATGTAGAATTGGTTATACGGAGAATTCATTGGGAGAGAGAAGAGAGGAGAAAACCGAGAGGAAGATGGAAAAGTGAGGTATTTTTATGGAGAAAAATTACCTGAGGAAGAAAGTTGATTTTAACAGATATGGTGTTTGGGGTGGGGGTGAGGGTGAGGGGTGGGGGTGGGGCGGTATTACACAAAGCATTTATGTAAGGGGGGAGTTTATTTATCTTCTTGTAAAAGCTACCATGATCCCTCCCCTCCCTCCCAAATTTTTTTCTAGATACAACGAATAAATTATTGAGAATATTTTTTATTTCAAAAATAAGTTAAATATATTCTATAGGTCAAGTTCCTGAACATCCAAAAAAAAACATACATTGACCTCTTTATTAGCTTTCCAAATCAAATTTGACAAATTTACAAATCAAAATAATTTGAAAGTAAGAGCATTTCAATAAAGAACTTCTAAGAAATGAAAAAAGAATGAGTATTTCGAATAATATCATACAATGATTACAAAATATTGCTCTGATACAATATCGAAATGCGGAAATGAAAGGAACCCTAAAACCTAAGAGAAAGAAAATAAAGAGTAAACAACTAGATACAAGAATGGAACTATTAGGCAACAATGACTATATCAAAGTCAAAACCTCCTATTAAGAATTCCAAACAAACACCTAACTTACAGAGCCACCCTCAGGAGCTTTGATCCTTAGGCTAGCAATCCCATCAACATTTTCTATAAACTATGACCTTAGCCTCAAACTCTGTTGAAGAGTACATGATTCCTGAGAATTCTATCATATCAAAATAATCTACCTAATTAACATGACCAAAAGTCTAGTATTTATACTCAGTTAATTAGACTAATACTAAAGTTTAATAATAGTTATTACAAAAATACTCTTAATAAATAAAGGGTCATCTTAGTCGTCTTCTTCTTAGTCAAGAGGCTTTTATTTTAAGAATAACTATATTGCATTATGGTCTCTTTCTTTAATTAAATTTTTGTCCTTCCACTTTATCTCAAGCCTTCATTTCAAAGTCCTTCCAAACCTTAAAAGTATTGACTTTGATGTAAAAACCCTTTTAACTCTTTATCATGGCTTGGTGTGCCTGCATCATGCTATGTGAAATTTACTTCAACATTTATAGCGCGAAGATTTTATTAAGTCATTAAGGCAGTAAATAGTATAAAAATGGCAAAAAAATTAATAAAATATGATATTATGATTGATTGTAATGTAACTTTTCATTTAGGGTCTTTCCACTTGTAATATGACTAGTCTTGGTTACGTGCATGCACGTATATTCCTATTAATTATATTTTAATCCAAGTTTCTAAAGATAATAAATCTTATATTTTAATATACTTATATTTATAGAGTTGAAATAAAAATTAAGTTAGTTTTGATACTATTTATAATAGTTACTTTATATTACACATGTATGCATGTTAGTCTATGATGTAAAAGAATATAATATTTCTTTAAAATGTGTTTTTTTATAGTAGATTTGAGAATAATAAGTTAAATGTAAATGCTTCCTTGTCCACTTGCATTTGTTCATTTTGAAAGGCCCTACACCCATGGCTATTTGCTCTCCAATAACAATAAATTAGTCTATCACCATAAGCTCAAAAAGTCAAATTCCAACCATTCATTGAAGTTGCTCTTTCAGGTAATCTTCCTATGACAGTCCATGCTTTATTTTGCTTGTCATACTTCGTATGATAGTTTGTGCTTAATGATGATATAATATATATGATTTCGTATAATATAGACTTCAAACACATACCATAGTGAATTCATAATTTGTGTGTAAATTATATATTTTAAACTTTGGTTAGTAGTTAGCAAATTTTAACTTACAGGATGAGGATCAAGATATTCTTAAAAAGATGACAGAACAATATCCCTCGACAAATTCTTTAGTTAGTTATTTTGCATCATCATCAGAGAAAAAATTGAACAATGGAGGAGAAATGGCGGGAATGATAATAGCTGGACAAGCTCAGGATCGTTACTTGGATGCAATCACCTCATTGAAATCCAAAGATGATATGTTAATCGATCCTACCATTATTTAATTCTATATAATTTCAACTTTAAATAATAAAAAGAAAGAGTAATCATTCTATCAAATCCATTCTTAAAGATGATATACAAATACAAAGAACAAAAAAGAAACACATAAGCAAAGCAATTAATTATTCTTTTTCGATCTTGTCTTGATAATGAAAATTATAACAAAATCTAATGTAACAATCAATCTGTTTTTGAACAAAAAAAAATCCTAAACTAAAAGCAAGTTATAAACAACTCAACAATTCAACTATATAAATAGAGATAAAGACTATGTTTTAGTAATTGAATTCTTATCTATCCTCATGACTGCAGAAGGGATATCTCACAACTTTCCCACAAATTATGACATTATTTCACCAATTTAGAGCTCCTCCACATAAGGATTGTAGGAGTAACACATAAGTAACTTTTCCGAAAGAGTTAAATTTATCGGACAAAAATTGTAGTATGCGAAAAGTCACATAAAAAATTGATAGGTCAAATATATATATATATATATATATATATATATATATATATATATATATATATCCATGAACAATAAATTTGTAAGATACATGTATCTACTTTAATTTCTTGTCTTCAAGATGTAATTGTTCCTTTTTCTATTTAGTTTAGTTAGTTTTATAACATTTTTAGCTAATAAATAAATATGTTTATCATGAACAATCACTTTGAAATAAATTTATTGTATCATATTAGTGATATGATAATATTTTTATTATATTTTAATATGAATCAAAAAATTATAAGAGAATGTGCATAGTCAAGAATTAGATAATTAAGTGCAAATCATGATATAAATGCATGAGATATCAATAATTTTTCTTGGATAGCATGACAAAGCTAATACATGAACCATATTAAATTGCTTGTAAATTTCAAAATAACCTTTGATATTCCTAAAAAGGATATGTTATTATTTTTTTGTGCATTTAAACATTAATAATTGTGTAATAATTTAATTTCAAAACATAAGTTATTAGAGGAACAATGTTAATTTAGTGAATGAAAAAAGGTCATTTAATTTTTTTCAAAAAACATTTAATATTTAATTAATTAGTATATGTATATCAAATATACATATAAATTATAAATGAGAAATATTATTAAATTAGATATTTTAGTTAGGAATTAATCTAAGAAAGTGCAAAAGTCATTAATATTTTTATTAAAACGATACAATTTAATATAGTTAGGAATTAATCTAAGGAAGTGCAAAAGTCATTAATATTTTTATAAAATAATACAATTTAATATTTTAATTAAATAAATAAATGTTTTAACAATTTAATTTATTGTATGGGTACAATCGTAATCAACTTTTAACTTTTTTTGTTTCTACTTATAGTAATATATGCTATGATATATACACATTGCGTCTGGACACGTGCATTGCACGTGTGTCTCATACAAAGAGTATAGATGACATGAATCATAGTAAGTATACAATTAACCATTTAAAACTAATTTCAATATATACAAAATTTGTCTGAAATTATCAAAAAATGTTTTTGTGAGTGCGTGCGCGTGCGAACGTGTGTGCGTGTGTATGCACGCGCTCATTGAGATGAATGAGATTCATCCACTCTTATGTAGAAGTCTCATGTTTAAACCCTATTAATTAGTAACTTATAATCAAGAGTTCTTACCCTCATCAATAGACTATACGCAAGAAAATTTAAATTAATTCAGTTTGTATTATTAATATATACCAAATTGGCCTAATTGGATGCAACCCTGAACTTTTAATCAAATATTTCTGAATTGAGATTGATCCTTTGACTATATTTTAAACCTTCAGTTCCAAATTCATATTTTGATCGTCATCTGCTTCAACATTTTAAAAAATGAAGGGCTTATCTAGCTTCTTGATTAAAAGCTTTGTGAAATTAACTGGATCCAACTCCTTATCTCTGGACACTTGACCCATGGAATGTGATTCTTCTATCATTGAATGGAAAATAGCATGGCCATTTGCTCTTGAAGAAAATTGAGAGTGACCTTGTTTAGAATCTAACTTGAAATGTGCCGTCCTTGACACAAGGTAACCTGCAAATTAAATAATATAATGTTGAAGTAGAAAAAAACTTATCGACAAAATTTACAAGATGCATTGGCTATATATATATATACTATATCTAGATACGTGTGTTGAACATGTGTCTCATACAAATATATAGATAAAATGAATCATAGTAAGCATACAATTAAGCATACAACTCTCGAGGCTACCTCCTAGATGTAACACAGGACCTAGGATCACAAGTGATCTCAAGCTAACCCCGAGTTTGGCATATCACAAGCATACTAAAAATATAACTATGTAAGAGGAAGCCTAACTGTAAAATGAGTCAAAATTAAATGACTCCAAATGAAAATATAATTGAATATCTAAGGGAAACAACCCCCAAAACAACTGAACATTGACTCTATGTGTGAAAGACTCTAATATTGATGAGCTGTTGGGACAAGTCCCCAACAAATCTCTAAAACTGGATGGATTGACAATAAGCAAATTAAATCGAAAGCATAAAGAAACTTCCTCAAAATATGATGAGTCACCACTGAAGCTACTGAGTATAGGATGGAAATCAAAATAAGCGGGAGTTGGCTTCTTTGACTATACTGTAAAGATTCAATTCCAAGTCCATATATTTGATCGTCATATGCTTCAACACTAAAAAAAATGAAAGGCTTATCTAGTATCTTGATTAAAGGCTTTGTGAAATTAACTGGTCCAACTCTTTATCTCTTTACACTTGACTCCTTAATGTGATTCTTCAATCATTGAATGGAAAATAGCATGACCATTTCTCTTGAAGCATATTAAGAGTGACCTGGTTTAGAATCCAACTTGGAATGTGTCTTCCTTGACACAAGGTAATGTGCAAATTAAATAGTATAATGTTGAAGTAGAAAAAATTATTGAAAAAATTTACAAGATACATTTGCTATATATATACTAGTGTCTAAGATTCATTTAATCTATACTATTTGTATGAGACACACGTGCAAGACCATGTCTAGTGTGTTGATGCGTTGCACATGTCTCATACAAATAATATAGATGACTTGAATCGTAGTTAGTATACAATTAAGCATTTAAAATTAATTTCAATCTATACAAACTTTGTAAAATGGAAGATAAGCAAACAAAAAAAGTATCATAACAACAATGACCATTGAGATGAATGAGATTTATCCACTCTTAGGTAAAAGTCTCGTGTTTGAATCCCAAGAATGGGTAACCTCTAATCAAGAGTTCTTCCCCGTCAATAGATTGTACGCAAGACAAATCTAAATTAATTGGATTTGTATTATCATATATATAATAAATGAGTCCTGATTGGATGTAATCCCTACATTTTTACTAAAATATTTCTGGTATGAGCTCGATCATTTGACTATATTGTAAAGCTTCAATTCCAAGTCCATATATCGATTGTCATCTGCTTCAACATTTAAAAAAATGAAGGGCTTATCTAGTTTCTTGATTAAAGGCTTTGTGAAATCAACTAGGTCCAACTCCATATTTCTTTACACTTGACTTCTTGAATTTGATTCTTCAATCATTGAATGGAAAATAGCATGACCATTTGCTCCAAGCAAATTGAGAGTGACCTTGTTTAGAATCTAACTTGAAATGTATCGTTCTTGACACAAATTAACCTGCAAATTAAATAATGTGTGTGTGTGTTTACGCGCGTGTGTGTGCGTGCGTGTGCGTGTGCGAGTGCGTGTGTGTGTGCGCGCACGTGTGTGTAGAAGTCTTGTGTTTGAACCCTATGAATGAGTAACCTCTTATCTAGAGTTCTTGCCCATCAATAGACTATATGCAAGATAAATCTAAATTAATTGGGTTTGAATTATCATATATATATGTACCAAATGAGTCATAATTGGATGTAATCTCTAATTTTTTAATCAAATATTTCTGATTTGAGCTCGAGAAAAGAGAAACACTATGATCAATAGTGCTTTAAGGAAGGTGATTTGTTAATTAAACAAAAACGAATCCCCACCCTAAAAAGGAATTTTATAAATAATTTGGCCGAGAGCACTTTCCCATGTTAGGAAGTTTTTAAATAAACTAGGAATTCGAAGTTCTTTTTCCTCCTATAAGGAAGGTGAATTATCGATCAGACCCAAATAAATTGCCTCCCTTAAAGAGAATGGAGAAACATTCTTGTCAGAAGTGCTTTCTATGTTTTCAAGTAAAGTAATACCAAAACAGTCTTTTTCTCGCATATGAAATATGATTTGTCAATCAAACTATAAATAAATCACTTTCGTAAAAGAGAATGTAGAAACTGTTAGAATCTGTGCGTCCACTATCAGTCAATGGACCAGGTCCCTTGACTCACTCAAAATATGAACAACTGTAAATAAAGGCAGAATATCAATACCAACAGTTTACGTTGAAACCTCCTTGCTCAAGGGAGTAAAACCACGACCTGTCTCACAGGATTTCCAAAACCGTTTCACTAGTCTTCACAAGCAAAAGTAAATCGGTTACACAAAATGTGAGAAAAAGTTTTTAATCTCACAGACAAGCAATAGCTCTATTGCTTGATGAGCCTTAGTAGATGTTACTCTACCCACTAAGCTATCACTCTAGACAACTTAGGATTTTCTAAGCAATCTCAAAGACTGCCCACTAAATCACTAACCTACTAATGATTTAGAATTTCAGATCAAACAACTATTTGATTCCTTTATAAGTGGAGGAACAGATTTACAATTTACGCGTAGAAGAAATAATCCTAAGACAACTAAGCTTCCAGCTCTTTCAGATTTGAGTTGATCTTGAGGATGTTTCTTCACTCCTTTTGTAAGCCTTTGCAAGAGTTCTTGAGATCTTTTTCAAGTTGCAAAAACTAAGGAATGATGTTTAGAAAAGTGACATTGTATAGACAAGTCCCTTTCCTTAAACTCTTGCCATTGGTTGGACCGGTCTGACCTTTCTGACGCCGTTGGGAAATGTGCACCTACTTTCTGTACCTGCTCCAGCTGGCAGTCAACGGCCTGTTCATGTTGGGAACCTGGTACCTTCATAAGGTCCCTGAGTTTGTCACATCATCACAACTCATGTTGAGAACCCTGAGTTTGTCACATCATCAAAACTTACAAATAACAGAAACACATACTCTTGTTAGGAATGCTTGCCTTGTAAGAAAGTTTTTCACATAAACTAACAAAGTTCTATCTTCCTCGTATAGAAAAGGTGAGTGATTTGCCTCAATTGAAAATGAATTAATTACCACCCAAAAATAGAAAGGAGAAGCACCCTAGATTGGAGCGCTTATCCCTGCAAGGAAGTATTCAAACAAGCTAAAAATCCAAAGTTGTTCTTCCTTCTTTAAAGATGGTGATTATTTTTAGCTATAACTATATGTGATAACTTTGATGATTCGTTATATATATTTGGTAAGAATCTCTTATTTCTTACAACACATATTTTATGTTGTAAATATCAATTTATGAATTTTTAAAATTTATTGATTGTGTAGAAGATGAAATGAATATATTACCGTGTGGATTAAACGTGCAACATACGTTCCCAGAGACTAGTGTATTTATATATGTAAAGTATGGACAATACCGTGTAATTAATTAATTGTTTTAGATTATCGTAATATGGTGATTAATGGGAACAAAAAAGTTATACCATAAAACAGACTAAAACTTGTCATTATTATATTTTATGACACTTAGTAATTACTAAAGTGGACGTTTTAGGAAAAATGACAAAAGTGTGAACTAATAATGTATTATTAGTTGTTAAAGAGGAAAATACAATTAATTATTGATTTGTCGATTAGTTAAATAAATTAAAATGCAAATTCATTCACTTAACTAACTTTTGGACACATGTTTCGCACGTGTGTTTCACGTAAATTTTCATCGATATGTTAGAATGACTAAATTTCTATGAAAACATGTATATAATGAGTAATAAAATGTAACAACGACAAACAAATCTTTAATAATATGACAAAACAAACACCAAATGAAGGGCGTATTTGATGTTTCAAACTAATTCTTTTTAAGCAACAAACTGTAACTTTAGAACTTTGATTTATAGTTAGTAAGCTTTCAATAATAAAAATGACCAAATTGCCCCCTAATCTATTAGTTAATTCTCAACGACACCCTTATACTTCGAGGGTCGTATTACCCCCTGAACTTTTTATTTTCGGTATTTTGTTACCCTTAAATGCTGACCAGTCCATGAAGGTGAATACACCTCTTGTAGGAGCGTGAGCGTTCAACAAAAAGACATAAAATGACTAAAATTTAACAAAATAATCCATGTGGCAGTATCTCATTGGAGATTATATAAGTAATTAATTTTTTTTAATTCTTTCCCTTTTCTTATATCACAAAATTGTTATACCCATTTCATGATTTCTTCAAGTTTTCTCAAAGTCCTTCAATGGTGGTCTTCTAAATTTCGTCGCTAGGAGCTCTAAATCAGTTTATAACTACTGATTTATGCTTAGTTAATCATTCACTTTTAGCAAAAACAATCACCTAATCAGCTCATAAGAAACTTTTATATATGAAGCTCAAAAATGAAGTTCAAGTTTTTTTTTTAAACCCCTCATAATTTCAGCAAAAAAATAGATATATAAATAGAAAGAAGTCAAACCACAATGAACCAACAATGATGAATTTGAATTTCACTTTCTAATTTCATTCTCACCAAATTTGTTTTTCACTCCCACATTTGTGAATACTTATTTGTGGAAGTTTATTTTTGGATTGGATTTCAAATTGAAAGTTTACGTAGTCTAGCTATGGAGTTGTTCTTCTTCTTTAATTTTCTGTAGAGATTTTTCATCATTTTCTCTTATTATTCTCTAAAGAAATCATTAGCATTTTGGGAAAACAATCTCTATTTGAAAGCATTTTTTTGTGAATTTCAATTTCTAGGTTTGAAAAAAATAGAAACTTTACATAATTTTACAAGGGGTGATTAAATTATTTTTTTTATTAGGCTTATAATTTACAGGTAAAAAAAGAAAAAGATTAAAGAAAATGAATGTACAATTTTCGCGTGTGCTGCACAACTTTGACATAAAATTTGTTATGCCTTTTTAGGGAGGTGATTATTCCGTATTTAAATAGTTCATGGGGTAATAGGATAAGTGTCACAACGGCGAATAGGTTGAGGATGCTTTTGGCTATTTTCTCCTTTAAATAAAGTCACAATGGTGAATTTAAGCTCAAATTAATGAGAGTATAGACTTACGACGATAAAACATTCAATAGAAACTAAATCAAGAAGTTTAATTGAAAAAAAAACACCCAAAAAAAAAAGAAGAAAAAAATTTAGTCTATACATCCTTCTTAAGTCTTTGATCAATAATAATATAGATGGGAAAATTAATAACAAATTAGTATAGAATTTTCTGAATTCTTATGAACTCCTTCTCCCATGTCCAACCATTTAGTTGAACTATAAAATAAAAAGGCTAACCTTGGGTAAGGATTTCATGAAATAAAAAAGATCACGAATTTATACAGATAAAAATGAAGGAATACTAAAAGTTATCGTAAAGTTTTTGATTAAATATTTGGAGGTTATGAATATCAAATTTAAAGCTGCTCAAATTCTTGCTCACATTATCACTAATTCATTATATTGTGGCAGGCTCGTGTTGTACAAACACATTCAACTTAAGTAGGGTCCTATTACCCTACTGATCTCATATTTTATGTATTTTCATATACCTTTTGTGCTAACTTCAACCAAATAAGTTGATTGTGTTTGTTCAACATGTGTCTGTCAAACTTTTTTTAGATGTGGTACTCCTCTAATTTTATCAATCTATGGTGTTTCTGATAATCTATTGGCTTTTTTTAATGATCAACATATCTTCATTTCAGATGACTCAATTATTATTTTTTTGCTTCATTCCTGTCTTTCACTTACAAAGTTTCCATGTTAAAGTATTATTCTAAAGATCTACTCCCTCATCTGTATTAGTGGAGTTCACTTGGAGCAACTATAATCCATACTATATTAGACTTTACTATAGTCTTTGTATGAATTTTATGTCCTTGGCAGAAGCGCTGGTACCCGTTGAGAAAAAGGGATCTATTGACAGAGGTACTTCCGATTGTTTAATTCTGTTATACTTTTTTTCTTCTCAATCACTCTACAGCTCAATGAAAACTAATATACATATATAATCTTCAGATGCAACTCTTGCTCGATTAACGACAGAGAAGAGATTGTCACTTATCAAAGCATGGGAAGAAAGTGAGAAAGCAAAAGCTGAAAACAAGTATGTTATGAAATTGCGCATTCTCATTTACATGTTGAGGTGTTAGAACTACAAAGTGATTGAATATTGAATTTGGCATGCCTCAATTGACTTTTTTTATTGTGTATAACTACTTGTTGTTGAAATGTATGCGTCTACTTACGTTGATGGGACCAGGTACTCAATACAGTAATAACAACAATAAAGAACAAATACAGAAAATAAAGATTGGCAAGCTGCTTTACGTGGAAACCTCCTTGCTCAAAGGAGGAAAACCACGACCTATTCTCAACAGGACTTTTCAAACAGCTTCCACTAATCTTCAACAAGCAAAAGCAAAAACTGGTTATAACAAGAGATCAGCCTGCCAATCTCTTTACTAAGTAATACTGCCTATCACTTAGCTGAGCCTGAGCATTGCTCTCTATACTAATCCTACCAGATTAATATAGACTTAAAGTAAGAACCTAAGTTACCCTTAACCTAGCCCTATAATGATTCACCCAGATTGAAACGTTTCTTTCACAATTGAAACAAATCCTACAATGTAAGAACGATTACAAGCAAACAAAATACAACAAGTACAAAAAGCAATGAAAGCACTTCTATCAGTTCCCTTGCTATTCTTCAAGCTTGATAAATGTCTCTCTTTGAATGAATGAGTAAATGAATTGTTGTTTGTTTGATTTATACCATGAAGATTTATTACCCATCAAACAAACAACCTCGTCACTTATGATTGGTGAAGTACTCTGCCGCTTCACCAACTTTCTAACGCAGACAACTTTTATAACTGTCAGCACTTTGACAACTTGACGAGTTCTTCATACTTTGCAGAGGATCGGGTCTCTGCACTTGTGAGGAGATCATCAAAACATTGAGAATCACTAAGCTCTTATCAATTTCCCCCTTTTGATGATGACAAACAAACTGCATAACTCCTCCCACGAGCTAGTGAGCTCACATTCATTCAGAACACAGTTATGTTCCCCCTTAATCTATACTAGCAGGACCTGTAGAACATAGCAAACATACACAATTTCCCCTCTTTTGACATCATTGAAAAGGAGAGACAGTAAACATATGCAAATCAGAACACCAGCCATACAAGAGAATCCAGGGCTATTGGCCACACAGAACATGTGTATGTAAGCGTAAAGAGATAATAAAAACACGCATAAACAAGGCAGTTAAAAAAAAAGACAGCACATTAAATATACTAGCCACTGAATTAAGTAAAAAATATCAAGCCACAAGAGTTGAGTACAAGGGGTAGACAGAAACAACATGACATATTTAGGACGGAGGGGAATGGGGTTGAAAGTGCACATAAGCAAAAGCTTCAGCTCATTTGCATCCTCATGAGCTTTGATGAGTTGCTTATTGAGAGTCTGGATTTCCTTACTAAGTGAGGCATTCTTGGTTAACAACAATTAATTCTCAGCCCTCAACTTGCTTAGCACTTCCTCAATATCCTGACTAGTACCAGGTCCACTTGAGATCACCTTCTGAAATTCAAACTTGAGTTTGGCTATTTCAACCTCCTTGGCATTAAGATTGTTAGTAAGGTCATTCTCCTTTTGAGAGTTTCCTGCTGTTCCAGAACCATGCAACTTAAGAACGACCCTGAGTCTAACCTTTCATACACTCACACTCCAGTAGAGTGGCCTTGGTGAACATCTGTTTAGTGGTACCTGGTACCTTGATTTTTAATGGCACCTCAAAATGGTTAAACATGAAATTCAGAATATACCCATAGGGATGCCATGTTTGCCTGTTTCCAAGTCATTCCTGTGCATATATTCGAGTATGAGGGCAGGATGATTTATCTCTTCAAGATTTACTAGTTTCTCCATGAGAAACAAATCTGTCGCAGATGCTACTGTACACTTTTCTGTTCTAGGCACTAGCACTTTGTTGACGAATTCAAACATCAATTGATACCCACCTTTGAGATACTTCTTTGGCACTCAAGCACATTTAACTTCACTTCATTTTGTGGCAAGCTTGGTGAACTCTTCAGATGGCTTAAACCCCTCGATAGACCGAATTCGTGCCACATGTACCCCTAGAATTATTCCCAAAGTTTCCTCATCCAAACTGATTTCTACCTCCTTGACAGTAGTCTTAATTCCCCATCTTCGAGTATCTCCATTTTGTAATAGAACTCGCGCACCTCGGGTCCATGCAAGTATGGGGCAGGTGGTTCAAACAAGTGGCTCCACTCTTGAATGGTAACAACATCGACCAATGCACCCATAACAAATTTTGTGAGTATGTCAGTGGAAAATACCCTACCATTTAGCACCTTTTGAAGTTCCATTTTTTCGATTCTCTCCTCTCATGTTATCTCTCGTTCTTCTTTTGTATTCTTAACCCTGGGACCAGGTCCCTTTATGGGTTGCGCATTCACGTTCCCCCTTACTTGCACCTTTTTTATTAGAGACTATCTTTTTCGCACCTTGTCTCATTTTGCAGGGGATTGCCTAGCTCTCTTCTAATTCCCTTTGGATTTTACTCTCTCTTCATCTGCTTCCCTACGTACTTTGTCCACATACTTAGCGACGTCCTCATATTGAGTCTCGCTATCATCAACAGGAACAGGATTTGTCATGGGTTCTATTGGCAAAACCCCTTCTTTCATTTGTCGCCTTATCCTGACGGTCTGGGATGCATTTGCTGCCATGGCACTACTTAACACCTTTTGAGTAACACTCCTTGTCCCATATTTCTTCTTGCTTTCTTTCAGATGTGTCTTAACCAATTTTCCCTTCCCTTTTTGTTTTCTTTCTTTTTCACTATCATCACGTGTACGACGAACCTCCTCAGGAGTACCTATGACAGTGTCTACTCAGGAACTTCAACTTGTGAAGTATTTCTCCCTTCATACCTCTAATTCTCCATCTTAATGGTACTTCATCATTTTCGTCCCCATTAGTATCAACATCAAAAGACTTGGGAGTTTTGTCAAAAATAGGTTGACTCCTGGGAGGGACCCGCTCCGGTGATCTGAGCACATCACTTAGTAGAGATGGTTGGGAATATCTTCTAAGTGATACTAAACTTTGAATGGACATCAATTCTCCCCTGTTTTTAGGATACACAATTTCGGAACTCTCCCTTCAGGCAAGTCTCCCTCGAAAAACCTTTTAGACATTGTCGAGGAAACTTCCATTGACGCACCATCGACATCTTTAGATACTGGTTCATCACTAGGTTTTTTACTGACTGTGCCTTAGAGGTTTGAAAACCACCCTCAAATAGAACTAATGTAGGAGAGCAGCGTAATGCACCTTCATACGGAAGGACAAAAACTTCCCTAACTGCAGTCTTAGGGTTATCAGACACATCCTTTGTGCTATCTCCACAAATTGGGGTCGGAGGTGACTCTTCTAAAACAACAGAGGAGAAATCGAATGAACTGGGATTTTCAATTTCTTGGGAGATTAGAACTTTAGAAGAAGATTCAAAGTTAGACATGATGAAGAAGAGGAGAAGAACACTAACGCTTTTGAGAATTTGTCTTAGAAAGCTTGCCCAAGAAAGAATGTTGAGAAGATTGTTATTTTTGTTTGAAGAAGAAGGTTATTTAAATGAAGAAGGCATCGGGTCCCTAACAGTGGTAACGGTTCATTTAAAAGTGAAAATACCGCAGAAACTGAAATGACGAAAGAGATAAGGATGTGTGGCAGTGATGTTTACCGTTAAAACAATGTAGCATAAAATGATACTAACCTCAGGAGGACCAGGTCCCCTTTTCATTTTGTCAACCTTGTATGTGTGATTAAATCATCTTTTCGGCTAAGCACACCATGAGTGTATACCTACATTAAGGTACAAGGGATGAATTCTCAAGTGACCAGTATTTAGACAAGTATAGATACCTGCCCTTCTAGACATAATCAAGTAAGGAGTTTCTTGTGTAGGCTTATCCAGTGATTATGTAATCTTGTGCATCCCCAATCTCATTCTATTTTTAACAAAAAATTCTTTGCTTAGGGTCTTTGTAAAGATATCTCCTAGTTGATCTTCAGTTTTGCAAAACTTCATATCTAAATTCTACTTTTCAACATTATCCCTTAAGAAGTGATGTGTGACATCTATGTGCTTTGTTCTCTTGTGTTGAACTGGATTTTTCGTCATGTTCATTGTGCTAGTATTGTCGCATATGAGTAGAATTGTATCAGTAAAAACACCAAAGTCCTTTAGTTGCTGCTTGATCTATAGAAGTTGTGCACAACATGATACAACATCAACATATTCAGCCTCTAGTGTGGACAGGGATACTGAATTCTGTTTTTTGGTTCCCCAAGAGATAAATGTTGATCCCGAGAAATGAGCCATGCCTGATGTACTTTTATGATCCACAAAAAAACTACATAATCCGCATCAGAATACCCAGTTAGATCAAAAGAATCGCTTGTTGGGTAGAACAGGACTAGGTCCCTCGTTTCCTTCAGATATCTCAGAATTCATTAGCCGCCTTCAAGTGTGATTCCCTTGGTGCTTCTTGGAACCTTGCACACAGACCCACACTAAAAACAGTGTCAGGCGTGCTAGTTGTAAGGTATAAGAGTGATCTAATGATTCCTTTGTACATGATGTGATTTATTTCCATACCATCTTCATCTTTATCAAGTCTCATACTTGTACTCATAGGAGTGTCCAGTAACTTTACCTCCACCAGATTGAATTTTTTGAGTGGCTCGTTGATATACTTCTCTTGACATATTGAGGTACCTTGTGTTGTCTGCTTAATCTGCAAGCCTAGAAAGAAAGTGAGCTCACCCATCATGCTCATTAATTCAGCAAACTCTTTGGACAGTGGATTTGAGGTAGCTCCAAAAATGATATCATTTATATACACCTGCACAATCAACAAATCTTTACCTCTTAATTTTAAGAACAGGGTGTTATCGATTTTACCTCTCTTGAACTCATTTGCTAGGAGAAAATTTGAAGACGCTCATACCAAGCTCTAGGAGCTTGTTTTAAGCCATACAATTAAGCTTTGTGCAATTTCAGCACATGATTTGGAAATTCCGCATCTTCAAAGCCTGGGGGCTGCTTGACATATACTTCTTCCTTCAAATTTCCATTCAAAAAGGCATTCTTGACGTCTATTTTAAACAACTTGTATTCTTTGTGAGCAACAAATGCGATCAAGATTCTGATAGCTTCCATTCTGGCTACAGGAGCGAAGATCTCATCATAATTAATCCCCTTCACTTTGGTGTATCCTTGCTCCACCAGTCTTGACTTATTTCTAGTTATAATCCCATGCTCATCAAGTTTGGCTCTGAACACCCACCGTGTCCCTATAATAGTTTTGTCAATTGGTTCGGGGACCGGTGCCACACTTTAGTTTGTTCAAAATGATAGAGCTCCTCTTGCATAGACATAACCCAATCTAGATCCTTCAGAGCTTCTTTGATGTTCTTTGGTTAAATGGATGATATGAACGCTTAATAAGCAACCCAGTTTCGTGATTTTGACCTAGTTTGAATTCCTGAATCAAGTGGAGAAATCAAATTGTCCAATGGATGTGAAGATTGATGTTTCCATCTGGACTTTCTGGTTTCTCCTCTTCTCTGTCAGCATCAGAATCACTTTCATCTTCTACAGGATCTTGAGATACAGTTTCTTGTGATAGGTTGAGGGGACCAAGTCCTTCAGAGAGTTTTGCATTTTTTTCTTTATTTCCCTGATCCTTCTCTTTGTCTTTTATCAGCTCCTCGAACTCATGATCGTCAATGTTCTCACCACTTATTTTAGAATCATCGAACTTAACATGCACGCTTTCTTCCACACATAGTTTTTTTATTGAACACTCTGTATGCCTTGCTTGTAGATGAGTACCCAACGACATCACCTTCATCGCTTCTGGCATCAAACTTCCCTAAGGCCCCATTTGTTTCCATTAAGATTAAGATGTCTGAATCTGAATACACATCTGAATATTAAGATTTGCATTAAGATCTAGGTGTTTTGATCTGAATACACATCTGAATATTAAGATTTGGTCTCTAAGTGTGAACACTAAATAATTAATACTGTTTGTTTTCACTATCTGAATGTGCATGTGAATTAAATATTATATTAATAAAATATTATAAAAAAATTATTTCAACAAAATATATTACTTTTGATAAAAAATAAAGTTTGACATGTTACATTTGATTTTTAAAAAATTAAATTATTTGATATGCAAGTAAAATTTATTGTAACATGAATATTTTTTAAAATATCAGCATAAACATCTCTTTATAAAAAGAATTATTCAACTAATCAAATCTTTTTCTGATCCAATTGGACAAATATCAGATAATTTAATAATTACCTATAAAATAGTATGATCAAATTTTAATGTTCAAATATTATAAAACATGTTAAACAATGAAAATATAAAACTCTCAAGTATTTCCTCTTCTTTGCATTAGTTGAAGTGCAAGTTCTTCACGCATATTACTCATTATTTGTGAATCTGCAGCTGTCCAACCAAGTTCATTTGTTTCATCCAAATCTTCTTCGTTTTCTCCTTCTTGCTCATCAAATATTAATTGAGGTGAATCGTATTGATTAAAAAGGTCATCATTTATACGCTCCTTTATGGTAAAATTATGAACTGCAAAACATGCAATAACAACATCTCTCTGAACATCAATAGAATATGGAGGCATCTTATCCAATATAGGAAATCTTGCTTTAAGAACTCCATAAGCACGTTCTATATCATTTCTGAGTTGTGCATGACCATGGTTAAATTTTTCCTCCTTATTAATAGCACGTCTAAGATGATAATCTCCTAACCAATATCGAACGTTGCGATAAGGTGCTAGAAATCCTCTAGTGTTTGGATATGACGCATCACATAGATAGTACTTATCTGTCATTAAAATAACGTTCAAATAATCCCAAAAAGAGTTAAACATTATTTCATAATAATTTAAGTTATATATCTTACTAGGAGGGGAAATGGAAAGCCATTATCTGAATTAGATACAATATACTTTAGAACACGTGCGTCATGTGCTACCCCTTCCCATCCAGCATAAACATAAGTGAAGATCATGTTAAAATCGCATATACCTAGAAAATTTTGATAGCATTTACCCTTTTCTCTTCCTCTATACATGATTAGTTGATTAGTGGGAACAACTGCATGCACTAATGTCCCATCAAGTGCCCCTAATGCTCCCTACAAATAAATATATAAATATTAAAAGTTACAAAAAAAGTTAGATAAATTTTACAATGATAACATGAAAAATAATACCTTAAAAATTCTGCGTAACCTTTGTTGGGCACTCGAAATATTTGAATTTGAATTGGACGAGGTAGATGATATCATCTCTTTTGCAAATTTCATCATTGCTTCAAGAACCTCATGGAAATATTTGTGAATGGTTTGCAAAGAATGTTGAAATCTTCTCTTGATAACCACAAAACGCTCATTATGCCCTATAATACATAAAAATATTGCCATTTTTTCTTCAACAGATACATGTTTACTATCTGTTAGCCATCCATTATGTCTAAAATATTGACACAGTCGCACATATGCCTCACGAGAGATGCGCATCAACTCCAAACATTGTCTACTAGAAACAGACAATAATTCCATTGTGTAATTCTGACCAGATAAAGGTGATGTTAAGTTTTTATTTCTTTGAACATTCTTGAGTCTAAGACATTTTCTACACAAATACAAGCTCATCAACCATAATATATGATCTTCGTTGGCGATCTCTAAACTGTTTTAACAAAAACAATGAACAATACACGATAATAAGCACTTGTATATTAAAAAAATCACTTAATTACAATAAAAAGTAACCTCAAAACATAATCATAATAATCAAACATAACATAAAAAAAATCAAGAATAAAATTATAGGCACAATATAATGTCAAAAAGTTCAATAAGTATGATAATACTAGTCGAAAAATAATAAATAAGGTATCATTGTTCAATGCCTAACATTTATTTTAGCTAATTAAAAAAAACTAAAGAATTCCTAATTTTTTTCCAATAACCTTACCCCAATTCTCTAACTTGTGAACGTCTAGCGTCATCCATGCTTTTTTGTAGCTGTCACTTTCACAAAATATACTAACAGTTGTACTGTATAATGGTTCTTCCAATCCAAGTCCATCTAGTTTTTCCATACATTCTACAAATGCAGGTGCACTATTTTTTTAATCAATAACTCCAAAGCAACACTCATCTTCTCATCAATTTCCAATTGAGACGAAGGAAATTTTCTTTTCTTCCCCAATTTTTTTTTCCAGCTGAAACTGAAGATTGTGAAGGGAAATTATTAGGAACTTCATTATTTTTGTCACTAGATAGTTCTTCAACTTCATTAGATATATCTATATCTATAGTAGTAGATACAGAAGAGACACCGGGACGGGAATAAGTACAACTTGGACTCCAACCATGATTTCCTGTTGCAGTAGAACCTTCAAAAAGTTTTGTACACAAATCTGGGAAAGGGTAATGGTGAAGTTTTCAATGTCTTTGCTTTTGGATGAGCCTATATTCAAATATAAGAGACCATAATTTTAATACCTCAAAACTTTTTTAACAACAAAATGAAGAAAAAAATTAATTAAATAATACTAACGTTTATGTATTCATCCACTCACTATTAGACATCATAATAGTATTGGTTGCTGGATCATAAATATTGCCAGTCTTTTTAGTTATTGGCACCCAAGCTTGATATTTTTCTTTTAAATAATCCAAACGATTCTTCATCTGTCTTTGGGTAACAATAAAGTCATGACATGTTTCCAAAGCTATTCTAACCCTATTCCATGAGTCTATCTTCAAACTACTTCCAAGTCTTCCATTTAAAGATATTTCTTGAATACAATTTTCTAAAAAAGTCTTATCTATCTCTAAACTCTTCCAAAATACTCTTGAATTTTCATTAGGTTGTTCCATAGCTCTTCGATTTTCATTAGGTTGTTCCATACCCCTCGGATTTTCATTAGGTTGTTCCACAACTAAAATATAAATTATAATAGATATAACATATGCAATATAAAATAACTAAACAAAAAACATAGAATAACTAAACAAACATAATCAAGATGATTAAAAGATAAAAAATGAATAAAAAAATATTCTTTAGAAAATATCTCCTTTTTCTTCGACTCTCTGATTCACATGTATTAGAAGATTAAAATACTACGACAATAATAATATATCACATGTAATCTTACAAGTAGGTTTGATTATACAACGAGTTTGATGATCAACATACATAGTTCAACAATAAATATATAACTTGGAAAATTTTCTTTTTTTTTAAGTTAAAAAATGTTAGCCATTTGTTGTAATATAATACCTTGGTTTTAGTTCTCAAAAGTATTACTACTATATCAGATAAAGTTCTATAATGATTTTACTAAAAACTTAAAAATTAGAAAGACAAGTTACGTCAGTATTAATGTCAAAACTATGTAAAAAAATATAATAAATATGTTTGAATGTTAGTTGTGGCCTAAAACAAGAGATCTCAAGTGTATGCATGGTTCAACAATAATAATATATACAATGTAATCTCACAAGCAAATTCATCATACAAAATTTGAAGATTAAAGAGGTCTAATGTAGAGGTTCCTTGAAGATACTACAGTTCTCGAGTTTTTTAATGGAGACCACTATTTCCATGAAACCTATTGTACTTTTGGTTCTTCTCCCAGTATTCATAATTGATCATAGACAGTTTCAATAAAATTATTAGAGAAGTGTTCTTGAATGTCAATTCAAGAAAATTATTAATATAAAAAAATACTTGGAAGGATTATGAAAGCTTACCACTTCAAGAGGGAAGAAATTGATGTTTGATTGAGAAAAGAGAGAAAGAAACTTTTATTTATGAGAGAAAAATATCACGTTGAAGCAAAGAGGCGGTGATTTGTGTTATTGAAGTTGATAACTTATTAAATGAGTCGGAATGTTGTTAAGAGTCTTCTATAGATCTGATTCGTTCAGAACTTTTCAGACCCATTAAGAGACTTTAAAAAAAAAACAAATAGACTTAATGGGATGAACCTGAATGATTCAGATTCAGACCTAAAAACCAAACGTGCTTAATGGGCTGAATCTGAATGATTAAAATTCAGACCTCCATAAAGTTAACATGAGGCCTAAGTCACTTTCCCATTGTTCAACACGAAATATTTGCATCCAAATGGCTTAAGATGAGCAATTGAGGGATTTTTATCATTCAACAGCTCATAAGGTATCTTCTTGATCAGGGATATGATAAGGTACCTATTTGTCACGTAACAAGCTGTGTTGACTTTTTGAGCCTAGAAATTCATAGCAAGCTGTGAGTCAATCAACATGGTCCAAACAATCTCCACCAATGTTCTGTTCTTTCTTTCAACCACCCCATTTTGCTGAGAAGTTGTGGTTTATGCCGTGTTCAGCGTAGAACCCTTGAATCTGAGAGTTTTTCAACTCTGTGCCATGATCAGATATGATGCTTCCGATCTTGCGATTTAGCTTCGATTGAATGGCTTTGGCGAAGATGATCAGTTTTCCAGCTGGCTCATTCTTTGTTCTCAAGAACATGTTCCACGTATACCTTGAGAAATCATCATCAACAACAAGAATGAATTTCTTACCTCTTATGCTCTAGACTCTAACAGGTCCACACAGATCCATATGAAGGAGCTCTAGAGGTATGGACGTGATAACTCCATTCTTCGCTTCGAATGATGATTTAGTTTGTTTTCCATTTGCACATGCATTACAAATTCTATCATATGTGAACTTCAGTTTAGGAACACCGTGGACTAGGTCCCCTTCAACGAGTTTGTTCAATACGGAGGAGCTTACATGACCCAGACGTCAATGCCATTTATCAGCATCATCGATTTAAGCACTCAAACAGGAAAGGTCATCTTCTTAAATGGAATCAAAAGCAGTAACATACATATTTTTTACCCTGGTAGCAGACATTACGACCCTCTTTGTTGTACAATTTGTAACCATACACTTGTTGATCATGAACTTGACCTCATTTCCTCTATCACAAATCTGAGATATGCTTAGAAGATTGTACTTGAGACCCTCCACATAGGGCACATTGTTGATTGAGTTGCTGCCAGATCTCCCTATCCTTCATATTTCGAGAATAGAACATTTCTTTCCACTATCAAATGACACACCACCGCCTTGGTGTGCTTGCAAAGAGAGGAAGTTTGAAGTATCACATATCATGTGCCTAAAGCATCCAATATCTATGTATGAGCACTGACTTCTTCCTCTCCTCTGCACAAGAATTACTTATTAGTCTTAGGAATCCACTTCGAACGGAGTTCCCAGCAGCTGTCAAAAGTCTTAAAAAGAAACCTTCTCGTCTAAGAAGGCAAGGCAAGGTGTTCTTGCTAAAACGATAGCGAGGACCACGTCTCTTTTGCTCTTTTTCCACATTTTTTTTAGATTTAACAGATTTAGCACGGGGACCAGGTCCCCCATTCTTTATTTTCTTGATCATTTTCGGATCTGACAAACCTCACAGCCTTTTTTTAGCTCCTTTCATTTTATCAAAATTCTTTTTTAGATGGACATTATGCCCACAATGGGTACATAAGAGATTATCTGCTACAGACACATATTTACGGTGAGGATTATAAGAAGGTTCTAAAGGTCTGCATCCCAGCCCTTTCTTCCCATTAAAACTCTGCTGACAAGTTAGAGAGAATTTTGGAAGAGTCAGTCCATTTTAGAAAGTGACTCAACTCTTCCATGAAAAATAAGGTAGAGTATATTGAGAAACTGAAAACAAGATTGCTTTAGTCCTCAAGTCAAGAGAAGAAAAAAGGGTGATAACTCAAGCTAAACGTAGAGATCTTCTTACCGCAAAAAAGATAGCAACAAATGTCGGGACACTGGAAGTTCTCCTAAGAACAACTCCTTAGATGTTTCTGAAGTGTAAAATACTAGATTCATATCACTGTTATAAAAGTCGTATAGTGAAGTTTGTGGATTGAGAATTTCTTTGCATTAGAAACATTGTGTGCTTATGCCTTGTGGAATCTATTGCTTTCGTTATTATGAGTACATAACAATGTATTCGAGTGTATATAAAGCTGGTCAAAATTATCTCTGGAATTGTTTTGAATGAAACCTACTATGTTAGCAACGTGGCCAACTCCAAAACAAGACTCTTAATTCAAAATATTTGAAATTAGACACTAAAAATGAATCCCTTGTTACAAGGTTGTTGTGTGCTTATTGTGATCGTCAAATTACTAAAGAAAGATATAACTACAATATCATGCTTAAAGGAAATCTATTTACATTAACAATTCAATAAGAAGTAATTCATTCAAAAGCTGATTATATAAATGACTCATATGGACATTGATCACATCACTACTAATGTGGAATTCACCAGATAACAATTTGTGAAATCCATTTGCAATAGACATGTGATCTTCAAACTTTTGTTGTGCTTGAAACATATCATCATCTACTATTTCAATGTCAACCCCTTCAGTCATAAATAAATCATGCATGAAAGTTGTTGTTTGTAGTTTTGATGATTTTACAAACTTAAGGAACTAGTCCATAGGGCGATATATTTTCTCCACTACCAAGCTGAAAAAAGTACAGTTGGTTGGTGCATAGTCTCCAACTGTGGCAGAAAGGGCAAAAACCTCGACCAATGGCATGGTGTCAAAGGGTTTGACTATTCATTAACCTAATGTCCAATAGTCACAACCTCGGCTTTAGAAACTTGAAAAATCTTTCAAGAACTCTTGCAAAAGCTAATACTCAAGTAAGATTCATCCTCAAGATCAAACTCGAACCAGATAGAGTTGTAAACTTAGTGGTCATAGGATTAATTCTTTTAACATATATTGTAAATCTGATCCTACATCTATAAAGGATTCAGATAGTCGTTCGGTGCAAAGGTCTAAACTAGTTAGAGTTAACTAATTTAGTGGGCAGTGTTATATTTGCTCAGTCAAATTCTAAATCATCTAGAGTTAGGTGGTTTAGTGGGCGTGTTGTATCGGCTTAGAAAAAGTCTAAGTTGTCCAGGGGTGATAACTTAGTAGGCAGTGTTGTATATATGCTTAGGCTCTTCAAGTAATAGAGTGATTACTTGGTCGTGAGATTAACTTTTTCCCACATTGGTTGTAACTAAGTTAACTTTTTCTTAAGAAAGATTAGTGGAGCAGTTGAAAATATTGTGCAACAGGTCGTGGTTTTATTCCCTTGAGCAAAGAGATTTCCACGTAAGTTGCTGGTGTTGTATTATTTTTGTCACTTACTTCGCGATATCTTTCTGGTTCAGTCAAGGGACCTGGTCTATTGATTGGTAGTGGACGCACGCATTCTATGAATTGGTATCAAAACGGGTGCCCTCTAGCAGATTAATACCAAGAGAGATACTCATTTCAAAGAACAGTTGTTACGTTTAACCTAGAAGAGGGACAATCATTAACACGACCACCACAATTCAATGGCCAGTTCTATAGCTAGTGGAAAACAAGGATGCACGAAGACAGCGAACTATGATACATAGTGTTGGATGGACCCTTCATTCCAACTACTGAAGTGAAGGATGGTGAAATAACAAGAGTTGTTTTGAAGACTCGAAAACAATACAACGAAGCGGACAGATGGAAGATTGAGAAAAGCTACAAAGCAAAAAAGTTATTGGTGTGTCGAATTAGTGCTGAAGAATACAATCGAATTTCTACATGTGAATCAACAAAAGAAATCTAGGATTGCTTGAGGATTGCATGAGGGGACAGAGAAGGTGAAGGAATCAAAGGTGGACATGTTGACCACCAAATATGAGAAATTCACAATGAAGGAAGGCGAAACTATTCATGATATGCATACAAAACTCTCCTCCATAACCAATGAGCTACAAAGTCTGGGTGAACCTATCAGTACAAGCAAGCAAAGTTAGGAAAGTACTTCGAATCCTTCCTATGTCTTAGGCAAGTAAAGTGGATGCTATTACTGAGGCTAAGGATTTGAAAATCTTGACAACGGATGCTCTCATTGGGATTCTTAAAACCCATGAGATAAACAAAAATCAAGACATCTCAAAAAAGGAAGGTAAAAAGAATAAGTCACTAGTTCTCAAAATTTAATCTGGTGAAGCATCTAGTGAAGAGAATGACATGGACTATCTCACCGAAAGATTTCAAAAAATTGTAAGAAAACATGGAGGGTTCAGGAAAGGGGGAAATCTTCCTCGAACTGCAACTGCTAGTGACATCTGTCACATGTGCGAAAAGGCTGGGCACTTTATGAGAGATTGTCCAATGGCTAAAGCAGAAAACAAAGTGTATCATAAACATGGAGGCTAAAAAGACAAAAGAAGGGGACTGATCCTTGATAAAATGCAAGGAAACCAGCAGCTGACCACGCCGTGAAGAATGCTCTTGCTGTATAGGGAGACTCTTCAAGTGAATCAGAAGAATCGATGATGCATCCATGTTGGTTGTTAAAGATGAGGAAAATGTATTTGATGGGCTATTTGCCTTCATGGTGAAATCAGATGATGAAGACGATGAAGAAAAGGTAACCCTCTTTGACCTTAAGCAAAACTTAAATACTTACTATGTTCGAAGGCTGAGGAATCTAGCAAATGTTTTGATTGACTATGTTATAGAGTTAATCACTGAAAAGGACTCTATGAACAATAGTCTCGACAGTCTAAATGAAGATAAAGGGATGATGGTGGTTCAAATGTCAGCTCTTGAGGAAAAAGTGATGGTTCTAGAATCTGAAAAACTAGATCTTAGGGAGCAATTGGATCTAATGAATGAGAAATCTGGAAAAAGAAAGAGGGAAACCACTAACATGCAAGTAGAGTTAGAAAGCAATCGTAATACTACTGAGACTAGACTTTCCCTAGCCCTAGAAAGAAATAATCAAATGGAGAGAGGCATGGTCTGTATTAAGGAAGAACTTCAAATTTCTCATAGACCAGCTCCACCAAACTGCTCTCAAACATCACCAGTCAAAGCAACTATAACAAAAAGGGGTTGTGTAGTCTAAACATTATTCCTCCCTATAACCCTCACATCAAATATGTATCTGTTTCAGACAATTTGTTGTGTCTTCACTTTGTTCAAAATGGCCACCTAAAAGGGAATTGCCCCACTTTGAAGGCCTCACAAGAGAAATTCTTTGTCTATTCTAGACAAAAAAAAAAGGCTTAGAAAGGGGGACCTGATCCTACTGTTAAACATTATAGATAGAAAACTGCTAAAAGAAGGGGACCTTCTCCTGTTCATAAGGCCTCGAACATGAAAAGAACTAATCTACCACATTGGGCAAAAAACACTCTCACTAAACCTTTATCAGTATACTGGAAACTCATATTGAAGTGGGTTCCCAAGTCTAATAAGTAATGTTTGTTGTAGGTGAGTGAAGGAAGTAGCAGCAAGTGTTGGTTTATGGATAGTGGCTGCTCAAAACACATGATTGGAAACACCAAAAACTTCCTTTGACTCAAGGCACTTCAAGGTGGATGTGTCTCTTTTGGCGACAGAAAGAATGGGTATATCCTTGGAGTTGGAAAATCTCTTGAGGATTCCATTGAAATTGTGTACTATGCGAGTGGGTTAAAATACAGTCTCGCAGTGTTTCCCAAATATGTGATAAGATAAATTAATTAAAGTTTTCGTCAGACAAATGTATAGTCACCTGTCCGTCTACAAAATGGTGATCTTGACGGCTAGAAGGAAGAAAAATATGTATGTGGCAAAACTAGAAACAGCTCATACAGACGATATGACATGCCTAAGTGCTCAAAGTAAAAATGCTGACTTGTGGCATATGAGTCTAGTTCATGTGAACTCTTCTCTACTGAAAAAACTGGTTTCTAAGGATCGGTCTATGGTCTGCCAAAATTGAAGTTCAGTGATAGAAAAGTGTGATGCATGTGTCAAAGGGAAACAAACAGATCCTCATTCAAATCAAAGAAGTAGGTTAGTTTTTCAAGGGTCCTTGAGATAAGACATATGGATTTGTGTGGACCTGTGAAAATCCAGAGTCGAAGCGGAAAGAAGTACATCCTGGTGGTCGTGCATGACTACTCAAGATTCATGTGGACTATGTTTCTCAAGTCAAAGTCAGAGACTGATGATGTGTTGATGATATTTTTCAAAATGATTCAAACCAAGCTAAATTGCTTGATTGTTGGGATCAGGCTCGACCATGGAACTGAGTATGAAAATGCGAAACTTGATGTCTTTTGTGCAAAAAATGGTATCAATCATAACTTCTCAGCACCCAAAACACCTCAACAAAACGGCGTGGTGGAAAGGAAGAACAGAACTCTGGAAGACGTTGCCAGAACCATGCTCATTGAGTCAGATCTTTCTCAATACTCTTGGGATGAGGCAATCAATACTGCTTATTATGTGACCTACAGATGTTTGATTATGTCTCTCCTAAACAAAACACCCTATGAGCTACTCAATGGTAAGAAACCAAAGTTGAGCTACCTAAGGCCTTTTGGGTGCAAGTGCTTTGTGCTAAACAATGGCAAAGATGATCTAGGAAAGTTTGATCCCAGAAGCGATGAAGGTGTTTTTGTAGGGTACTCATCATCAAGCAAAGCCTATAGAGTTTTCAACAAAAGAACACTATGCATTGAGCAAAGTGTTCATGTTGCCTTTGATAAAAGTTTTGATCTGAAGAGCATAGATATAAAAGAAGATGATGATCCATTTGAGTTTCTCAAGGCACAGAATAATGAAGTTAATGAGGCTGAAGCTGAAGTGAATCTGGAATCAGATGTTGCTGATCCTAGTCCATATGAAAAGGTGAAAGAAAATGACCAACCTACTGTGGGACCTGGTCCTTCCCATGATGCAAATCAAGAGGAAACTCATCCTCATGAGAACGATGATTTTGAAGAAGAAGATGAACAGCTGGATCAACCCTAACCCCGTACCTCTAAATGAGATGGAAACACAAGTCATCTCATCCCCTTGAAAATCTCATCTCTCCAATGAATTCTGGAATGCAAACCAGGTCGAAAACAAGAAACTTGGTTGCATTCTCAACCTTCATTTCTACTATTGAGCCTAATAACGTGAAAGAAGCCCTGAAATATGTTGAGTGGGTCAATTCTATGCAAGATGAACTGCATCAGTTTGAGAGGATCAATGTGTGGTACCTGATCCCAAGACCAGCTGACAGATTCATCATAGGGACAAGGTGGGTGTTCAAAAATAAGATTGATGAAAGTGGAGATATCACTAGAAACAAGTCCGGACTAGTAGTTCAAGGGTATAATCATGAAGAAGGAATCGACTATAACGAGACATTTTCCCCTGTTGCTCGAATGAAGGCTATCAGAATCCCTACAACCTTTGCAACTTTCATGAGTTTCAAACTCTATTAGATGAATGTTGAAAGTGCCTTTTTAAATGGTGATTTGAAGGAAGAAGTGTGCGTTAAACAACCACCTGGATTTGAGGATGCCAACCTTCCAAATCATGTGTTCAAACTCAACAAAGCCTTGTACGGACTGAAGAAGACACCTAGAGCCTGGTATGGAAGGTTGTCAAAATTCTTGTTAAAGAATGGGTTCAAGAGGGGGAAATTGACAATAGCTTCTTTCTGATGATAAGAGAACAAAAACTTCTCATCATCCAAGTGTATATGGATGATATCATCTTCGGAGCTACCTCTCATGGGAAATGAATTCGAGATGAGCACGATGGGAGAGTTGAACATCTTCTTGGGTTGGCAGATCAAGAAAACCTCAAGTAACACCACAATTTGTCAGGATAAGTAGACAAGGGAGATGCTAAAAAAGCTTCATATGGTATATTCCAAACCTATTGATACCCCAATGGGTATAAACTCTAAAATGGGAGCAGATGAGGATGATCCATTGGTGAATCAAACCATGTACATAGGCATTATTAGATCCCTATTGTATAGAAGGCCATATATTGTCTTCAGCGTAGGAATGTGTGCATGATTCCAAACATGTCCCGGGGAATCTCATCTAAAGGTAGCTAAGTGGATTTTTAAGGTATCTGAAGAAAAAAATGGACATGGTCCTGTTTTATCCTGTAGGTGACTCTTTTGAACTAGTAGGATATGCAGATGCTGACTTTGAAGGCTATCAGGTAGACAGAAAGAGAACTTCTGGAATGACACATTTCCTTGGATCTTCACTCATCTTGTGGGGAACAAAGAAGCAAATCTCAGCAGCCCTCTCAGCAGCAAAAGCTAAATATGTAGTTGTTGCTTCCTACTGTGCCTAACTCCTTTGGATCAAGCAATAACTGGAGGACTTTGGAGCCCATATCAATGTTATTCCCCTCATGTGTGACAACACCAGTGTAGTCAATATGGGAAAAATCCAGTTTAACATAAAAGAACAAAGCACATTGATGTCAGGAATCACTTCTTGAGAGATAATGTTGAAAAGGGAACATCATCATGAAATACTGCGGGACGGAAGATCAGATTGACGATATTTTCACCAAAGCTCTCATCAAGGATCAATTTGAGAGCAACATGCTGAAGTTGGGAATAATGAACCTGCATTGACCAAACAACCTCTGATCCTTGTTTTGGATATGATCTGGAGGGAAGGTATCTTCATTACTTGTAATGTATTGCTTAAGTGAGATCATCCATGTACATGTTACAGGTATGCACACATGGAGATCACAAGAGGAGAGAATGACCAGAACTATTCAGGATTCGTATTTCATTTGCAGCTGAGGATCTGGTTAGTCCCAAGGTTAATTAGCACTCTTTACATTTGTTTAAAATTGTCTAATGAGAACCGCTGAATCTTCATGTGTCAGTCATCGGCCCTTCAGACCGTTGTCCCATCGCTTGAAATCCAAGTGACGCGTCTACTCAGGGACCTGCCACATCGTTTCAAGTTCTTTTTATAGAATTTTCTTCACTTTATATCCTCAATTTTCAAATACCCTTCTCTTAGTCTTTCTGCAAAACCCTACTTTTCTCTCTCTATCTATCTCTTTTCTCTATGATATTTCTCATCTCTCTTTCTCAAACAACATGTCTCAAATCTCCATCTTCTTCAAGCAAACTGCTAGAGTCTCTGAGCAAAAGAGACCCGGTAACTTTCTAACATCTTTCGATCCCTTGTCTCCATCCAAAATGTCGACCATCTCTCCAGTCAACATAGACAAAACTAGTTCTCCTAACCCCCTGTCACCCTTTGACCTCAATAAACCTGCCCCATGAAATCAACCTGGTCCTTACTCTGAAATGCTCTCTGACCATTTATTTGAGGGAGACCTTCCCAAAAATAAGTCGTCTGAATCCATCATTCTTGCTGCCAGTGAAAATCTAGTTGTTGAGAGTCTAACAAGAATGAAAGAAGAGGTACTACACGAAGAAGATGAACAATGCTTTGAATACATGATTGGTGGGTTTCACCCTGTATTTGATCAAATCCTGATATTGGTCGATATCCGTCATCTGACTCTAGTGGCATGGATGACGACTGATGTACCGTGGTTTCACGGTATTTCTAATGCTTTTTCCTTAAGTTTAGTGTGTGTCGAAAGCCTTTTTGTGTTGATTTTTATGTAAGTTTCTCTTTGTTTGCAGAAAATCTGTCCAAGGATGAATGCGGGAGTTTTTGAGAAAGAAATGCAGAAAAGACCACCTACGGAATCCATTACGGTCCGTCGAGGCTGTGACGGTCCGTAGGTGGCATCGTAGTGAAGGGAGAAGTTGATGAAGGAAAATGGGGAAATCTGACCAAGTGTGGGATTACGGAAGTCCATGACGGACCGTCATAGCCACGACGGTCCGTCCCGCTTGTTCGTCGTGATGATCAGAGAAGTAGTCCCAGTACCCAAATTCCAAGAAGTTCAAGTATTTTAGAACGAAGACCCTCGACGGACCGTCGTGCTTAAAACGGTCCGTCATACCTGTCCATCGAGGGGATATAAGAAAGCAACAGAAGAATGTGTGAAGTATGGGACGACCGAGGCTATGACGGTCCGTCGTGTCCATGACGGTCCGTCACGTGGTCCGTCGACCCAGACGCATTTGGACAGATTTTTAGTAAATAGAATCCTTATTTGATTAGATTTTGTTTTTATTATAAATAGTTGGAAAAACCTCGTTTTTGGGGTTAGACTTTCGGGATAATTTTAAGTTTTTTTAGTTCTTCTATTATAGTATTGAATTCTCGATTTTGGGAATTAAGATACTTTTTCGGGAATTGATTGTTGGTGATTTTGTTAATTATTCAAGTTAAATTCTGGGAAACTATTCGTTTTTATAAAATTAAGTGCATGAATTCTTCCATTAACAATATGAATTGTGTAATTATGAACATGAGTAACTAAACCTCATAGCTAGGGTTGTGGGAACTATGGGTGAATAACAAGGTAAAAATCTAATTTAAATAACAATTCTAGAGTGGTGTCTTGCATGTATTGATAATTCTTTCGTGTAGAAGTCTTTTTAACGGATGGCCAACGTTAGAACTCGCCTTAATGCTACTTGCCGGACCAAGGAGGTAGATAATAGGAAAAGAATTATCAACATAGATTTAGTGTAGACTATCTAATAGGCTAGTATTGGTTGGTACGAGTTAATAAATTAGTCAAATACCGAATACGATATTTAATATGAGGTAAAGATAAGGGTTAGTATAGCAACACACGTAGCCGGACCAAGGTGCGGAGTGAAATTCTCTAGATGCCGGACCAAGGATTTGGAGATACATAACTTATCACTTTACATGCAAGATATTAGGATAGAATTTTTATAGTTAGATTTACCAAGTTAGGAACCTGTGGGGAACACTTAAGCCCTAGTTATTTTTATAATTTGATTTAACTCCGAAAGTTGAATCAGTTAGTTGTTCATTTTTATTTAGTTAATCAGTTTCATTAATTTAGAAATAAAACCCCCCTTTTTGTCTTTTGTTTTCTCGGGAAATAGTTGGCTAAATAATAGTAATAATAGAATAAAGTTAAGTCTGAACTATTTTCCTTGTGGGATCGATCTCAACCTCATTAGTTGGGTTCTTTACTTGATACGACCGCTTTACTTCTTATTTGAGAAGTAAATTTGAGCGTATCAAATTTTGGCGCCGCTGCCGGGGAAAGTAGCTTTTAGATTAACTTAAACTTATTACTAAATTTTAGTCAATATTTTCCTGATTTTACTTTTTCTGTTGTTTTTGATTTTTTCCAGAAATAACGTCCTTGTATGCCAAATACACGGAGAGAAAGAGAACCCTTGTTTCCCTACGATCACGAGTTAGAGCGTACACTACGCAATATGAATCGAAACTTGGGTATAAATGATGATGATCCAAACCAGAACATCCCAGCTCCTGTTGATGCTCATGGTCGATTATTACCTGAGAATCCTGGTCAAGGTGCACAAAGGGGACAAAATCCTGCTCCACATCCTCAAGAATACTACAGAGGTTATGATAATATTGCAGATTCTGATGGGCCACTTGTCTTGCCCCCTCTACCAGAAGGTCACACCTTTATAGTCACTAGTAGTCTAATGCAAATGCTCACGGCTAGAGGTTTGTTTTCAGGACTACCGTCTGAGGACCCACATGCCCATATAGCTAAGGTGAGGGCAGTGTGTAAAAGCTGTGTAGGGAGGCCTGATTTGAATTTGGATGTAATAGGGCTAAGAGTATTTCCTCTCTCATTGACGGGAGAGGCTGCTATTTGGTTCACTGAGCTCCCTTATAACTCAATTTTCACTTGGAACCAACTAAGGGACATTTTCTTAGCACGTTACTACCCGGTCTCCAAGAAACTAAATCACAAAGACAGAGTGAACAACTTTGTGGCACTACCAGGAGAGTCAGTTAGCAGTTCTTGGGATAGGTTCACTTTATTTTTGAGAAGTGTCCCCAATCACCGCATAGATGATGAGTCACTGACAGAATATTTCTACCGAGGACAGGATGATAATAATAAAGCGGTATTGGATACTATAGCAGGTGGTTCTTATGGGGAGTGTCCTTATGCTGAAATTGCCGAAAAATTAGAGAAAATCTCTCGGAATAATAAAGCATGGAGTACTAGGAAATCAGATACTGGGAGAAATACTTTTGCAGTGCAATCCACACACAACCCAGCCACAGATGAGATTCGTGAAGAGATGGCACAGATGAGAACTGAGCTTCGATTGGTGTTAAAACATGTCACTGGAGGTGCAGAAAAGATAAACGCAGTGAACTACTTGTCTAAACCACCACCACCAACTGATGAATATTATTATGAGGAAGATTCCTATGCAGTAAATGATCAGACGGGGGGTTTCCGACCGAATGCCCAAGGCTCCAATCAGGAGAATTGCCGCCAAGGTCAAGGGAATCAAGGTCGAAACTATGGTAACTACAACCGTGAGGGTAATTATGTCCGTGATGGAAACTACAACCGCGACAACAACTTCAACAGGGGTAACTATGGTAACAGAAATGATGGGAGTGGGCCCTATGTTCCTCCTCAAAATCGTGAAGTTGCTCCTAGGGATGGTGGAGGTAGTATGGCGCGAGTTGAGGATATGTTGCACAAGATGAGGAGGAGGTTCGATGCTAGTGATGAGCACACCAAAGAGTTAAGGAGTGATGTAGCGGGTATTGGCCAGAAAGTCGATACACATGCCATATCAATTAAGCAGCTTGAATTGCAAATGGCTCAATTATTTGCAACTGTGAACACACGGCAACCGGGCACTCTTCCTAGCAACACTGTCCAAAATCCGAAAAATGATGGACACTGTATGGCAATTACTACTCGTGGTGGTAAACAAACTATTGACCCACCTATGCCGTCTATTGTGGAAAAGGTAATGAGAGATAATGATAAAGTGGTAGAGGTTAGTGATGAAGTAGAAGATAACACTGAAAAAGATACTGAAGTGCCTAAAAAGGTAACTCCCATGCCTAGACCACCACCACCCCTTTCCTCAAAGATTAGTGAAAAAGACCGAGGATGGTAAATATCAGCGTTTTATAACAATGTTGAAGCAAGTTTCTATCAATGTCCCTTTGGTCGAAGCTCTTGAACAAATGCCCGGTTATGCCAAGTTTATGAAAGATTTGGTTACAAAGAAAAGATCGGTCACTTTTGAGGATGATGACAGAATGCAGCATTGTAGTGCTATTGCTACAAGGTCTTTAGTGCAAAAGAAAGAAGATCCGGGTGCATTCACTATTCCTTGTACAATCGGGTTATTACATTTTGCGAAAGCATTATGTGATCTGGGGGCAATCATAAAGCTCATGCCCCTCTCGATTTACAAGAATTTGGGTTTGGGTGACCCAAAGCCCACTGCGATGCGGCTACTGATGGCCGATAGAACAGTAAAAAGGCCTATAGGGATACTCCATGATGTGCTAGTAAAAGTGGAGTCGTTCATATTTCCGGCAGATTTTGTTACTCTTGATTGTGAAGTCGATTTTGAGGTGCCTATTATTCTTGGGAGGCCTTTCCTTGCTACGGGTAGAGCTTTAGTTGATATGGAAAAGGGGCAGATGAAATTTCGGTTGAACAATGAAGAAGTGACTTTCAACATTTGTAGGTCCATGCGGCAGAGTGGTGAGCTCCAATCGGTATCTGCCATATCCTACAAAGTTGGTGAATCACCCGAGACACAAATAGAAGAACGTCTAGGTGTAGAAGCACTGGCGGCAGTGATAATGAATTTTGATAATGAATGCATTGAAGAATATGGGTCATTAGTTGCTGCTCTTGATCGTGGAAATGTTCGGTTTAAACCGAAGAAATATGAGCTAGACATGAAGAATTGCGAGTCTCCACCCGCTAAACCATCCATAGAGGAGGCTCCAAAGCTAGAACTAAAAGCTCTCCCACCTCATCTCAGGTATGAATTCTTAGGAAACGGTGACACATTGCCGGTAATCATTGCATCAGATCTGAATGAACGACAAGTTGAGAGTTTGGTCAAAGTGCTAAAAAGGTTCAAAAGAGCTATTGGGTGGACCATTGCGGACATTATTGGGATCCCTTCTGGTATTTGTTCTCATAAAATCCAACTCATGCCCGATCATAAGCCAAGTATTGAGCACCAGAGACGCTTAAATCCACCTATGCAAGAGGTCGTGAAGAAGGAAATCATAAAATGGTTGGATGCTGGAGTAATATATCCGATCGCCGATAGTAGTTGGGTCTGCCCTGTTCAGTGTGTACCTAAGAATGGAGGAATGACTGTGGTCCCCAATGGAAAAAATGAACTTGTTCCAATGAGGCCGGTGACTGGATGGAGGGTGTGTATGGATACCGGAAATTAAATGCATGGACCGAAAAGGACCATTTTCCTATGCCCTTCATGGATCAGATGTTGGATAGACTCGCTGGAAAAGGGTGGTACTATTTTCTTGATGGTTATTCAGGGTATAATCAGATTTCTATTGCACCAGAAGATCAAGAGAAGACCACTTTTACTTGTCCATATGGGACCTTTGCGTTCAAGAGAATGCCGTTTGGGTTGTGCAATGCACCCGCCACATTTCAGAGATGTATGATGTCAATATTCTCCGACATGGTGGAAGATACTATTGAGGTTTTTATGGATGATTTTTCTGTGGTTGGTGAATCATTCGAGCGATGTTTGAGCCATTTATCTGAGGTTCTTAAGAGATGTGAAGACTGCAATTCAGTACTTAATTGGGAAAAATGCCACTTCATGGTCAAAGAAGGTATTGTTTTGGGCCATCGTATTTCAGAAAAGGGCATAGAAGTTGATCGAGCCAAAGTCGAGGTGATAGAGAGACTTCCTCCACCTATCTCTGTAAAAGGTGTGAGAAGCTTTCTTGGGCATGCAGGTTTTTACAGGAGATTCATCAAAGATTTCTCAAAAATTGCACATCCGTTGTGCAAACTGCTGGAGAAAGATTGTAAATTTTATTTTGATGAATCCTGTCTTAAAGCATTCGGCGATCTAAAAGAAAAATTGGTATCTGCACCTATCATTATTTCTCCGGATTGGAGCAGTCCATTTGAGGTGATGTGTGATGCGAGTGGGGTTGCCCTTGGTGTGGTATTGGGACAAAGAAGGGACAAAATCCTTCATCCCATTTACTATGCTAGTAAAGCCCTCAATGAAGCTCAGAAGAACTATACAGTAACTGAACAAGAGCTCCTTGCAGTAGTATTTGCTTTTGAAAAATTTCGCTCCTATTTGCTAGGTACTAGAGTTATAGTGCATACTGACCATTCAGCCCTGAGATATTTGATGGCAAAGAAGGATGCGAAACCGAGGTTAATTCGTTGGGTATTACTACTGCAAGAATTTGACTTTGAGGTAAGGGATAGAAAAGGGACCGAAAATCAAGTTGCTGATCACTTGTCCCGTTTAGAAGATGAAGCTATGAGAGTTGGGGATAAGACTGATATTGATGACACGTTTCCCGATGAGCATGTATTGGCTGCCTCACAAGACTTGATTCCATGGTTCGCAGATTTTGCGAACTACTTAGCTAGTGATATTGTTCCATCGGACTTGTCTTTTCATGAAAGGAAAAAGTTCATGTCCGATGTGAAGAAGTTATTTTGGGATGAACCATACTTATATAGGAGCTGTGCTGATGGGCTTATTCGGCATTGTGTGCCAGAAGTTGAGATGTTGAGTGTTTTAGAGGCATGCCATTCCTCACCCTTTGGTGGACATCATAGTGGTGTCCGGACTGCTCATAAGATCTTACAATGTGGTTACTATTGACCAACTATTCATCAAGATGCTCATGAGTTCGCCAAAGCATGTGATAGATGCAAAGAGATGGCGGCATTTCAAGAAAGCAAGAGCTCCTCTAAACCCCATTCTTGTGATTGAGTTATTTATGTTTGGGGTATTGACTTTATGGGTCCGTTTGTGAGTTCTCATGGAATGAAGTATATTTTAGTAGCAGTTGATTATGTATCTAAGTGGGTGGAAGCCATCGCCCTCGCAAACAATGAGGGAAGAGTGTCACTGCATTCTTGAAAAAGAATATATTCTCGATTTGGTACCCCACGGGCAATTATTAGTGATGGGGGATCCCACTTTTGCAACAAATTGTTCAAGGGATTATTGGAGAAATATGGGGTTCGCCATAATGTGGCCACTCCTTACCATCCTCAAACTAGTGGGCAAGTTGAAGTATCAAATAGGGAGATCAAACAGATTTTGTCAAAAACAGTGAACGCTAGTAGAACAGATTGGTCAAGAGGCTTGATGATGCTCTTTGGGCTTACCGGACAGCGTATAAGACTCCCATAGGTATGTCCCCATACCAACTAGTATATGGGAAAGCATGTCATCTTCTGTTGAATTAGAGCATAAAGCCATGTGGGCTATGAAGAAGTTAAAAATGGACTGGAACGAAGCTGCAGAACAACGTTAAATGGGTTAAATGAACTTGATGAATTTCGCCTAAAGGCTTATGAAAGCTCAGCCCTCTACAAAGAAAAGATGAAGAAGTACCATGACCTAAAAATCGAAAAACGAGAGTTTATGATTGGGGATTCGGTGCTTTTATTCAACTCTAGATTGCGCTTATTTCCGGGCAAGCTAAAGTCCAAATGGACTGGCCCTTACTTGATCACCCAACTATTCCCTCATGGAGCGGTTGAGTTGGAGAACAAGGAAGTGTGCGGTTTAAGGTGAACGGACAACGTCTCAAAATCTATATAGGTCATGCGGAATCGGTGAATGAGGTGATTGAGGCATATCATCTTGATGAAGTCTGAGTAATCGAGTGTCCTCAGTCGTGCTGCGATGTTAAATCAGGCGCTGGTTGGGAGGCAACCCAATATTTATCATCTAACCACTTTATAGTTTTTCTTTCCAGTAACGGTAGAATTTTCTATTAATGGGTTATAAATTTTCAGGTAACACATCTCCAGGAAGTTCTGCAGAAAAATTACTCTGCCACATTCACTGACGGATACATCGACGGACCGTCACGCCTGTGACGGACCGTCGCATGACTCCGTCGTGCCAGGTACGCTCTTTAGTTTTTTTAAGAATTAGGGCACATGCGACGGACCTATGACGGACCGTCACATCTTCGACGGACCGTATCGAGTTTCGTCACTTCATTACCCGGCTACCCGACCCGACCTGGCTAAAGAATTTTAAAAGTTTTTAAACGTTTTAAACCCCCCACCCCATTCATTAATCAGTTTTCTTTCCCTCTTTCCCCCATTTCCTCCCCTTTCAACTTCTTTCTCTTCCCAAATTCCCCACATTCTCCCATTTTCCATCCCAAATCTCCCTTCTTGGTCGGAGTCTGCTGCTGTGCTTCTCAGTTTTCTCGATTGGGTGCCATCACTTTCGTATTGTTTTCTCCTCTTCCAAGGTATGTGTTTCTGAAACTCTACCCATTTACTCATCTTTTTTTTTTGTTTTTTCTTTACTATTAGCATATGGGCCTTTGCTCTTTGAATAGATATTGTCTAACTTAGGTTATTAATTCCACAAAATGCCTGGATAAAACAAGAGTAATTAGGGCTTTAGACTTGTAAATTTGATAGGTATTTAGGTTAAAGAGCATTAGAGAAATGTTGGGTCTTTGGTATGAATCACATGGGGTGAATGTGGCATCCCCAGTTCTGTCTCTGAATGACAGCACGAAAACCCGATGACGGACCGTCGTACCCACGACGGTCCATCCTGCACAACCGTCGTGACGGTCAGAGATCCCTGTCCTAAGGGTATCAACACTTTTTCTAAATGTCCACTAACGACACATGTGACGACCGTCATACCACGACGGTCCGTCCTGCACAACCGTCGTGACGGTCAGAGACCCCTGTCCTAAGGGTCTCAACACTTTCTAAGTGTCCACTGACGGACACATGTGACGGACCGTCATACCACGACGGTCCGTCCTGCACAACCGTCGTGACGGTCAGAGACCCCTGTCCTAAGGGTCTCAACACTTTTTCTAAGTGTCCACTGACGGACACATGTGACGGACCGTCATACCCACGAGCGTCCGTCCTGCACAACCGTCGTGACGGTCAGAGACCCCTGTCCTAAGGGTCTCCACACTTTTCTAAGTGTCCACTGACGGACACATGTGACGGACCGTCATACCCACGACGGTCCGTCCTGCATAACCGTCGTCGGTCAGAGACCCCTGTCTAAGGGTGTCCACACTTTTTCTAAGTGTCACTGACGGACAATGTGATGGACCGTCATTCCCACGACGGTCCGTCCTGCACAACCGTCGTATCGGTCAGAACCCCTGTCTTAAGGGTCTCCACACTTTTACTAAGTGTCACTGACGGACACATGTGAGGACCGTCATACCCACGACGGCCGTCCTGAACAACAGTCGTATCAGTCAGAACCTTCCTTCTGATACTTTATATTGCTGAGTATTACATGACGGATTGCAGGATGGTCCGTCATACGCACGACGGGCCGTCACCAGGTCCGTCGTGCCTTACTGCTACTTCAGAGCTGTTATCACTTGTTTGAATTTCTGTGTATTATTGTCTCATTGTTTTTGTCATGTTCATCCTTCTAGAATCTAATGATGATTCGTTACAGGTACTACCTCTCATGGCACCTAAACAAGATCGCGTTTACGCACATGTGGCACTCAAATCTGTCGCCCCGTCTGCCCGATTGGTGATATAGGCTCTGATGATGAGCATGATCTAGAGTACGTGCCCTCAAGCACTGCTACTACAACACGAGCTCCACGTGTACCGAGACCACGCCCAAGAAGGTGGCGCCCGGCGTAGTCAGTGCACCCAGTCTGATGAGGAGCGCACACTGACCGGCACACCTTCTGGGTCAGCTNACATCAGCGTTTAGACGCTTTTGAGTTGCGAGTGCTAGCCCGACCAGCACCTCCGGCGGACATTCGACCCTTCAGGTTGCGGTTGAGAGTCTGCGGGCTGATCTTGATACGATCCTAGAGGCGAGGTACCTGAGTCTGAGGCCCCTTCTGCAGAGCCTGCTGATGACACAGTGATGGCTGCTCTTTTTGACAATTCTGATGTTCCACCACCTCCCCCACGAGAGCATGCCAAGAGACGCAGGGGTCGAGAGGAGGATGAGGCTAGGGCGAGGAAAAAGGAGCGCCGTGAGATAGAGGCTGCGAGGAGAGCCTCGATTGCTGTTGAGGAGGCCCGTAAGTTGAGGGCTGTAGAGTTAGCTGCCGGGGCGTCTAGCTCCAAAATTGTCGATTCTGTGGGAGGCACTACTGATGGTGCAGTTGATGCTGAGGACATTACTGAGGATGTCCAGACTACGCAGGGAGTTGGTTCCGGTGAACCGGACCAACCAGCTTGCTGATCGCCGGCGCTTAGCGCCTCAGGTTTGCTTCACTTACCTTTCGAGTAGTTTAGCTTTTCTATGCATTGGGGACAATTGCATATCTTTTTGTTGGGGGTGGGGTAAATGGAACGTGAGTACTTAGGTGAATTATGAGTAGCCCAAGTTCACGATCCTCTTTTGGGGTTTTCTTGCCTGTGTTCTTTTTCCCCAAGAGACTGATTACTTTTATTGTTGAACCAGCATGTCATATCTTATGTACATAGTATAAATCTGAAGCATGATGGCTAAAATAAATATGATATCTCGATAATCAAAATGATGCATGACTAGGCATAGTAAGTGATAATTGTGTGGTTTGAAACATGAAATAAAGATACACTACTGCATGATCCTGAATCTAAGACTTGAACTAGGTTTCTAATAATCTGGGAATGCAAGGAATGTCAAGTGAGTGTGAGGTGAATTCGAATGTCCATTATCAATACTGAGTTAGAACTTTCCTGGTTAGTCCTGCTAAAAGTGAGTCAAAACAATCAATTAGGAAAGGATCATAGGCCCTTGTTCGAAATAGTCAATCTTGAGCCTAAAAATAACAGAAAACCAAATGAAGTTAATCCCTTTTTGATCCAAATGAATTGAGCTTAAAATAGATCTTTCTTTTTCACCCCAAATGATCTTCTCTAGGAACAATGTGTTGGCCCTGGTCCCTCCTTGGACATGTGCACCTCAGTTTATGCCAAAAGCATAAGTTGAGGATGGCTAATGCAGAAAGCAACCTTGTTTTGGCCCTGACCCAACCATGGGTATTGTGAACCTTGACTCATGGCAAAATCATGAGTTGAGGGTGGCTGTTATAAGGAAAACCCCGGAAAGTGGGGTTGAAAGAATGAAGAGAAAGAAAGAATAAAACAGAAGTGATTAAAAAAAATATGAATAAAAAGCAAAATAAACACAAGAAAAGAGAAAAGTCACTTACACATAAGGATAAGAAAGGGAAAACAGCAAAGTGAAAACAAAATTGAGTAATAGGGTGAAATAAAATGATAACAAGGTGGTTCGCTTAGCCGATATGTCAAGGAGGGCAACAAGTCACTAAAGTATACCTAAATACACCCTACCTGACCCTGAGCTGATGTTACAATCTAAAAAAGTCCTATTGTGATCCTAAGAGTTGTATGGCGAACTTAAAGTAGTGAAAATAAGGGCAAACCTATGGCAATATGTATAAATGAGTTGTGAATTTGTTCTGAGAGTGAGTGTCGAAAAGTGATCCTTATACTCAAACTAAAATCATTGTGTGAAAAATGAGGATGTTATTTGAAGTGAGGACAGGAGTTGCAATACCAGAAATATTAGCATCTCGGTGAGAAATTGAAGAGGATAGGTATCATTGCGTAGTGAGTCTGGGTCATGGTTTGATTCTACACAAGTCAATGCCTAATAGTGATACCATGCATGAGCATAATGAGAATAATCGGGATTGATAGCCAAATGATTGCGGAAGTTAAAATATGGATACTTTTGTACAAAGATTTTGTAGTGAGTCAGAGTGCGTCGCTTGAGGACAAACAACGAATTTAAGTTGAGGGTGTTGATGTACCGTGGTTTCACGGTATTTCTAATGCTTTTTCCTTAAGTTTAGTGTGTGTCGAAAGCCTTTTTGTGTTGATTTTTATGTAAGTTTCTCTTTGTTTGCAGAAAATCTGTCCAAGGATGAACGCGGGAGTTTTTGAGAAAGAAATGCAGAAAAGACCACCTACGGAATCCATGACGGTCCGTCGAGGCTGTGACGGTCCGTAGGTGGCATCGTAGTGAAGGGAGAAGTTGCTGAAGGAAAATGGGGAAATCTGACCAAGTGTGGGATTACGGAAGTCCATGACGGACCGTCATAGCCACGACGGTCCGTCCCGCTTGTTCATCGTGATGATCAGAGAAGTAGTCCCAGTACCCAAATTCCAAGAAGTTCAAGTATTTTAGAACGAAGACCCTCGACGGACCGTCGTGCTTAAAACGGTCCGTCATACCTGTCCGTCGAGGGGATTGAAGAAAGCAACAGAAGAATGTGTGAAGTATGGGACGACCGAGGCTATGACGGTCCGTCGTGTCCATGACGGTCCATCACGTGGTCCGTCGACCCAGACGCGTTTGGACAGATTTTTAGTAAATAGAATCCTTATTTGATTAGATTTTGTTTTTATTATAAATAGTTGAAAAAACCTCATTTTTGGGGTTAGACTTTCGGGATAATTTTAAGTTTTTTTAGTTCTTCTATTATAGTATTGAATTCTCGATTTTGGGAATTAAGATACTTTTTTGGGAATTGATTGTTGGTGATTTTGTTGATTATTCAAGTTAAATTCTGGGAAACTATTCGTTTTTATAAAAGTAAGTGCATGAATTCTTGCATTAACAATATGAATTGTGTAATTATGAACATGAGTAACTAAACCTCATAGCTAGGGTTGTGGGAACTATGGGTGAATAACAAGGTAAAAATCTAATTTAAATAACAATTCTAGAGTGGTGTCTTGCATGTATTGATAATTCTTTCGTGTAGAAGTCTTTTTAACGGATGGCCAACGTTAGAACTCGCCTTAATGCTACTTGCCGGACCAAGGAGGTAGATAATAGGAAAAGAATTATCAACATAGATTTAGTGTAGACTATCTAATAGGCTAGTATTGGTTGGAACGAGTTAATAACTTAGTCAAATACCGAATACGATGTTTAATATAAGGTAAAGATAATGGTTAGTATAGCAACACACGTAGCCGGACCAAGGTGCGGAGTGAAATTCTCTAGATGCCGGACCAAGGATTTAGAGATACATAACTTATCACTTTACATGCAAGATATTAGGATAGAATTGTTATAGTTAGATTTACCAAGTTAGGAACCTGTGGGGAACACTTAAGCCCTAGTTACTTTTATAATTTGATTTAACTCTAAAAGATGAATCTGTTAGTTGTTCATTTTTATTTAGTTAATCAGTTTCATTAATTTAGAAATAAAACCCCCCTTTTTGTCTTTTGTTTTCTCGGGAAATAGTTGGCTAAATAATAGTAATAATAGAATAAAGTTAAGTCTGAACTATTTTCCTTGTGGGATCGATCTCAACCTCATTAGTTGGGTTCTTTACTTGATACGACCGCTTTACTTCTTATTTGAGAAGTAAATTTGAGCGTATCAACGACAATCGCCCTCTCAAATGGTTGACTGAGAAAAGGATGACTCTCATATCCTTAAAAGGAAAAGAAAAGGTGACCGAAGAAAAACCTAAGAGAAGATCTTTCACTAGATCTGACTCAAAGAAACTCATGGGGGATGCTATGAAATCTGATATAACTGTTACTGCTGCCAACAAGAAGAAAAGAAAGTCTGGGGATGCATATTTTGAAATACCCACTACTGCAGTGGTAGATGTCTCAATTGAAGAGTCTGAAAATGAAGGTGTGACAGAAAGTACTGAGGGAAAGAGGGAAAAACAACTGAAAGAGGGTAGTAAAGGGAGGAATGAAAACAAATCAAAGGAATCTGTGGCAAAGAAGAGAGATGGGGAAAAGAAGAAAGTCAAAGGATCAAAAAGGAAAAGGGAGTCGTCCAAAAGGTAGAGAGAAAATCTCTCCTGATGATCATCAGATACCTTCACTGGGATCATGCCCTACTAGTAACCAGGATGTCCAACAGGTGGATAAGCAGACTATCATTGACAATCTATGTTTGCGGAAGGTTCTGGGTGGAAGGGTTTTTGACATGGATATCATTCACAAGCCAGGAATGGACTCACTGCATTATCTTGTGGAGATTCAATCTTGGAGACACCTATTTGAGATCAAATCTCCTATTCTTCGTGAGGAAGAGGTGCGTGAGTTCTACTATAACATTGAATTTGCTGAAGATGGCAGCATAAGCAGCAGGGTAGGCAACAAAAGTCTACAATTGGACGAGGACTTGCTTGGAGAAATATTGGGAGTGCCCAGGAGGGATCAGGTCCGTTGTTGGAAAAATCTGCAGTGTAGAATTTGTGAAGGAATGTCCAAAGATCCCTAAAACTCGTTGTGCTGGGATTCTGAAGAAACTCATGAAAGGTGAGTATCAGTTGGTCTTCGAATTTGTCAACAAAGTTCTTCTTCCTCGCTCTGAGAAAAGGATTGTGGCTTCTTGAACTGATTTATTCATCATGGAGTTACTGTGCAAGTTTGAACCTTTAGATCTTCCAGCCCTCATGATGGAGCACACAAAACAGTAATAGAACACAAGGGCAAACATGGCATGAGGTATGGATACTTTCTGACGAAGGTGTTCGCCATTTCAACATCCATGTGGGAACAGGTAAATTGGTACTTCCAAGCAATCGTTTACCCTAAGCACTCTATATAAAAAAAAGGTTACCCTAAGCACGCTGGTGGAATGTGAGTGTGTTGAAGGGAAGAGAAAACCATTGAGTAAAGTATCTCAGTTGATCAAGGAGCAGGACCACTTGAAGCATGAGTTGGACGAGATGATTGTGCGTGTGAGCAACAAAGATGCTGAAATTGCTCTACTTAAGGCATAACTGCTCAAGGCACAAACTGAGGGACCTTATACTGAAGTTGTTAAGGAGCTGCAAAAGCAGAATGATGAGCTCCTTGCAAATGTTGCTGCTCTCTAGGAGAAAATGATCAAGGATAATGACGCAGGAGACTCCATGCTTACTCTTGTTATGAACTCCCTTTCTCAACAACCTCCCTCTTAATAGTCCTCTCTCGTGTGTTTATTTTTGTGTAGACAGTGTCTGAGGTTCTCAGATCTCAATTTAACTTGAATGTATTGACTGCTGATTTTTGTTGTGCCTATGAAATGGAATGTTGTGGTTAATTTATGTTGCCCTCGATCTTAATAACTACGTTAGTGTTGTCTTGACTGTGATCCTACTTATCAATCTTACTTGTTTTGTTGGGTTACTGCACTTTTTTTTTATGATGCCAAAAGGGGGAATCAATTGGGGGGTGTTCATGTGTTCAGGTGCAGGTGGTGCTTAGGATGATGAGCAACAGGGGGGAGGAAACAACAGAGTAACAGGGAGTTTGTCTACTAGACAGGGGAAAAAAATTACAGGCACTTGTGTATGGTTTGTCATCACCAAAAAGGGGGGAAATGTTATTTGTATTTTTGATGATTTGACAAACCCAGGGACCTGGTCCATAGTGCGATATATTATCTCCACTACCAGGCTGGAGAAATTACAAACAGTTGGTAAGCATTCTCCAGCTGATGATTTGACAAACCCAGGGACCTTGTAAAGGGACCTAGTCCATAGTGCGACACACTCTCCACTGCCAGGCTAGAAAAAGTACAGTTGGTTGGTGCATAGTCTCCAACTGTGGCGTAAAGGGCAGAACCCTCGACCAATGGTATGGTCTCAAAGGTTGTGACTATTCTTCATGAACCTAATGTCCAATAGTCACAACCTCGACTTTTGCAACTTGAAAAGCTTTCAAGAACTCTTGTAAAGGCTAATACTCAAGTGAAGATTCATTCTCAAGATCAAACTCAAACCAGATAGAGCAGCAAGCTTAGTGGTCTTAGGATTAATTCTTCTGAACATATATTGTAATTCTGATCGTACATCTACAAAAGATTCAGATAGTCATCTGGTGCAAAGGTTTAAATTAGGTAGAGTTAACTGATTTAGTGGGAAGTGTTGTATCTGCTCAGTAAAATTCTAAATAATCTAGAGTTAGATGGTTTAGTGGGCGGTGTTGTATCCACTTAGAAGAAGTCTAGGTTGTCTAGGAGTGATAACTTACTGGACAGTTTTGTATCTGCTCAGGCTCTTCAAGTAATAGGGTGATTACTTGGTCGTGAGATTAATAACTTTTTCTCACATTGATTGTAACTGGGTTCAATTTGCTTAAGTAAGATTAGTGAAGTAGTTGAAAATCCTGTGCACCAGGTCGTGGTTTTACTCCCTTGAGCAAAGAGGTTTCCATGTAAACTACTTGTGTTGTATTATTGTCGTTAGTTACTTTGCGATATCTTTCTAGTTCAATCAAGGGACAGTCCCTGGTCTGTTGACTGATAGTGGACGCACACATTCTATCAAAAGCATCTAGGAACTCTAAATTGTTCTAACATGTGTGCAAACGAGTCCAAACTAGAATTGATCTTAACTAAAGCCACTCATCGAATAATACAATAAATAATTTGTATCTGCTAAGAATAATGAACCTTCTATCATGTGTGCAAACGAGTCCAAACTAGAAATTCTGGAAGGAGAAGATACTCCATCTAAAAAACTTATTGATTTGTCAATAATAAATTATTGGTTTAAGTTGTTTCGGTAACAGTTTGATTTTTTAAAATATTGGAGAGTTGAGAAACACTCATATTAGGAGTTATTCCTTGAACATGTTGATATAAGATGAGTAAGAAAAATAATTTTTCTTTCAAGAAGTTTTGAACTTTATTAATACCAAGATTTAAGAGGTTGTACTCAAATAAAGAAATAAAAGGGGGGGGGGATGGATATGAAAAGAAGGACAACTAAGATATTGATAAAGAAAAACACTATTAAAAATCTATGTTTGAGTGAACAGTACAGGAGAAACACTTTTTAGGAGTTATTTCACACCCTTGATCCTATGATAATATTCTAAAGCTTCAATTTCAAGTCCATATTCTGAACGGTATCTTCTTTAACATTTTAAAAAATGAAAGACTTATCCAATTTATTGATTAAAGGCTTTGTGAAATTAAGTGAGTCCAACTCCTTATCTTTGTACACTTGACCCCTTTATGTGATTCTTCAATCATTGAACGAAAAATAGCATGACCATTTACTCTTGGAGAAAATTGAGAGTGACCTTGTTTAGAATTTAACTTGAAATGTGTCGTTGTTGACACTAGGTAACCTGCAAATTATATAATATAATTAACTTATTGACACAATTTACAAGATACATTTGTTATATATATATATATATATATATATATATATATATATATATATATACACACACTAACGTCTGGACACGTGCAACTTATCTCATACAAAAAGTATAGATGACATGAATCATAGTAAGTATACAATGTTGGGTATGTTGCAAGAATTGATGGGAAATATAGAGGGAAAGAGAGGAATTTGAAAAGTTGAGAACTTGAAGAGTTGGGAACTTGAAAAGTCCTCTTATGCTTTAATGAAAAGGCATTTGTCCCTCATCGGTGGTGGAAAGAAAAATAGGAGAGTTTAAATATAGAAACACTCTTATTAATTGTTAAAAGGCTTGGAAAGAGGGACCCCCCTCGCGCCGTCGTCGTCATCGTTCGCTCGGCTCGGCTACGACTTCGGCTTCGGCTTCGGCAAATGATCGATCGAGAGATTTTTTTTTGGACAAAGTTTATTTTAATTATTTAATTATTTATTTAATTAATTAAATGCCAAAAATCTTTTCAATTAATTAGTTGACGTTTTCAGTTTATTTAGTTGAAATTAACAGAAACGTTTCAATTTTTTAGTTGATTAACCCGACCCGACTCGGATCCGCGCGCGACCTATTTTATTTGAACTTTTCCTGTTTTTATTTAAATTTCCCGCCATGACTGTTCTGAAAGGTTGCAACTTTCTGGAACAGTCATTACCATTTGAAAGGTTACAAACTTTCATCAATGGTCGTGTGGATTCTGAAAGGGTTGCAACCTTTCTGAACCTGTTCTTCTTGCCTATAAATACCATTCATTCTTCAGATTATTGACTTACGATTTTCTGATTTTCTTTTTCTTCTTCTGCACAAACTTTTCTTCGTGTACTTTCCTGCTGTTGATTGTTTCGCTGACACCAGAGTTCTTGGTATCTATACTCTGGTGATTGAGATCATTTTACCCTGGGAGGTCATATTCCAAATCAAACCTCGGATACTAGAGGTGAATAATTTCCTTAAGGGGTCACTGTGAGTTCAGTGGACTTGATCTTTTTCCTTTTCAAATTATTCCAGATTCTGGTACGTTATAGATTTTAAGGTTCTTAATTAATTAATTTTTGTTCATCTTTTGTACTGATTCTGAAAACTTTGGTTACTTCGTGTTTCTGCAAAGTTTTATCAGAATCAGTAATTCTATTTTTAGACTTAATGGCAACAATCTTAAGGAAATTATAATTTATTTTTTTAAAAAAATCTGTGTTTCTGGTGGAGACAAAAATCTTCGTGATTTTATACTTCTTTAAGTCTGCAATTATAATTTATTTCTTACTAAGACTGTATCGATTTTTGTTTATCAGAAACGGCAAACAATGGTGTTACAGTGGCTGTTGCTGCACCAACCCTAACTGTTGTACCACAAACGGAGAAATCGGGTAAATTCACAGGTGTGAATTTCAAAGGATGGCAGCAACGAGTATTTTTCTGGCTTACCACTCTTGGTCTGCAGAAATTTACAAGTGAAGAAACTGCAATGCCTGTTGATGATATGCCAGACAGGGAAAAATTCATGATTATTGAAGCATGAAAACAAGCAGACTTCCTATGTAAAGGCTACATTTTGAGTGCTTTAGATGATGACTTATATAATGTCTTTAGTGCAATAACAACTTCAAAAGAGTTGTGAGATGCACTTGAGAAGAAATATAAGACAGAAGATACATACTTGAAAAAGTTTGTGGTCGCAAAGTTTTTAGACTATAAAATGGTAGATAGTAAAACTGTTGGATCACAAGTGCAGGAACTTCAACTTATTCTCCATGATTTGATTGCTGAAGATATGGTAGTAAATGAAGCTTTTCAAGTGGCTGCAATGATCGAGAAATTGCCTCCTTCGTGGAACGATTTCAAGAATTATCTAAAGCACAAACGTAAAGAAATGAAGCTTGAAGATCTTGTAATTCGTCTCAAGATTGAGGAAGATAACAAAAATGCCGAAAAGAAGTCTCGTAAGAGATCAACAATCATTGGAGTTAATATTGGTGAAGAAGCTCTTACCAAAGACAAAAGGAGAAAGAAGTCCAACGGACAGAAGTCAGAACAGGCTAAGAAGAAATTCAAAGGCAACTGTTACAACTCTAGTAAGGTTGGTCATAGGTCTTCTGACTGTCGTGCTCCAAGAAAGGACAAAGACAAAGGCAAAGGCAAAAGTAAATCAAACATTGTGGAAGAGATGAAAGATGCAGATTACTTGTGTGCAATAATCTCGGAGTGTAACTTAGTTGGAAATCCCAAGGAGTGGTTTCTCGACTCAGGTGTCACTCGACATATTTGCTCTGCTAAAGAAGCCTTTGCAACGTACACTCATGTTAAGTACGATGAAGATTTGTTCATGGGAAACACAGCAACAACAAGGATTGCAAGAACTGGGAAAGTAATATTGAAAATGACATTCGGCAAGGTGTTGACTTTGAACAGTGTTCTGCATGTCCCTACTATTAGGAAGAATTTAGTTTCTGCTGCACTACTCGTTAAGAACGGGTTTAAGTGTGTCCTAGTTAGTGATAAAGTTGTAATAAGTAAGAATGAAATGTTCATAGGAAAGGGCTACCTCAATGAGGGTCTTTTCAAACTGAATGTAATGGTTGTTGACAGTATTAATAAAAATTCTGCTTCTGTTTACTTATTGGAGTCAAATGATTTATGGCATGCCCGTTTGGGACATGTAAATTACAAAGCCTTGCGAAGATTGGTTAATCTAGAAGTATTGCCTAATTTTAAATGCGATAAATCAAAATGCGAAATTTGTGTGGAAAGTAAGTTTTTTAAACATCCTTATAAGTCTGTTGAAAGAAATTCCAAAACTTTAGACTTAATTCACACAGATATATGTGATATGAAGTCGACACCATATCGTGGTGGGAAAAAGTATTTTATAACTTTTATTGATGACTGCACTCGATTTTGTTATGTATATTTGCTTAATAGTAAGGATGAAGCAATTGATGCATTTCAGCAATACAAAAATGAAGTGGAGAACCAATTGAATCTAAAAATAAAAATGATTCGGAGTGATAGGGGTGGAGAATATGAATCTCCTTTTGCAGAAATATGTTTGGAATATGGTATTAGTCATCAAACTACTGCACCTTATGCACCACAGTCAATGGTTTGGCGGAACGGAAGAACAGAACATTAAAAGAAATGATGAATGCCTAATGATCAATTCTGGTTCACCGCGAAACCTTTGGGGGGGAAGCCATCCTTTCGGCTAATAAGATACTCAATAGAGTACCCCATCAAAAAGCACAATCAATTTCATATGAGATGTGGAAAGAAAGGAAACCCAACTTGAAATATTTCAAAGTGTGGGAGTGTTTAGCCAAGGTAGATGTTCCTTTACCAAAGAGGCTTAAAATTGGACCCAAAACAGTAGACTGTGTATTTATTGGATATGCTGTGAACAGTAAGGCCTGTCGATTTTTGGTTCACAAATCTGATAATCCTGAGATTCATGTTAATACAATAATTGAGTCAGATAACGCAGAGCTTTTTGAAAATATTTATCCGTATAAAACTGAATGTGAGTCGACAAGTGAAAGACCTAAACGACCACGAGAAGAATCAACGGAAAATACACTAACTAGTGAAGATCTTAGGCGTAGTACTCGCCAACGGAAACCTGCTTCTTTCTGATCATATTTTGTGGCACTATTGCTTGAAAATGAGCCTCAAACATTTAAAGCAGCTATGTCTTCATCTGAGTCAACTTATTGGAAAGAAGCAGTCAATAGTGAGATTGAATCAATTTTAAGTAATCACACTTGGGAATTGGCTGATCTTCCTCCAGGAAATAAACCTTTAGGATCAAAGTGGATCTTTAAAAGGAAAATTAAACCTGATGGGACTATTGACAAATATAAGGCTAGACTGGTAGTCAAAGGGTACAGACAAAAGGAAGGTCTGGACTACTTTGACACACATTCTCCAGTAACAAGGATAACATCAATTAGGATGTTAATAGCACTAGCAGCAGTGCATGATCTTAAAATCCACCAAATGGATGTAAAGACATCCTTCTTAAATGGAGAGTTGGAGGAAGAAATTTACATGAAACAACCTGAAGGGTTTATAGTTCCTGGTAAAGAAAAGAAAGTGTGCAGACTTGTAAAGTCACTTTATGGACTCAAGCAAGCACCCAAACAATGGCATGCTAAATTTGACCAAACTATGTTGACAAATGGATTCAAGATCAACGAATGTGATAAATGTGTTTACATTAAAAACGTTATGAATCATGAAGTCATTGTTTGTTTATATGTTGATGACATGTTGATAATGAGTAAAGACATTGATGATATAAATGCTACTAAGCGCATGTTGTCTAGCAAGTTCGATATGAAGGACTTAGGAGTTGCTGATTTGATCTTAGGGATCAGGATTATCAAAACTCCTCAGGGACTAGCATTATCTCAATCTCATTATATTGAAAAAGTATTGGATAAGTTCAAGTACTTAAATTTCAATATTGTCAAAACTCCAATTGATTTAAGTTGTACATTTCAAAAGAATGATGGTCAAAGTGACTCTCAATTGGAATATGCCAGAGTATTGGGAATTTTGATGTATATTATGAATTGTACGCGACCAGATATAGCATGTGCTATTAGAAAACTGAGTCGGTTTACTAGTTATCCGAATCAAACTCATTAGATGGCAATGAAACATGTGTTGGGATATCTGAAATATACACAATACTATGCTTTGCATTATAATAAATATCCTGCTGTGATTGAAGGATATAGTGATGCAAATTGGATCATCGGGTCAAATGAAATAAAATCCACAAGCGGTTATGTGTTCATACTTGGTGGAGGAGCAGTATCTTGGAAATCGTCCAAACAGACATGTATTGCTCGCTCCACAATGGAATCTGAATGCATTTCTTTGGATAAGGCTGGTGAAGAAGCTGAATGACTCCAGAATTTCTTAGAGGATATTCCTTTCTGGCCCAAACCTATTGGACCTATTTGCATACATTGCGATAGTCAAGCAGCAATAGGTAGGGCAGAGAGCGTTATGTACAACGGGAAGTCTCGTCATATACGACGGACACATAACACCGTAAGACAACTGCTCTCTAGTGGAATTATCACAATTGACTATGTAAAGTCAAGGGATAATGTGTCAGATCCACTAATGAAAGGCCTAGTGAGAGAGGCAGTTGAAAGATCATCTAAGGGAATGGGTTTACGGCTTAGGACAAGTCAGCATGACGGTAACTCTATCTAGCAGACTGGAGATCCCAAGAGCTAGATTCAAGGAGAAAAACAAAGTTGTGGCTGACGGTTCAACACTGTCAATTAACTCAATCCATTCTCATAATGAAGACAATGTTCAGGAACAAGGTTAATACTTTAAGGCTTGTTAATAAGGTAATAAAAGCTTAAAGTTTTTAATGATTTGCTAAGTTTGATAGATTTGACCAAATAGTGTATCTACGAGATAACACGGTTAGAAATCACCTATGTGAGTGTGAAGTGGAAGCCGCTTCGAAGAGAATTTTATGTTAAAAGCCTATTCTCTATACACTCATAAAACTAGGAGGTGTTCATGGCTGAAACGAACACAACCGTAAGAACCATAAACAGTAATGGATTAATTGTGTGACATATGGTTGTCTAGGTATACACCAAAGCTCGACGGTTCAAAGATATCACATCTACCTATTGACCGAGTATATTTGACATATGTTCACTTTGGAAAGTCCAAGGGGAAACCTACTTATCCAGATGCAATTAATCCTTGCTTGTAAAGTACACAATTGTCCGTGCATTCCTATGTTATAACCATTCCCCATCAATGTGGGGGATTGTCTGGTATGTTGCAAGAATTGATGGGAAATATAGAGGGAAAGAGAGGAATTTGAAAAGTTGAGAACTTGAAGAGTTGAGAACTTGAAAAGTCCTCTTATTCTTTAATGAAAAGGCATTTGTCCCTCATCGGTGGTGGAAAGAAAAATAGGAGAGTTTAAATATAGAAACACTCCTATTAATTGTTAAAAGGGTTGGAAAGAGGGACCCCCCTCGCGCCGTCGTCGTCGTCGCTCGCTCGGCTCGGCTTCATCAATGGTCGTGTGGATTCTGAAAGGGTTGCAACCTTTCTGAACCTATTCTTCTTGCCTATAAATACCATTCATTCTTCAGATTATTGACTTACGAATTTTCTGATTTTCTTCTTCTTCTTCTGCACAAACTTTTCTTCGTGTACTTTCCTGCTGTTGATTGGTTCGCTGACACCAGAGTTCTTGGTATCTATACTCTGGTGATTGAGATTATTTTACCCTGGGAGGTCATATTCCAAATCAAACCTCGGATACTAGAGGTGAATAATTTCCTTAAGGGGACACTGTGAGTTCAGTGGACTTGACCTTTTTCCTTTTCAAATTATTCCAGATTCTGGTACGTTACAGATTTTAAGGTTCTTAATTAACTAATTTTTGTTCATCTTTTGTACTGATTCTGGAAACTTTGGTTACTTCGTGTTTCTGCAAAGTTTTATCAGAATCAGTAATTCTATTTTTAGACTTAATGGAAACATACAATTAACCATTTAAAATTAATTTCAATCTATACAAACTTTGTCTAAAATTATCTAAGATTATTTTAGAGTGCGTGCGTGCGTGCGTGCACGCGCCGTGCGTGCGTGTGTATGCACGCGCTCATTAAGATGAATGAGAGTCATCAACTCTTATGTAGAAGTCTCGTGTTTGAACCTTAAGAATGAGTAACTTATAATCAAGTGTTCTTACCCTTATCAATAGACTATACGCAAGAAAATTTAAATTAATTCGGTTTTTATTATTAATATATACCAAATTGGCCTGATTGGACGCACCCTGAACTTTTAATCAAATATTTCTGATTTGAACTTGATTCTTTGACTATATTATAAAGCTTCAATTCCAAGTTCATATTTTGATCGTCATCTTCTTCAACATTTTAAAAAATGAAGGGCTTATCTAGTTTCTTGATTAAAGGATTTATGAAATTAACTGGGTCCAACTCCTTTGAATGTGATTCTTTTGTCATTGAATGTAAAATAGCATGAACCCTTAAAATTTATTAAATGTGTAGAAGATGAAATGAATACATTATCGTGTGGATTAAACGTGCAACGCACGTTCCTAGAGACTAGTGTATTTGTATATGTAAAGGATGGACAATACCGTCTAATTAATTAATTGTTTTAGATTATCGTAATATGGTGATTCATGGGAACGAACAAGTTATACCATAAAACAGACTAAAACTTATCATTATTATATTTTATGACACTTAGTAATTAGTAAAGTGGAGGTTTTAGGGAAAACGACAAAAGTGTGAACTGCTAATGTATTGTTAGTTGTTAAAGAGGAAAATACAATTAATTATTGATTTGTCGGTTAGTTAAATAAATTAAAAATCAAATTCATTCACTTATCTAATTTTTGGACACGTGTTTCGCACTTGTGTTCCATTTAAATTTTCTTCGATATGTTAGAATGACTAAATTTCTATGAAAGCATGTAAATAATGAGTAATAAAATGTAACAACGACAAATAAATTTTTAATAATATGACAAAAAAAACAAATGAAGGGCGTATTTTGATGTTTCAAACTAATTCTTTTTAAGCAACAAATTGTAACTTAGAACTTTGGTTATAGTTAGTAAGCATTAATAAAGTTACAATGGCTAATTTAAGCCCAAATTAATGAGAGTATAGACTTATGACAATAAAACATTCAAAGGAAACTAAATCAAGAAGTTTAATTGAGAAAAAAAAACACCCAAAAAAAAACAGAGAAGAAAAAATATAGTCTATACATCCTTCTTAAGTCTTTGATCAATAATGATAAAGACGGGAAAATTAATACAAAATTAGTATAGAATTTTCTGAATTCTTATGAACTCCTTCTCCCATATCCAACCATTTACTTTAACTATAGAATAAAAATGCTAACCTTGGGTAAGGATTTCATTAAAACAAAAAAGATGAATTTATATAGATAAAAATGAAGGAATACCAAAAGTTATCGTAAAGTTTTAGATAAAATATTTGGAGATTATCAATATCAAAATTTAAGCTGCTCAAATTCTTGCTCACATTATCACTAATTCATTATCTTGTGGCAGGCTTGTATTGTACAAACACATTCAACCTAACTAGGGTCCTATTACCCTACAGAAATTTTTGGAATATAAGTTTCAGGATTCTCAACAAATAAGGTTGTTGGACTAATCATGTGTAGTTGTTCACTTTTCATTTATTCAGGGGCGGCTCAACATAATTCGAGGCCTAACGCAAAATTTTAATTAGAGGCCTAAAACTTTTTAAATAATAATTTGTATTTATTTATTTATTAAAAATTTTAAATGTAAATTATTACTTATTATCTTTTTTATAAATGATTTTTCAAATACTTTTGAAAATATTATTTTTAAGCAAGATTTTATCAATTTAACATTGAAAACATCATTTTATTGAGAAAACTATTGTGTGAATCGAAAATATAGTTCTATAAGTAATAAGTTGATAAATTTTAAATAAAGATAAGAGTTAGAATTATAGAATTTGATTCAAAAAGTTGATAACTTGATTATCCTACTTTAATATAAAAATTACGAAAAATAAAAGAATATTTGTAATTTACTTTGTTCAACACTTTTCAACTATTGATTCATATCTTTGACAGAATATTACTCTAAAGACATAAGGAGTTAAAAAAGATTTAAAAAATGTGAGTACTAGCAAAGAATATATATATTGTTATGAAACTATATAAATTTAGAAGAAGAATAAAGTAGGAGAAGAGAAAAGACTTCTTATTCATCTTGAAGTATATTCAAGCTTTCATTGACCTTCTTTACAATGAAGGAGAAATCTTTATTTATAGGGAAAACTTAACTTTGTCCCCAAGTAGGATTCCTAACCATATCCTAAACGGACTCCACATAATTAGACATTCACTATAATACAAATTATTTATAACACTCCCCCTTGAATGTCTGTAGATTATGTGTCTCGTTAAAACCTTACTAGATAAAATCCAGTGGGAAAACAATGTAGTGAAGGAAAAAGAGTACACATATCTAATAATACGCATTATGGATGCCTCATTAAAAACATTACAAGGAAAACCCAATGGGATAAAACTTTGTGAGGGAAAAAGAGTACATCGCGTATTAACTCCCCCTAATGAGGAACATCAATCCACAGACTTGAATCTTCATTTTCCAAACTTGTGCACCATTTTCTTGAAAGTTGTAGTTGGTAGGGACATGGTGGATAAATAAACTATATTATTACTTGAACAAACATGTTGCATGTTGATATCGCCGTTCTTGGGAGCTCATGAGTGTAGAAATTTTTTGAGTAAATATGCTTCCTTCTATTTCTTTTTATGAATCTTCCCTTTAGGATAAAAAATTTAAGCAAATAATCTATTGCCTTTTAAAAACTCTTCAAGAGTTTTAATTCTAGATATCAACTTGCATAACAATACTTGTATATGCTTCATGCATTTTGAATCGATTTAATCCTTATATGGATTATAAACAAGTTCTCCAAAAACTTGCACATACTTTGGATTTTGAATCCTTCATGACTTTTCATATTAATTTTGTCAAGTGATTGAAAACATTCAATATTAAATGTATGACGTCTTCTAGTGCCTAGATTGCAAGTCAAATAAGCTTTAAGATTATCAAGATGCATCATTCCACTTTTCACTTGATAAATATTTCTACATTAGCATGCTTTAATAGACGTAGAATCCATATCCTCATAATCTTTTATAATATTGCGCGCTATTGTATCAAAGATATCATCAACGACATACCATTTTGTATCGATTCACAATACGACATAACTTATTGAGATCTCATCACTTCATTATTTTTAGGTAGCTACCCCTCTCATGAGGTTTCATAAAGTGTTATGTCATAGGCTCTCCAAGAGCACATTGTCTCCTTATTATAATCATTTTGATTCTTTGATCCTCCCCCCTTTTCAAGGATTATTTTATTTAGAATTGATTAGTCTATCATGCTTCATGCATGTCATAGAATTTATCCTTAAGGGACATTCAATAGGAGTATTTACAACTCTTATGTTGCTTCTAGTCTCCCCATTACGTTAGACAAACTAACATATTATCTCAATCATTTGGAGAATCTATAGTTGTGCATCATTGTATATTCATTGATTATTTACTACATACCAAAATAATCAGATGAAAAATATTAGGTCCCTGACCATAAATTAATTGAAAGAAAATCTGATCATAATTTATTGGTTTGATGCATACAAGTACTTTTGTATGCGGTATCATATTTCAGATCAACACATGGAGCTTTATTTTCACAAGCAATGATTTCACTATCTCAGACATTTAATGTCACAACATCTTGAGTATTTATCAATATTATCAAGATAAATTGTCTTGATTACATATTCTGAAATTGTGCTCTTAACTCAATTATTTTTGCACAAACAATTTTGTGAATGTCAAACTACAGGTTGACAACAAACGCACATGCGATTATCTTATAGATGCAACTTTTTATCATGTCACATGATAGGTGAACAGGCTCATATTCACCTTTTATACTTTTCAGAATTTAGAGATTTAATATCAACATTAGTTGATCCAATCAACTTGTCATGAGAACAAACAACAAAAGAATTCTTGAAGAATCTTCTAGTTTTTCAATGTACGTCCATTACTCAGGATGCACATCTTTGGGATGATCAAATTATTCATGCCAACTAATAAATTATTAGTACTTGTAAACTCCAATTTATTATGCCATGTGCCTTTTTGCTTTAGTATTATTCATGCCAGCAATTTTTGCAAACATCAAGTTGCGAGATAAGAATCGGCACGCATGAGACCATCAAGAAGAAACATCTATTAGGACCATTAAGTATCTAAACAATTCACTAGGTGGATGAATAGGTCCACAAATATCTGTATACGTTCCTAGAACGTAGAGGATTCAATCTCAGCTTTTATTTATGATGGTCTCACAATTAACTTGCCTTGCTAACAAACAGTACAAGAAAATTCACCATTTAAAAGAATCTTTAGGTTCTTTAATGGATGTCTATTCAAATTATCTATAATTCACCTCATCATTATAGACTCATAATGTCTCATACAATCATGCAAAAGTAAGACAGTATTGGAATTAGTATTAGAATGTGCCTCAATTATACTAATTATTATCCAAAAAAGTCAAAAGATAAAGTATGGAACTTTTCTTTAACATATGTCTGTCCAGAGACAATCTTGGTGATACCACATCTATAACCAAAGGTTGCAATCTTGTCCACGTCTAGCATGGTGGTTTACACCTCATTCACTCTGAAGAATGGATTTGTATTTTTACCATTTATCAAAGGCTCTCATTCTTCATGAATAGAACTCAATCATCTAAGTATATCAAATTTTGATAACTTAGTGCCTCATTCCATATTCATGTGCATCATTTCATCAATTGTCTTCTTTTAGACATTTATGCACTGCTACATTCACTTCGGGGAATGAATCTGCTTCAACGAGATATATTTCATGAGTAATTTTATCAAAAACTCATTATTTGCCTTAGTCATTATTATATAACCAATATGGTGCATTGAGACTCAAACCCAACGTCTTATGCCATAAATCAATGAGGGACTTGAACCCAATATCTTATCATCACGGTGCACCAGGATTTTAACCCAATGTCTTACCCTCTTGGTGTGATTGGATGTAAATCCGTCGTTTTATCCATATAAAGACATCTTAGGCCACAAATCGATGAGACTTGAATCTGACATCTTTATCTTGATGTCTTACCCCTTTTGATGTGATTAAACATAAATCCATCATCTTATAAAAATGTTATATCATTGCAATAAATCAAAAAGGCTATAATTTAATGATAACTAATGGTATACCCATATAAAAATATTATACCAATAGCATGATAGAAATTTGAAAAATAGAAATTTTGCAACTTTGCAACCATATCGATCTATTGTTTTCATTGTATAATTTTCCTTTTAACAGATACTTGGATGGTTGTATCTTCTAACCACACTACTAAGACCACATTTAATATTAGAAAGTAACCAAATTTTTCTTATTTCTAAAGATTTAAAGGTGAGCCAGTAAACAGTAAATAACGTGTCATCTTTAATACTTTTCATAGTAGTTAAAGTCGGTAACAATACTAATCCATAAAATCAATGAAAAAGAACAATACTTGGAACATGTTACCTGGACTAAAGGAACGTAGTATCGTGTGAATTTCATCTCCAATAAAAATAAATTGATGGCAGAACTCGTGCTGTTAACGTATTATGAAACTGTATAAATTTAGAAGAAAAATAAAGTAGGAGAAGAGAAAAGACTTCTTATTCATCTTGAAGTATATTCAAGCTTTGATTGATCTCCTTGAAGAAAAACTCTTTATTTATAGGGAAAACTTTACTTTGTCCCCAAGTAGGATTCCTAACCATATCTTAAAAGGACTCCACATAATTAGACATTCACTATAATACAAATTGTTTATAACACACATATATATATATATATACTTTTTATTATGAATAATTAATTCTTTTTCATGAAAAAATTAAACATGATTTTTTATTTTATAGAAATTTGACGCCCTCAAAAATTGGGGGCCTAAGGCAGTGGCTTAAAAAAATATATGGAAGAGCCGGCACTGCATTTATTCGATGGTTCTGTTTGATATTAGTTAGTACAAGTCATATGTGTTGATGCCTCAAAAACCATATCCTTGTCTTTAATAACCATATTTGTGGTTGCAATTGTTACTCACCATCAATTACAATCTCTACGTACCATCTTGTTCATAACATTTTAGCTTCCGAAGTATATTTGTGGTTGTTTTAGCCTTACACGTCTTGTGGCTGAGCAGGAGCAATTGTTGAAAAAGAAGGCAGAGTACATTGAGAAACTGAAAAACAAGATTGCTCTAGTCCACAAGTCAGCAGAAGAGAAAAGAGCGATAACTGAAGCTAAACGTGGAGAAGATCTTCTTACCGCAGAGGAGATGGCAGCAAAATGTCGGGCCACTGGAAGTTCTCCAAAGAAACCACTCCTTGGATGTTTCTGAAGTGGAATATACTAGATTCGTATCACTGATTATGAAATTCGTATAGTGAAGTTTGTGGATTGAGAATTTCTTTGCATTAGAAACATTGTGCGCTTATGCCTTGTGGAATCTATTGCTTTCGTTATTACGGATGCATAACAATGTGTTCGAGTGTATATAAAAACTGGTGAAAATTATCTCTGCAATTGTATTGAAAGAAACCTACTATATTAGCAATGTGGCCAACTCCAAAAGAAGCCTCTTAATTCAAAAGATTTGAAATTAGACACTAAAAATGAATCCCTTATTACAAGGTTGTTGTGTGCTTACCGCGATTGTCATATTACTGCAGAAAGATATAACTGCAGTATCATGCTTAAGGGGAACTATTTACACTAACAGTTTAATAGGAAGTAATTTATCTCTAAAGATGATTATGTAAATGACTCATATCGATCGCATTGATCACATCACTATTTATGTTGAATTCACCAGATAGCGTACAATTCGTCAAATCCATTTGCAGCAGACATGTGATCTTCAAACTCGTGTTGTGATTGAAACATATCATCATCTACTATTTCATTGTTAACCCCTTCACTTATAAATAAATCATGCATGAAAGCATCTGGGAACTCTAAATTGTTTTAACAAAAATTATTCTTGGAAAGATCTGAGTTCTGATCATTAAATTGATCTTAGCTAAAGCCACTCATCGAATAATACAGCAAGTAATCTGTATCTGCTAAGAATAATGAACCTTCTATCATGTGTGCAAACGAGTCCAAACTAGAACTTCTGGAAGGAGAAGATACGCCATCTAAATTTTCTGCTTTTTTGGCAACTTTCTTTAGATACATTATCTGTTCGTCCAGCCAAATGCTGTGCTATCCGAGACCACCTATTTACACATAACCTTTTTAGATAATGGATCTCAACATAAACGAATATTCTTCAAATGCTAAAGGTAAACCACCTCGGTGCATGAAGCCTCTTGCGCTTACATAGGATCTAGGAAGAGCCACACCCCAAGGGGGTGTAACGTGGACAACCTACCCAAGCATCTGACTTATTTATCGGCTAGTTTATCAATATTACAACTTACAACATTTTCCGTTGTTAATTTTGTACTTCTAATTTCCTTTGCTGTATTTATTCCACATATAAGTGCTATATAGTGAGGAGGTGGATGTTCTGAAAGTCCACCATAGTTTGGCAAAAAGGGCATTCAATACAAGCTTATCCCATGCCACCTAATGCTTACCTTTACGCCTTGCAGTTTTATTCCCTCTGTTTCCATTGGATAAGTTCTTTTCTCAATTTTTTATACCATTGCAGCTGAAGTTAATTCTATCTTACAATTCTTTAAACTTGATTTAAGAAGGCTACAATACTTCCAATTAAATTTTATGACTGTATATCAATCCGTAGCAGCCCTATATCGAATTGTAACGAGCTTAATGTTGTCATGAGAAACTTGGAATTGTTTGTCAAAAATATAAAGTTGTGTTATGTGTTTATACATGTCTAATTATCTAATTACTTGCATTGCTACCACAACCTGGGAAGGAACCAGAGGCATTGGTAACACATCCATGCGAAGAGACGCGACAAAGCTCACTGCGATCCCTAGTGTATGTTTAAAAGAGAGGATCGCATCATGAATTTAATAAGATCTTTTTTCACCGCGCTTCTATAGTATATGCTAAAAATACTAACAACTACGTACTTCAAAAACCTAACTTATCACAAAGTAGAGAGTATCTTGAGTTTCAGCCAAAACAAACATGCCCTGCTGGTTGATTTGGTGGAAGAACATGATGAGAATTAAATGCTAAATATCCTATTTCATGATTAACTTAAGAAAATGATAACAAGAGTAGTTTACATAACTGCACCATGACACTTAACCATATATGTTATCACACTCAAATGGTAGAATTTACCACCAAATTCGAGATTCAGACGGTCAGACCTATGCCAATTTTCACTCATTCGATTATCAAGTTGATTGGAGATCAAGACATGCATGACATAGTATAACAAAGTCAAACGAGCAGTGAACCACCAACAATGAGAATGTCTATGTAAACAAACATTATTCAGTTCAGGATGAAAAAAGGAACACAAATTCATCTAGTATCTCATCTTTTGACAAAAGGACATATATAGCTAAAACAGGCCAACTCTTAATCTTCAGCAATGAGATGAAAACTACCTCCATCGACTCAAAAGAAGTAATGCATTTTGTCTTGGATTATCAGTTGCACTTGAGAGAAGTTTTGATCCCGTTAATTATACCTTTGATGATTCCATTTGCATTTTTGGCTGACTCTATAGTGTGCTTTTTATATTGAAAGGGTTTCACCAACATTTGCAACCCAATAGTCACAAGCGATCCACCACAGAATCCATTATCATTACAATCTTGAAAAGAATCGGGCACAATTGCAATTCCACATGGAAAGAGAGCCACACCAGAAGGGTCCCCTTTTTTCTTCACCACATTCATTGCTAGTGAATCCATTCCTGCATATATTAAAAGGGATCCTGTTGCGTCCGTGAAAGTATCTTGCAAGATCATCATGTTATTTTGATTAGTACTGGTGCCATGCCCCTACAAGTCCAAACCAACATAATATGTTATTTATAAATCAATGATTAGTACAAAAGAACTGATCCTATCATGTTTTTCAAAATACAATAATCACTCACTCACATTAGCTTGAAAAACAGAGATGTTATTATCAATGTTCTGATCCTTGGGAATGTAGACCATTAGTTTCATGAAATCACCAATATTGGACAAGACATCCCATTGACTCCTCGTTCGTTCATTTATAAGGAATTCAAACAAATATTGATGTTTCACGGGCAACCAGATGGTCTTTGTGGCACTCAACACTACACCACTAGGTTCACCGAGTTCACTGATATTAATTCTCTTCATCAATTTAACATCTTTACCCTTTGCTAATTGAACTATTTGCCATTGGTGAGTGGTTCCACAAACCCCTGCGCAAAAGTTGTGAGTCATTCGTTGAGCCAACATTCCTACATTTTTCTCACCATTTAAACCAACTGCCACAAATAAAACCTCATCAGAATCCAAAATTCTTGTTAGTAATCAAAAGTGTAAACAAATGGAACAATAATGGGACATGCATGGTTACCTGTGGGGTCACTGAATAACTTCATTGATCCCAAAAACATATATTGCCTTTGCAAAGTAGCCATCCACCTTTGTGCGCCAAAACCAAGACCAGACCTGACCATAGGGCGATACAGATGGTGGACAACATTTTCATTATACTTCATGTGCTCGATCCAAGTTACCTGAAAATATTACATCAATTTTACAAGACCACTTGTTGCGGAAGCCGAATATATAGAGAGTGATGGAATCACAACTGCTATATCTAAATGTAGCTAATAAATAGTAAATGAGACAACAACAAAAAGAACACCAAGAATTAACGAGGTTCGGCAAACATTTGTTTTCTTTTGCCTAGTCCTCAGACACAACCAACCAATATTTATTTCACTCCAAAAGAGTACAAGTGAAATACTACAAGAGAGAAAGAAGAACAAATGCCTTAGGAGATGAGAAGGCAAGTGAGAGGTGTGTTACAAATGAATTAGGAGCTACCTATTTATAGGAGTGAATTCTTCCTATTGATGTCATCCATGACATCACAATATGTCAAAAATGTCAAGATTTACCTTGTGAAACCAATTTATGGTTCACCTAAATTTCACCTACAAAAGATGCTATCTTGACTTTTCTACCAATGAAGAATTATCCTCCTAACTACCATATCTTCTCATTAATTCATTTTTGAATCTTGTCAAATTTAACAAATCTCCACCTTGGCAAGATTCTCCATTTTCAACTTTCTCTCAACAACAATTTTGATTGTGTCTTCAACCATAATCTTCAATGTTCAACAATGTTGATCAAGTTCAAACAATGTTGAAACTTGACCGCAGTCACCACTTTTGTCAACATATCGGCAGGATTATCCGTAGTATGAATTTTCTGTATTATGACTCCACCATCTTCTATGATTTCTCGTATGAAATGATATCGGACGTCAATGTGCTTCGTCCTTGCATGATAAACTTGGTTCTTTGCTAATTGAATAGCACTCTGACTATCACAAAATATTGTGATTTCTTCTTGTCCAATACCAAGCTCTCTAAGCAATCCTTGAAGCCAAATTGCTTCCTTCGCAGCCTCTGTAATTGCCATGTACTCTGCCTCAGTGGTAGACAAAGCAACTGTTGACTGCAAAGTAGACTTCCAACTAACTGGTGCATTTGCAATAGTAAAAACATAACCAGTAGTTGATCTTCGTTTGTCCAAATCACCTGCATAATCTGAGTCACAATATCCAACAAGATATTGACTATCTTTCTGCTCGAAAACCAAACCAACATCTACAGTATTATGAATATACCGTAGAATCCATTTTACAGCCTGCCAATGATCCTTTCCAGGATTGTGCATGTACCTGCTTACAACTCCAACAGCGTGTGAAATATCCGGCCTTGTGCAAACCATTGCATACATCAAGCTACCAATATCATTCGCGTATGGTACTCTTGACATATATTCTCGTTCAGCTTCATTCTTAGGTGACATAGCATCACTAAGCTTAAAATGAGGAGCAAGCGGAGTGCTAACCGACTTCATTTTTTCATTCATACCGAATCGGTTTAGTACTCTTTTCAAATATTCTTTCTGAGATAAATAGAGTTTCTTTGAATGTCTATCTCTTTTTATCTCCATGTCAAGAATCTTTTTTGCCTCACCTAAATCCTTCATCTCAAACTCCTTTCTTAGTTGAATCTTTAGCTTCTTAATTTCCTCTTGACTTTTAGAAGCTATCAACATATCATCAACATATAGGAGAAGATATATAAAGGAATTATCTTCAAGCTTGCGCAAATACACACAATGATCGTATTTGCTTCTTATGTACCTTTGCTGCAACATAAACTTGTCAAATCGTTTGTACCATTGTCTAGAAGATTGTTTCAATCCATACAACGATTTTTCAAGTTTGCACACCATATTTTCTTTTCCATCAACTTTGAATCCTTCTGGCTGAGTCATATAGATTTCCTCTTCCAAGTCTCCATGTAAAAAAGCAGTTTTTACATCCAACTGAACTAGTTCCAAATTCAACTGTGCTACCAAAGCCAACAAAACTCTAATGGAGGAGTGTTTCACAACTGGAGAAAATACCTCATTATAATCAATTCCCTCCTTTTGAGCATATCCTTTGGCCACCAATCTTGCTTTGTAGCGAACATTTTCTTGGTTAGGAAATCCCTCTTTCTTTGCAAATACCCATTTGCACCCAATTGCTTTCTTGCCCTCTGGGAGATTGGCCAATCTCCATGTATGATTCTGATGAAGAGATTGCATTTCTTCATCCATGGCATTCCTCCATTTATCTTTTTGTGAACTTTGGACTGCGTCTTTATAAGTGGTAGGAATGTCATCGGCTGCAATTGAGTTAGCACAAGTCACCATATCTTTGAGTCGAGCAGGTTTTCTTATTGTCCTTTTTGGCTTGCTCGTTGCTATTGATTCAAGTTGTGGTTGAGGTTCTTGAGATGGAACCTCCTCTTCGACTGGCTCTCCTTCAAGAGGAAAATCTTCTGTTGTTTCCTCGTTTGATCCCTGTGTTGGGAAAATTATCTTTCCTTCAAACTCCACCTGCTTTGAAGCACCATCAATTTGTTTGGCTTCTTCAAGTGTTACCTTATTTGTCAAGGCAGATTCATCAAAGGTAACATCCCTGCTGAAAATAACTTTTCTTGTCTCTGGACACCATAAACGGTATCCTTTGACTCCAGAAGTAATTCCCATAAATAAAGCTTTCTTTGCTCTTGGGTCCAATTTTGACTCTCTTACATGATAGTATGCAATTGAGCCAAATACATGTAAAGAACCATAATCTTCAGCAGGTTTTCCATACCATTTTTCAAATGGTGTCTTCCCACCAATAGCAGCAGATGGTAGACGATTAATGAGGTGGCACGCATATGTTATTGCCTCAGCCCAAAATTTTTTGCCCAAGCCAGCATTGGACAACATACACCGAACTTTCTCCAGCAAAGTTCGGTTCATGCGTTCTGCCACTCCATTTTGTTGTGGTATATTTCTGACGGTGAAATGTCTGATGATGCCATTTTCCTCACAAATTTTCTGAAAAAGATCATTTTTGTATTCTCCACCATTGTCTGTGCGAAGACACTTGATCTTTCTGCCACTTTGAGTTTCTATCATCGCCTTCCATTTGAGAAAAATTCCCAAAACTTCATCTTTTATTTTCATCGTATACACCCACAATCTTCGAGAAAAGTCATCAACAAAGGTTACAAAATAGTGTTTACCACCTAATGAAGGTGTTTTGGAAGCACCCCAAACATCCGAATGAACATAATCCAAAATACCTTTAGTATTATGGATAGCTGTTCCAAATTTAACCCTTGTTTGCTTTCCCTTGATACAATGCTCACAAAACTCCAAGTTGCAAGTTTTTACTCCTTTTAGCAATCCTTGATCTGATAAAGTTTTCAAGGATTTCCCTCCAGCATGTCCCAAGCGCATATGCCACAGCTTGGTCATTTCTGCCTCCTTCTCGTCATTGGATGTTGTTGCCGCTGTCCCAATAACTGTACTACCTTGATAGTGGTACATGTTATTATTTCTTCGAATTGCCTTCATTACCACCAGTGCACCAGAGCATATTCTCATCACGCCATTATCTGCAATGACTTTGAATCCCTTTGATTCTAGGGCTCCTACAGAAATGAGATTTTTCTTCAAATCTGGTACATATCGAACATCTGTTAATGTTCTACTTAATCCATCATGGTTCCTTAATCGGATTGAACCAACACCATATGCGGTAAGAGGATTATTGTTTGCAGTGTGAATAACTCCACATTCTCCTTCTTGTAAATCAATAAACCAGTCCCGATTGGGACACATATGATAACTACAAGCTGAGTCCATCAACCATATATCAGATGATTTGGATGGATCTGTTGTAACTAGTGAGTAATCGGAGTCATCACAATCAGCCACATTTGAATCCATGACAGCCTTCCCATTATTTGGTTTGGCTTTGCTATTCAACTTTGGGCAGTCTTTCTTCCAATGCCCTTTTTCTCGGCAAAAGGCACATTCATCTTTGCTGAGTCTCGATCTTGACTTGGATCTCCCTTTCTTCGTTCTCATATAATTTTGAGAACGACCTCTCGCAACCAGTGCTTCTGCTTCTCCGCCTTTTTGTTTTTCTCTCTTTCTTTGTTCATAACTGTATAAGGCAGAACAAACTTCTTTGAGAGATACTTCATCATTCCCATGCAGTAGAGTCGTTTCAAGATGCTCGAACTCATCGGGAAGTGAACTTAACAACATTAAGGCCATATCTCCATCCGTAAAAGTCACATCCATATTCCGCAAATCTGTCGCCAACTTATTAAAGCTGGTGATATGATCATTCATTGTGCTACCAGGAATATAAGTGAAGCGTAACAGTCTTCTTTTCATGTAAAGTTTATTTTGACTGTTTTTCTTCAAGAATTTCTCCTCCAATGAATTTCATAATTTATTTGCAGATGTTTCCTTCGTGTATGGATACTTTTGTTCTCTTGCAAGGTAAGATCGAATGGTACCGCAAGCAACACGGTTGATAATCTTCCAATCTTCTTCTCCTACACCGTCTGGTTTCTTTTCTTCAATGGCAATATCTAGCCCTTGTTGAAAAAGAACATCAAGGACCTCGCCTTGCCACATTCCGAAATGTCCTGACCCATCAAAAATTTCAACTGCAAATTTCGCATTTGACACAATTCTTGTCATAAGCGAAGATGCCAATGATGACGTATTATTGACACTTGATGTGGACTAATCATTTTTCTTGTCTCCCATTTTACTACAAATACTATTTACTAGCTAACAATGCAAAGACCAAAGTAAATCTTTTTCTGATGTGGAAGTTCAGACTATGCTGCAACCACAGAGCATACTCAGATAATACCTTTGCTCTGATACCAATTGTTGCGGAAGCCGAATATATAGAGAGTGATGGAATCACAACTGCTATATCTAAATGTAGCTAATAAATAGTAAATGAGACAACAACAAAAAGAACACCAAGAATTAACGAGGTTCGGCAAACTTTTGTTTTCTTTTGCCTAGTCCTCAGACACAACCAACCAATATTTATTTCACTCCAAAAGAGTACAAGTGAAATACTACAAGAGAGAAAGAAGAACAAATGCCTTAGGAGATGAGAAGGCAAGTGAGAGGTGTGTTACAAATGAATTAGGAGCTACCTATTTATAGGAGTGAATTCTTCCTATTGATGTCATCCATGACATCACAATATGTCAAAAATGTCAAGATTTACCTTGAGAAACCAATTTATGGTTCACCTAAATTTCACCTACAAAAGATGCTATCTTGACTTTTCTACCAATGAAGAATTATCCTCCTAACTACCATATCTTCTCATTAATTCATTTTTGAATCTTGTCAAATTTAACACCACTAAATAAAAATATGAGTTTGCGTGATATGTTGACTGAATTATTAATCAAAGATAGATGATCGTTGATGTAGACAACTTAGAAAACTCAACCATCAAACCAGTACTCAACCTCAAGGGATGTACCCTCCAAAAAGATCCCTAGTAGTCTTAACAATAAATATGGGAGGAAAGAGTCTACACACTATTTGGTTCCTTAGGGAGGAGAAAGGGCAAAACGTATTCCACACAATTTTAGGGCTCCTAACAAGGTTTTCTCCATATCAGGGGCTCAAATATGAGACCTCTTAATTGCACCACAACTCATGTTGGTATATTTTGTACAATTAGTAAATAGTTGCATTCATCAAAACTAGATGAAACCTAATTTTTCTTATTTTGAATAAAATAAAGTATAAGCCAGATAAACTAATTAGAACGATCAACAAAATGAATTAGTATACCTTATGAAAACTAATGCACAAAACACAGCCCAAGAAAGGTGTGGAATATCAACCATCTGCTGTGGAAATGAGAGAAGTATACATCAACGTAACTTATGTATTAGAAATTAAAAAAAAATGTATTACCTTCATGCAAAGATCATCTATTCGTAAGTTCAAGATATATAATACTCCTCGATAATCTCATTTCTAATGGTCAGTTATACTAATCATTCTAACCAAAAGTGTTGCATTATGAAATCATTAGATGATAGTGTGATTTCACGAATTATAGAATCATTTTCAAACATAAAATACCATTATAAGGTTCGAATTATTAGGATACCACTTTTAAAGTATCTGTTATGATCTCAATCTATCTAATAAAATGTTGTTGTCAGGATTCGAACTCGAGAAAGAGTATAAGCCATTAACAGAGAAATTAAAAGGTTGAAGGGCCGAGATTTATTTCATTTAAATAAAGCTCAAGGGACGAGATCATGCCATGTGAACAAACGGTTATATATACACATCACATAGGAGAGAGAAGGCCAACTAAAATCCGGTAAACTCCAATTCCTTCCTCTTTTTCTTCTCTCTCCCAAATTAGAGCCATGGTCAAGTGGCCTTGACCAAAAACACTCAAAGCACTTAGAGGATTCACTGGTCTTACTGGCCTTACTGGATACTGCATAAAATAGGTTGTTAATTATGGTACTATCGATAGGCCCCTCACGGATTTGTGAAAAAAGGATGCTCCTTCAAATGGGATCTAGAGGCAGGAATAGCATTTGAAGCCCTTAAGACAGCTATGAGCATTGGCGGACCCAGGATTTTCGTTCAGGGGTTCGAAAAATAAAAATATAAACGTGTATATAAGACAACAAAATAAAATTTCAAGAAAGTAGTAGTATATAATTTTAGTGGTGGACCGATGAATTTTTAGGGTTTAAAACCACACTTTTAACATGTTTTATAAAATTAAAAATAAAATCTAAAAAAAAGTGAAAACCCGGTACTGAAACTAAAAATAAAAATAAAATGCTAACAAAGAGATTCAAACCCTCGACGTGAATGTTAATTTCCGAGCGTCCTACCGCTAGATTATCCATTTCATTTTGTCATTTAGGGGGTTCAAATTGAATATATCCACATAAATACAGAAGATTACCTTATATATATATATATATATATATATATATATATATATATATATATATATCGCGTAATTTTTTATCGAGGGAGTTCGGGTGAACACCCTGAAACCAACGTGGGTCCGCCCCTAACTATGAGCACCACACATGTGCTCGCACTTCCTAACTATTCACTGGAGTTTGTCGTTGAGACTGATGCCAATCGTGGCGGCATTGGTGTAGTACTTATGCAGAAGGGAAGACCAATTGCTTGTTTTAGTACGATGTTGGCACCCAAGCACCGAGGCAAGTCTATTTATGAGAAGGAATACATGGATTTGTTAAGTGTGTTATGGATAAGTGGAGACGCTATCTCCTGTTCAAGTACTTTGTGGTGCAGACTGACCGTCATAGCTTAAAATAGTTATAGGAACAAAAGGTACCTCAGCTATTCAGCAGAAGGGTTTAACCAAGTTATTAGGGCTTGATTGCGACTTGCGAGGTTCAATACAAGAAAGGTTCAAAAAATAGAGTAATTGATACCTTGTCAAGGTAACAAGAAGGGCTGGATCCTTTGGATGATCAGAATTTAATGTTCATAAGCAGTTGCACTCCAACTTGGATACAAAAGATTATTGGGAGTTATATAGAGGATGATCATTCCCAGGAAATTCTTACACTACTAGCACTAGATTCCCATAGACCAAATTTATGGAACTACTCAGCTGGAATATTACGAAAGAAGGACAAGATATATGTAGGATCTCATGGGACTCTCAGACAACAACTCATTTTTTCCTTCCGTGACACTCTCTTAGTGGTCATTCTGATTAGTTAGTTACATTGAAAAGGCTATAACAACTCTTATATTGGCCAAAGATAAAGCTTATGTGTGTCCAGTTGTAACGTATGTCATAAGAATAAAGATGATAATGCAACTTATCCGGAATTGTTGCAACCCTTGTTCCAAATCAAGCATGGTGTCATATTAGTATGGACTTTGTGGAAGGTCATCCCAAGTCTAAACCTAAAGATGTCATATTATTGGTGGTTGATAATTTAATAAGTATGCCCACTTCATAGCACTATCACTCCTATATAATACTGCAAAAAGGCTACATAGCCTATGTGGCACTCCAGAATCTATTGTGAGTGGTAGGACAATGTGTTTCTGAGCAATTTTTGGTGAGCTTTATTCAACTTACTGGGTGCTCAACTCAATTATAGTTCTTCCTATCACCCTTAAAGTGATGGTACAACATAAAGGGTTAACAAGTGCTTGAAAAACAACTTAAGATGCATGGTGGTAAGCAAGCCTAACCCGTGGAGACAATGGCTACCAGCGCTGAATGGTGGTACAATACTAATTTTCATACAGGGTTTAAGTGTACCCCTTTTAAAGCTCTTTATGGGTATACACCCCCTCAACTATGTATCGGACCTTTATTAGAAAATGTAGTGCAAACTGTTAAAGATGTGATCATACAGAGGCAACAGTTTTTTACAATTACTCAAGGATAACTTACATGCATCTCAAGCCAAGATGAAGTAATTTGTTGATAATAAAAGGACTGATAGAGAGTTTGCAGTTGGTGATTTAGTATATTTGAAGTTTCAGCCATACAAACAAACATCATTAGTACTAAGGAGAAATCTTAATTAAGCTCAACTCTAAATACTATGGCCCCTATCTGGTTATTGCTAAGAATGGTAATGTAGCTAACAAACTAGTATTACTACATAAATCTAAGGTCCACCCTCTTTTCCATCTCCTGTTATTCAAAAAGAAAGTGGGCAATCGTTTAGTGATTCAGTCATCTCTGGCTAACACTGAAGTTGATGGTTAGTTCATCATGTTGCCATTCAGTAGAGGCAAATGGTTAGTCAGAACAATGTTGTTGCTGTAAAGGTGTTAGTTCAATGGTCAAACCTAGGGGTGTAAAAAATGAACCCAAACATGGTAACTCGTCCAGAATTTTAAGGGTTGGGCTCAAGATAATTTGAATTGGGTTCAATCTCAACTCATTCAAACTTAACCCATTTGAAGATAATTCTCAATTAAGCCCAATTCAATCTCCAATTTCAACCCGTTTTAGAACTTTTTATTAAGATATGTTCCGATATTGAAAGTATGAATTATTATCGATTTAACATCTTTTATGATTTATCTATCCATTTGTCACTTTTTTAACAAAAAAATTTTGAGCGGAAATTCAAATTGTGATTATAAAAGTTAAATATAAATATGTTATTTGAGATTAATCGGGTCAAAATGGACGGGTCAAGACCCAACCCGTTTTTTAGCCCATTTGAGCCCAAAGTAAACTTGGGTGCTTCAAAACCCAACCCGATTTCTATTCAACCGATTGTAATATTTCCAATTTCAACCTAACCCGCCAATTTGACACCCCTAGTCAAATCTTTCTCCTGAAGATGCTACTTGGGATGGGGATATGTTATGATCTCAATCCTAGCTAATAAAATGTTGTATGTATACACATCATCACATAGGAGAGAGAAGGCTAACTGAAATCTGCTGATTCCAATTCCTTCCTCGCGTACAAACCCTAAATAATGAATTAGCCGACAAATCCACCAAAAAAGAGCAAAATATTACTGTGTGTCTATAGACCTTACTTTAAAATAAGTAATCAATAAGAAGAAAATCAATGCAAATTAAGCAAATTAGATCAGTAAATTTAGAGAAACTATGGAGGTCTACATGGGAAGCAAAATGAGAAGACAATTTAAGTTTAATTACCTTTGAGTAACCATTAAGCAGATCTTGCACAACACAACCAGAAGGAAACCTCTGACAATTCCTAATTCCACATTGTTGTGCACCTTTTCTTATTATGTCAACTGACACATCCACTATAACCCAAATATCTTTCGCATATTGGTGACAGTAGCGAAAAAATGTTGTTTCTCGAACAGAAACCAAATTAGTAATCATTTGTAATTCAGCGTTAATCTGCAAATCAATACTTTCAAACTCTTAGTGCATGGAATAATAGGATAAATGAGATGCCTAACTTCTTAGAAAAATAATAATTAATGATTTAAAATAAAATAAAATACCCATTGTAGAATACCACTCTTGCTTCCACCTATACCATTTGAAATCACATCAACAGTAGATGTTTTTCCAATAATGCATGGGAACATCTCCACCCATAGATTCTACATGTAGAAAAACATATACATTGCAAAAATCAAAGAAATATGTTAAACATAAGAAAAGCACTGACTATAGGATGGAGAACTTATATATGTACCTTATTCATCAATATCTCCATTAATGTCGGACCATTATTGATCATTGTACGAGATACTCTTGTGGCTTCTGTTCTGAAATCTCTAAATTTCATGCAATTAAATTGGGTGAATGATCGCGCATATTCCTCAACATTTAGTGTCTCTACACTTCCATCCAAGCTTTTGACCCAGAGAGGTTCATCAATCATGGCCAACTTTAGCAGCTCATTCATGGCAGCCAAAGAATGATTCATCAACATGGTTCTATCAAAATATTCATATTAATAATTCGAATGTAATGTGAACTATTCGAATTCATTGACTTTATGCAATTTAGATTCATAATGAATGAGTTTATTACAAGACAAAACACATTTTTATCGAAATATTCTTTATTTATGAATCTTAAAATATTGTTTTATCATACAATTTTTGATCTTATATTAAAGTTTCTTAGAAAAAATTCAATGATATCACAAAAGCTCCATTCATAACTTAGCAGGGTATATAATTATAGCATAAAGTTACAAACCAACAAAATGTTAGAGGAAACAACCCCGGGGAAGAGCCACCAACATCTAGCTATCGTTTGCTCTGAGTTCCAAACACTACGTCAAAAATGATTTTTAGCGGCAATTAATTAGCAATTGCCGCTAAACATGTATATTTAGCGACAATTAGCACTCTTTGTATATGTCCCTAAATGCTTTAGCGACACTGGATCTAATGACCCTTAACTAATGCCGGTAAAGACTTAGCACTCTTTATTAATGTGTCTATATTGCCACTAAAAATTATTTTTATTGCAGTGAAAGTACTTTTGTCAAATAATTCTAAGTTAACACCCAATGTTTGGTCCCAAGTTTTCCCAAAAATATGTGATTATTTCAAAAAAGTATGATTTATACTCATAAATTTTAAAAACTATTAGAAATAGCCACGTTTGATTCGGTTATAATTAATATCTATTAAAAGATTGTTCGTTTTTCTCAATTCTGTCATCCAAATTAGAATTCGAACTTTTTCGGAGGAGATAGTAACAAACTATTCTTATATATATAACAATAAATGATGTTTATTTTTATAAAATATAAAAAATTGGGATATTTTTTTAAAGTTCTCAAATATTTGTCAAGTTCTCAAAAACTAGTTTTTTCTAGTATTTGGGAACTTGGAATTTTTGGCAAAAACATTTGTCAAAGTTATATAGTCAAACACCAAAAACCAAAATTTCCCAAATTTTTCCAAATATATTCCCAAATAAAACTTGGGGTTAAAGGGTCCCTAGTTTTTTTCTGCTTTTGTCCACTGGTATAGTCTGAACCAAAAGTCGTGTACAAATGTAAAACAACCATCATATTTTTTAATTGATGAAAAAAAAATCATGAAATAATTTTAAACATTTACAAAAAGTCTGTGATTTAGAGATCTATGGATGTCTCTCTCTCTATATATATATATATTTATGTCAAGATCCAATGCATGCATCAGCAGTTGGTGAGGCGTTTGCATATATATATATATATATATATATATATATATATATATATATATATATATATATATATATATATATATATATATATATACGCGCGCCGCCAACATGCATGACACGGATACATAAAGGGTACCTATACAGTAATTAATTTTATAATTTCACAAAAAGAAAATGAAATGAGAGCAGATTAATAGCTTACATATAAAGGTAGACACAAAAATAGAACAGATTGATTAATTCACTGAAGCAACTTTAGAATGGTAATAAAGAAAATGTGACTAGTAATATCTATATACACTTACAGGTTTTGGATATGCTGGAAGGAGAAATGTGCCCACTTTGAAGAATTTGGCTCCCCTCTGTTATATTTTTCTCTGTTTCGTCAAGTATATTTCTAGATAAAAAGTATGTGTCTTATTTTTTATTATTTTAGGTCAAGATTATACTACATTAACAAGGGTCGTAACCATGTTTAAGTCAATAAATTTTGGAAAGCTACTCTCCAAATTTGGTAAGAACAGAATATTCGGCGTATAAATTTGGAGATCCGTTTATATCATTAAGGGAAAATACACAAGTACCCGTCCAATCTATGCCCGAAATTTCAGAGACACTTATATTATACTAAGGTCCTATTACCCCCTTGAACTTATTTTATGAATAATTTTCTACCCCTTTTCGACCTACATGGCACTATCAACCAGATAACTTGAAAAAAATGTCAACACGCGCTAGCCCAGAAGATAGTGTCACGTAGGTCCAAAAGAAAATTATTTCTAAAATAAGTTCAGGGGGTAATAGACCTTAGCATAGTATAAGTGTGTCTCTGAGATTTCGGGCATAGGTTGGGGGGTACTTATGCATTTTCCCATATTTAAACATAAAAATATAAGATAAAATTAATTAATTAATGATCGGGAAAATGCATAAGTACCCCCAACCAATGCCCGAAATCTCAGAAACACACTCATGCTATACTAAGGTCCTATTTTCCCCCTATACTTATTTTATAAATAATTTTCTACCCCTTTCGACCTACGTGGCACTATCTTCTGGGCCCAACGCGTGCTAACAATTTTTTCAAGCTACTCTCCAAATTTGGTAAGAACATGAATCTACCAATATTTTCTTTATATATATATATATATATATATATATATATATATATATATATATATATATATATATATATATATATATATATATATATATATATATATATATATATCGTTTTTTCCTTCAAATAAAGTCGTCACTAAAAGTGTACCATTAAGTCAAATAGAATCGATGAACCAGAAAAATATGACTTGAGATTTGGTTTGGTGTCCGTAGAAAGAATTAACTCCAAGCTGGCATGGCTTTGAGGTTCACTCAAGATCCGGATTTTCTCTATGATTATTAATTACATTTACATAAGGAATATTTAACAAAGTAGACTAGTACTTTGTGTAGACATTGAAATTTTATAGTACTTTAATTTGAGTTGAGACCATATAAAGTGTGTTAAATTTCAATTAGAATTGTTGAAGGCTACTCAACTCTAAATGCTAGTTCATGCCTATATAAAAAGTATTACATTCCCTTAAAAAGGCATCTAGGATATCTCAAGCATTCTACAAACTCATGGAATAATCATAAAAAGATTAAATCCAAATCATTTTAATTGAACCTTAAATGCTAGTTTATGCCTATATAAAAAGTACTATGAATATCTCAAATATTCTACAACCTCATGGAATATTCATAAAGTGATCAAATTCATATCATCTTATTCGATAAATACTTGTCACGTCCCGAGCCTAAACCCTGGGCGGGACTGGCACTCGGTGACCATTGTTGGCCTCGAGCGAACCCTTTACCTGGTTTACTTTGTTGACACCCAATTTTGGTCTTCCACAATATAAATTAGTCATCGAGCTTCTTAAATTTCAAACGATTTGAAATAATTAACTTTATAAAATTTTAAATATTTTTCGAGTTATTTTAAGTAATTTTGTCATTATTATAAATTTTAAAATGTTAAAAATAATTTATATATTCTATATAATTTTGCATATATTTATCATATAAAGGTTTGAAAATCATCTCAAAAAGATTTTAGTTTAACTTAAATATTTGATTAATTAGTTTAGCTAATTTATAGTTTATATTTTTGAATTAATAGTTTATGATTGAGTTAATTATTTTATTTCTTTAAGATTAAGAAGCTCGATAACTAATTAATATTAATTCAGCTTATTTATGTTTTAGTCAAATTTATCTAAATTAAACTCAATTTGGCTAAGTTGTTAACTCTAAATGGCTACAATTGAAATTCATGACAATCCTAGCTATTTCCTCACATTGCCTTTTTCGGTCATTTTAAGACCAAGTCTTGGGCCCTTTTTCTCTGAATTGCCAGCAGCCCATTTCTCATTCCAATTCCAGCCCAATATCTCCAACCCTTTACTACACAATCAGCCCATCAACCCAACTTCCTCAATTCTATTTTTCTCCTCCACTTACCAGCCCATTATATTCCCAAGACCAACCAAAATCTAGCTTATAATTCTCACAAGCAGATACATACACAACAATACTAAATCGACCCCACCCCTAAATGTTCTTCTTCTTCCTTGTGTGTGAAACCCAGAAATTCTACGCCGCAAATCTAAGTGAAGCGACCTGCAAATCACGAGAATCCCGTAGCAAATCACGTCCTCTTCCCCTCTCTCTTTCTTTTCCGTTAAAAATTTGGTACCATGGACAACTTTATTTCTTATCTCTTCAAGATTTGAATTTTTAAATCACCCAAGCTTCCCTTATAAATGATCTCATCGCCCCAGCAGAATAGAGAGTGAGAAAAAGAGGGAAGAGGCCTTGAGGTTAGAGCGGATAGATTTTTACCTTCTAAAAAAAATTTTATTTTATCGAATAGATGAAAAATCAAGAGCTAGTTTTATATAGTACCCATTCTCTTTTGCTCAAATTAAGCTCATGAAGTGGAATTCGCTCAGCTCGTTTGTCTCAGTCGCTGCCCCGAAAAAGGTAACACATCATCTTCTACAAATGTTTTTCCCGTCCTTTATATTTGAACATGTTGTTTTCAACATCCCAAATTTTATTATGTTGATTATTTAACATTGAGCTCTTTGTTAGTCATTTTTAGTTCTAGTTTTTTTTCCTAGATTGTTTAAAAGTTCTTATACTGTGCATGCCCCACTCTTTCCTTTATCTTGACTTTACTTTCATCATGTGTTGGCATTTTGATTGATAAGAAATGACTATTTTCCTATAGTGATCTAACTTGTCCCACATAAATTCTTTTATTAAAGAATATGTTTTTGTATACTTGTTTTCCATAAAATGTAGTAAATTTCCTTAATTAGTTTACTTATTTATTTAATGATATTTTTTTTGTGTGTGTCTTAGATTTTAACATTAATTTATAGTTCATTGGTTTCTCATTTAATTATTGATTATAATAATTCTAATCTTATTATTTTTTATTTGCATGTGAAAACTCCATCCGAGTCTATTTTGGATTCTATCCCTGCATTTCATTGAGTGGAATTCCTCTTGAATTAGACTTCTCGATGTTCGGAGAAATTGGAAACTGAAACAGGTTTCGGAAAGCAGAAAAATAAGGTATATACATTCGATATACACTGATATACGACAAGTGTATAGAAAAATGGGAATTGGGTTAAAACCCCAAAATTCCAGAGAAATTGGCCCAAAAGGGGGCCCAAATTCAACTTCTCCCCCTTGCTCTTAATTGTGATTATTTATTGTTTTGTTTATTAACTCTAACTTTAGAATTATTATTCCCCAAAAAGATGAACTATATTATTTATGTTAGTAAAATCTTTTATCAAATCGTGTATTTTATTTGAAAATCTTTAGTCAATTTTGGTTTTTCCCCCCATGGTTTTCATACTTTAATTAATTAAAATTGGTTCAAATTATTATTCTTTTTTTTTTTTAAAATAATAATTAAATAAATTTTAATCAACCTAATTTCGTAAAAAGTTCTACAATTTAATTCAAATATTTCAATTAATATCCTTTTTTTTCCTTAGAAATTGACAATTATTCTCAGTATAATTATTTTCTCAAATTAATTATTTTCTAAAAAATAGTCAAAAATATATTTAACCCAAGTCGTAGGATAACCGCGTGTTAGCGGCTACTTTAAGTGCTAATACCTTCTTAAAGTAGTAATAAGAACTTCTTACCCATTTTCTCTAATTTTTTAAAAGACTTAATCTGTTAGAGTCTTTTTAAATTAAGTTTTCTTAATTTCTTTTAAAAAATTAAGTGGCGACTCTTTTTTAAGTATTTTTTCTCAAATTGTTTTATACTTAGAACATTTCAAAAAGTGATTTTTCTAAAGATAGTAAAATTACGGTATAACATAAATGACGACTCTGCTGGGGATATGAGGTTCTAACCATAATAGACTTAGGTTAATTATTAATGTTTTCAGTATATGCTTATTTATTTGCTTATATTGCATGCCTAATGCCTTATTTTTATACTTATATGATATAAACTGTTTATTTGTTATTGTTTTCATAAATTGTATATTTGCTACTACTTTATAAACTGTCATTCCGTTCATATTTCTCCACTTATTGGAAATTCACACTATCACACGTACACGCGAGGTGTGCTTTGTGCACCCGCAAACTTCTTTCAAAGTTCCTAAAGCTAGGAGAGTTGACATATGCGCGGGGTGTCCGGATCTTTTTTTGCGTAACCGCGTAGCCTTTTCACTCGAGTTGTCCACTCGGGAACCTTGTGTCTAGAAAGCCAAATCTTAGAAAACATAAGATAGACCTAAACCACCCCTCAATTTAAGTCATGCATGCATTTGCCTTAGATGGATCGATCAAGGGTATCGATTCAACATTTAAGAAGTCCACCCTTATGTCGATGTGTTTCACGACCCAACGACCAACAAGCATATTTTGTGCAACGTGATAATGATAAACGGATCCAAGCCTAAATTTGACATAGTGAGTTTGGATGTTATATGTTTATTTCATTTTATTTTTTTTAAATTTGTAGATGAATCCAGTCCCTCAAGTGCCCAAAATTAGGATGGTCAAAGGTTTTCCGTACAGATTGAAGACCTGGTGGGAAAATTTTACTCCAAGTTAAAATCTAGAAATTGCAAAAAGGTTGGGGTGCCTCCTTATGCTATTCAAAGTTAACCCAGACAAACATGTGATTAGAGCGTTGATTCAGTTTTGGAATCCAAACCGTGTTGTGTTCACGTTCAAAGACTTTGAACTAACACCTACATTGGAGGAAATATATTATTTTACCAGTTTGAAGTATCGAGGAAAAGGACAAATTATTCATCACAGTCAATCAGGGAAGAAATTTCTTCGCTACTTAGGACTAAAAAACGAAAAGAAACTTCGATGCTTCGAACATAATTGGGTTTCTCTAGATTACTTATATGAAAGGTATGGACGCTCAAATAGTTACAAAGTGTTTAGGAAGGAATTCTCTTGCACTCTTGTTCATTGGCAAACTAGACGCCCTATCGCATTTACTATAGCTTTACTAGGAACTTTAGTGTTTCCACGAGAACATGGCCATATCAGCATCTGCATATGTTTAGTGGCTCGTGTACTTTTTGAAGGTGTTAATGGCTAAGAGCTCACTCTAGTTCCCATGATTTTAGCAGAAATATTTCGAGCCCTTGGGAAATGTAAGAGAGGGGAAACAAACTTCTTTGAAGGTTGCAACCAAGTGATGCAATGGAACATTTTCACAAGCGTAAAAATATGGATGACATATGCTTTAGCAACGTAAATCATATTGACAGTTTTTTCGACAGGACAAAATGTTTGTATCTCCAGTTGGTACTGATGATTGGTATGAATATCTGGCCTCCCACACCAGTGACCCAATTCAGTGGAAATATCCATTACTCTCGCATTCCTCGGCGTATATCAGATGCAAGAGGTCCTACTATATCGACCTTATTGGGTTAAAAGGTCTCCAACCATATGCTCCGGTGCGCATACTTCAACAATTTGGCCGGGCACAGGTAATCCCTCTTCGAGCCAACATGAGGGTTTCTGAAGTTTTCTTCGGACCATACTTCGAAGTCCCTAGATCCAGAGAGATACTTCATGAATGGAACAATATTCTCACGATCAATATAGGAAAGGGTCCCGAAAGAGAAATTCCAGAATATCAGGTGTGGCTTCGAGAAGATCGCAGCAGCATGAGTCTAGAAGGCGAACAAGGTTTTGAGGATATTGGGACGACGATTTGGATAAGGCATTCTCATCTCGGAACCAAAGCGATCACACCTGAAATGTGGGCTCAAATGGAAACTATAATGCAATATTTGGATAATGCTGGAGCAGGGCCTAACAATGTGGGAGCGTCATCATCATTTCCTCCACCAGTGTGATTGATAACAACATTTAGTTTGAATCTTAGAATTGTCTCTATTTTGTGTCATTTTTTTTTTAGTTTATTATCTTTGTATTGTACCATTTTATTGGTATTTAATAGATACTTCATCTTTGTTTTTCAAACTTAAGTTGTCAAAAATTAATGGCTTGGATCAATCTGTCATAATCACATTATGTTTGACGTTTAGGCCTACCTTTAGCATAAAAAGGTCACAAATCTAGGACGCGATATAAATTATTTGTGTGCTGCTTGATATAATTGTTGTGTGTTGTGATGTGTTATTTTGTCTAAAGAAGAATTAATCCACTATTCTTTTTAGAGCACTCTAAACATATATTAACATTCATAACAACAAAGTCCGTCCAAATTATTCTTGAAGTGTCGTACAAGTTTCTCAAAATCATATTAATCATTTACTCAAAATCTCTCCAAAAAAAAAATATCCATCTGCCACAGGAAGGTCGATTTGCTAGAATGTCTGGAAAAGATGTTAGCACACCAATCTCATTCAGTGCTTCGGTTAATGATAGAGAAACTAAAGAGTCAATGTTCAAAAAATTTATCAAGACTAAAAAGAGGATAGCTGCAGCCAAAAGGAGACTTGCAATACTGGACCAAACTGAATGGACTATACGGGAGGGAATTATTGAGGTTGACATGGAAACATCCTCAGTGAACAGAAAGATTACAAAAATCAATCAAGAGATAATTAGTATCGCTAAAGCAACTGCACGGATCCCCAAAATTGAATAAACCATTAAAAGGCTAAATTTTGGGAATGCTTCTTCCATGAGAGAAAAGGGAAAAATAAAAGAGGGTTTAGATGATGAGAGCACTGGATCCTCACCCTACTGTTGAAAGGGAAAGAAAGAAGTGTGGGGTAGATTTAGGTTCATATAACGCATCTCTTATGATCATCACTTTGTTTATTTGTTATTCGAACTACGTCGGGCCTGATTTCCTTGGTGGATACGTAGGCAACCTACTTAAGGCTCGGTCCCTATCTTTTTAATTTTTATTCTCCATTATTAGTGAAAGGTTCTGAAAATTTCATGAGTAGAAGAATTTAACAGCGTTCTATGCAAGTCGACCTTCCTAATTCTATCACAGAAAAATTTATTTCCATTCGAGTCCTCTTGTTCACCCAAAATATTTCCGTGGATTAATCTGCTTGAAGTAAAATGACACTTATGTGTTTATTTTTTATGTCATTTTATTTGCATATCTCGTTAAAAATAAAGACTAACATATGTGTCTTTTGAGTGATTCTTCTCTATAGGTAAAAACTGATCTGTGTTGAAATAAAACTGGCAGATCATACCTACTTTACAAGATCTAAAGCAATCATACCATCCTTCCCTGATCATTCTTTGGATAAAGGCAAAAACAAAATGACTGGTACTTTTGAAGAAATGGGAATAGTCGATGTGACCATCAGAAATGCTGAACTCACTGATCAGAGTGAGTTGATCTCTCAGTTAATGCAACGGATTGCAGATATGCAGGAAGAGCTTCAACAAACCAAAGATTTGGCCAAACTGGCCATTGCATCGAATGAACCACCCCTTGAAACTAGAAGACCTCCTCCTTATTTTCCATCATTAAGTTCTCCGTTACCCAACTATTTCTCAACCCATACCACACGACCCATCACTTCCACTCCTAATCCTCATACCATTGACTTAACTGTATCCAACGCTCCTTACGCCAGCACTTCCTACCAAACACCACCTCCAATACCAAATTAGAATCAAGCACCTAACACTAATCACTCCCAAAACTTCATGCCAACCTATCAAATCCCACCCCCAATCTCCAATAATCCATGTGCTTTGCCTAGCCAGCCGACATACCCTTCCGTAACATTCCAAACTCCACCAGCCAACGCAATCCTTGAACCATGTCCTAGCTTTCCTGTTCAACCGGAGCTGGATCACTATGAAGAGATGGAAAAGGAGTGGAGACTGAGAGAAGAAAAACGTGAACAAGAAATGAATGTTATGAAGGAGGCCATCTCTGAAGCAGTTAAAAGTGTTCAAACTTCAAGGAAAATCACAGGACTTGAGTATGAAGACCTATGCATGCACCCTAACTTGGAAATACCCGAAGGTTACAAAATTCCAAAATTTGAAACCTTCAATGGTATTGGCAATCCCATGGCTCACCTGCGAGCTTATTGTGACAAACTCGTGCGTATCGGGAAAAATGATGCATTAATTATGAGGTTGTTTAGTAGAAGTCTAAGTGGGGAGGCGTTAGAATGGTTCACATCTCAAGAGCTCCGTCAGTGGTCTACATGGGGGGCTCTAGCCAAAGATTTTTTGGAAAGATTCTAGTTTAATGTCGAAGTTGTCCCTGATAGATACTATTTAGAAAAAATCAAGCAAAACACCACAGAAGACTATCGTGAATATGCATGTCGCTGGAGGAAAGAAGCTGCAAAGGTACAACCTATGATGACTGAAAGCGAAATAACCTCTGCTTTTATTTGAGCTGAAGAACCCGAGTATTATGAAAGGATGTTGCCCATGATGGGACAGAAATTTTCAGAGCTGATTAGAATGGGAGAAGCCATAGAAGATGGTCTCAAATCTCGAAAGGTTACAAGTCTCACTGCTTTGCAGGCCACCAACAAATCCTCGACATCCATGGCCGCAGGATTTTCTAGGAAAAAGAAAGAGGATGTCTCTGTTGTATCTTTTAGCCCAAGGCCAAGGCCACAAAGGTATTTTGGGTATGGTTCTGCCATTGGAAACTCCAACCAATTCTCCACCGCAAATAATTACCAACCACCTCCACAAGATCCACTTCCAATCTACTATGCACAACAGAACTACCAACCATCACCATCTATCTATCTATCAAAATCAACCACCAACCTACCAAAATACACCACCAAATCACCAAGCCAATGTACTAGCCTACCAAAGTCCTGGACAAAACAACTCAAATACCAATAATTTACCCCGCCCTAACCTCGAAAGAAAGCCTCCCAGAATTTTCACTCCTTTGGCAGAAACACGTACCCAACTCTTTGAGCGTTTGAGAGCAGCAGGATTGATCCAACCAGTAGACACAAAGACAATTAATCCTAGAACAAAGTTCTTTCGAGCGGATCAACGATGCGCTTACCATTCTGGAGGAGCAGGACATGATACAGAAGGGTGTATCAATTTAAAACATAAGATTCAAGATTTGATCGATAATAGAGTCATCACTCTTCAGGCCCCTGCCCCCAATGTGAATCTTAACCCATTACCGAATCATGGGGGAGCGACCATCAATATGATTGAAAGTGACGAAGATTGGCTCGCTAATGGGACTGTCGGTGAAGCAAATGTCAACTCACACATACCAACAGTGGCCTCTTTGACCATAAAGGCCAGTCCGGAGTTTGTTGTAATAACTGCGCCTCATCAGGCATTTGCTTTGGCAGAGGAAAGAAACAACGAGCAGCCCAAAGAAAAGTTTGTTGTCCAGGCGGCTACAGCTCAAGGGATGACACGTTCTGAAAAATGCTATGTTCCAGAAGAGTTAGCTCAAGAAACACGAAGAAAGGAGAACCAAAAAAGGCCGATCACAGAGGGTGAGGCTGAAGATATTTGGCGAAGAATGCAGCCTAAGGAGTATTCCATTTGTCAAGAATTTGGAGAAAACTCCCGCTCAAATTTCTGTTTGGGCTCTATTAATGAGTTCTGAGTACCATTAGAAAGCATTGTTGAAGGTTCTCGATGAAACATATGTACCGACGAGAACAAGTGGTGAGAATCTATCAACTATGGTTAGTCATGTCATTGGGAGTCACCAAATCTCTTTTTGAGAAGAAGAGTTACCAATCGAGGGAGTGATGCACAACTGTGCCTTGTATATCACTGTCAAATGCAGGGACAAGTTTGTAGCTCGAGTATTGATTGATAATGGTTCAGGACGCAATATTTGCCCATTATCAACCCTTACTCAGTTGAATTATGATTTTGGAAAAATCCGTCAAAGTCGCATGAATGTAAGGGCGTTTGATGGCTCGCAAAGAGAGACCATGGGGGAGGTAGACTTGTGTATCCAAATGGGGCCTGCAGAATTTGTCACTGAATTCCAAGTGATGGGTATATCCACAAGCTACAATATGTTGCTAGGAAGACCATGGATCCATGCGATCGGAGCAATTCCATTCACATTGCATCAAATTTTGAAGTTCATCTGGGAGGACCATGAAATTGTCATTCATGGTGAAGGGAGTAATCGTAGTTACCCTGGCTTCTCTGTTCCAGTTATTGAAGATTCATCTCAAGGTACTGACTTTCACATGGTGGAGATAATGAATGCTGCTTTTGAAGATATAACACCGCAAGTACCAATGCCGCTTGTGTATAAAATGCTTGCCACAACCATGCTAAGAAGCGGTTTTGAGCCTGGACATGGGTTGGGCAAGAATTTGGATGGCATATCCAAACCTCTTCATATCCCACTTCAAAAGTTCTGTTTTGGCATTGGTTATACCCCAACAAAGGAGGAATTATTCGAAGCTGAAGCAAGGAAGAAGCATGACCGTGATATACCAAAGCCTATTCCAGAATTGTACCAGTCATTTATTGCTAAAGCTTTAGAGTCCGAGAGTGATGGTTTAGTGGAAGGGATGGGAAGATTGTTTGGTGAAGGAGATTGTGCTGTGATCTTGGAAGAGTGCATCACGTCATTGACTATCCGAGATGCCGGACCTGAAGAAATGCTACAGAATTGGATGGCCATTCCACTTATGATCCCTCGAATAGCTTGGTAGACAAAGACAAGATTTGATATTTTTTAAATAAAAAATAAAAAAATTGGTGTTTTTATCGGATGAGGCCCGAAACAACCCTTTATGTCACTTTATTTTCATCGTAATGTTTAAAAAGGAAATGGCTCACGTTGACATGAGTCATGACCAAAGTTTTTATGCCTTTTTTCCAATGAAAGCCTCGTTTATTTTAAATTGATTATCTTGCCTTTGCAAATTACTCTCTAATATATACATTTAAACTCTTTCTATCTAACATGGTTGCTTTATTTTTCTTTTCAGTAGAAATGAATCTAAACTTGCCAATTTCATGACATGTCACGAACACGGTGAACCAAGTAAGGTCAATGAAGATGAATGTTAAGAATATGATGAGGAAACTATGATGCCTGAACACCTTACCGAGGACTTGAGAAACCTTGAAGATGATAAAAAGCCCAACCTAGATGAGACAGAGATAGTCAACTTGGGAGATGACGAGTCGGTTAGAGAAACCCGAGTCAGTATCCATTTGACCGCAACAGAAAAGGAAAAATTGGTAGAGCTGCTCAAATAATACATCTATGTGTTTGCCTGGTCTTATGAGGATATGCCAGGGTTAAGCACTGATATTGTTTCCCATAAATTGCCTATTAATTCAGAGTATTGTCCGGTAAAGCAGAAAACCAAAAAGTTCAAACCCGATCTGAGTTTAAGAATAAAAGAAGAGGTCATGAAGCAGATCGAATCAAAGGTCGTCGAAGTGACCAAGTATCCCACTTGGATGGCTAACATTGTTCCAGTAGCGAAAAAAGATGGAAAGATTAGAATATGCATGGATTATCGAGATCTCAACAAAGCAAGTCCAAAAGACAATTTCCCATTGCCAAACATCCATATACTCATCGACAATTGTGCTAAGCATGAGCTGCAACTTTTGTGGATTGTTTTGCGGGATACCACCAAATTCTAATGGATGAAGAAGATGCAGAAAAAAAAGCATTCATCACACCTTGGGGAGTCTACCATTATCGAGTGATGTCGTTCGGCCTCAAGAATGCTGGAGCCACTTATATGAGAGCTATGACCACTATTTTCCATGATATGATCCACAAAGAAATTGAAGTGTATGTGGACGATGTCATCATAAAATCCCGCGAGAGTACGAATCATCTAACGGACCTGGAAAAGTTCTTTGACAGGTTGCGTAGGTATGATTTAAAGTTGAACCCAGCCAAATGTGCATTTGGAGTACCTGCAGGGAAGTTACTCGGTTTCATAGTTAGTAGAAGAGGTATCAAACTTGATCCTTCCAAAATCAAGGCAATTCAAGACTTACCTCCTCCGAAGACTAAGAAAGAAGTAATGAGTTTTATGGGGAGACTAAATTACATCAGTCGATTCATAGCCCAATCAACGGTGATCTGTGAACCCATATTCAAGTTGCTACGAAAGGATGCGCCAACCAAATGGACTGAAGAATGTCACAAGGCTTTTGACACCATCAGGAATTACCTTTCAAATCCTCCAATATTGGTGCCACCACGTGCAGGCAGTCATTTGATATTGTACTTATCCATCTCTGACAACGCATTTGGGTGTGTGTTGGGACAACATGATGAAACCAGAAGAAAGGAGAAAGCTATATACTATTTGAGCAAGAAGTTCACATCCTATGAGGCTCGTTACACTCTTTTAGAGAGAACTCGTTGTGCTTTGACTTGGGTAGCTCAGAAATTGAGACATTATCTGTCGGCTTATACAACACATCTTATTTCAATAATGGACCCGCTCAAATACATATTTCAAAAAGCAATGCCCACAGGAAAGCTAGCAAAATGGCAAATATTGTTGAGTGAGTTTGACATTGTCTACATGACTCAGAAAGCAATCAAGGGCCAAGCTTTGGCCGATCACCTTGCTGAAAACCCAGTAGATGAAGGATATGAACCACTTAAATAATATTTACCTGATGAAGAAATATTGTTTGTAGGGGAAGACATATCAGAATCATATCCTGGGTGGAGAATGTTCTTTGATGGAGCAGTTAACTCTAGAGGATCAGGAATTGGAGCAGTATTGATATCTAAATCAGGACAACATTTTCCAGCAACAGCGAAGCTTAGATTTTGATGCACAAATAACATGGCTGAGTACGAAGCTTGTATTCTCGGCATCAAGATGGCTCTTGACATGAATGTTCAAGAATTACTGATAATTGGTGATTCAGACTTGTTGATTCATCAAGTCCAAGGAGAATGGGCCGTGAAGAATCATAAAATCTTACCTTACGTACAATTGGTACGGAGGTTATGCAAAAGATTTAGGAAGACCGAGTTTAGACACACCCCAAGAATACAGAACGAGTTTGCTGATGCACTCGCAACTATATCATCCATGATACAACACCCAGAAAAGAGTTACATTGACCCACTTGAGATAGGTTTAAAAGAACAGCCAGCACATTGTTTACATGTGGAGGCGGAATCAGATGGAAATCCATGGTATATCGATGTGAAAAGGTACTTAGAAGTTAGTGAATACCCCGAAAAAGCAACAAGTATCCAAAAGAAAACAATCCGAAGAATGGCAAACAACTTGTTTTTGAATGGGGAGGTTCTTTATAGGAGGACTCCCGATCTGGGATTACTGCGATGTGTGGATGCTGCAGAGGCCACAAGATTGCTCGAAGAAGTGCATGCTGGAGTGTGTGGGACGCACATGAACGGGCTTACATTGGCAAAGAAAATCTTAAGGGCAGGATATTTCTAGATGACGATGGAAAATGATTGTGGTCGATTTGTCCAAAGATGTCATAAATGTCAGGTACATGGAGATCTGATCAAAGTACCTCCTCACGAGCTCAATGCAATGAGTTCCCCTTGGCCATTTGCAGCATGGGGCATGGATGTTATTGGACCAATCGAGCCTGCTGCCTCCAATGGTCATAGGTTCATTTTGGTCGCCGTTGATTACTTTACAAAGTGGGTCAAAGCTGCTTCCTATAAAGCTGTGATGAAGAAAGTTGTAGCCAATTTTGTTTGCAACAATTGGATATGTCGTTTTGGAGTTCCTGAGTCTCTCATCACAGACAATGGTGCAAATCTGAACAGTCACTTGATGAAAGAAATATGTGAACAATTCAAAATCACCCACCGTAATTCAACTGCATATCGTCCTCAGATGAATGGAGCTGTGGAAGCTGCTAATAAGAACATCAAGAGGATATTGAGAAAAATGATTGACCACTACAAATGTTGGCATGAAAATTTGCCTTATGCTTTGCTAGGTTATCGCACCACAATTCGAACTTCAACTGGAGCAACTACGTATCTATTGGTATATGGAACAGAAGTCGTGATACCAGTTGAAGTCGAGATACCATCTTTGAGGATTATTCAGGAAGCTGGATTGAGCGATGCAGAATGGGTTCGTGATTGATATGAGCAGTTAACATTGATTGATGAGAAAAGAATGAGTGTTGTTTGTCATGGCTAGTTGTATCAACAGAGAATGACTCGCGCTTTCAAACAAGAAAGTAAGAGTTCGAATATTTGAGGTAGGCCAATTGGTGTTAAAGCGCATTTTCCCTCATCAAGAGGAATATAAAGGGAAATTTGCACCTAAATGGCAAGGACCGCATGTTGTCCACAAAGTACTGTCAGGAGGAGCTTTGGTCCTAGCAGAGATGGACGGTAGAGTATGGCGAAAAGCTATCAATTCAGATGCCGTCAAGAGATATTACATTTGAAGAATGTTATTTCTTTCCTTTATTTCCTTGTAATCGCAAAATTCTTTGTAATCATTGTCGCATTAATCTTTGGAACATTCCTTTTGTACTTGAACTACGTTCGGCCTGAATTCTCAAGAATGAGATACGTAGGCGGCCTATATGGGCCTCGGTCGTTTCCTTATCAAAATTTCTTATTTTCGTCAATTCTCAAGAGGGGAACTACGTTTGACCTGATTTCTGCCTCAACGGGATACGTAGGCGCCACAACGGCTCGGTCATATTCCCAATGATATTTCCATTTCCCTTCATAATGGAAACTGTGACATAATTTTTGAGAGGATCTCAAAAGATTCTACACGAAGAGTTATTTCCTACAAACAAGGGTCAAAGATCATATCAAAATATCCGATTAGGGTATGATTTTAAGGAAATTTCAAAAATCGCAAGATATCATGACCTTCGTGATTACCATCAGATTTGTTTTAAAACATCTAACTGGGACAGAATTTTTGAGGAAGGCCTCAAAAATTCCATCAAGGGTACTCGGAACGTCAGAGTAAACTTCAAGTACTTCAACGTGACATATTGCTAAGGATATCTAAAAATTCCAACAAGCTACCTATCATGACAGAATTTGAGACAAAGGGTTTTGTTTGTGTCGTGCATGTCGTGACAATTAATTGGCAGAGATTTTCTTTAAAATTATCTTTATAAAAACTTCATACATAACAAGTGTTTTAATTTAAATATGATCTTGTCTTTTGTCTATTGCGATCCGTAGGGTCAATCAAACTTCCAAAGATAGCAAGATAAGAACAAGGCGACTAGAAGAAATTAACACAGATCAGTGTTCCAAAACTAATATTTTTTTGTGGATGCAGGATAAAATAAGAAATCAAAGATAATATATTTATGAACCAACTATTTCGGGAGAGCCTATCAGTAAATATCTGATTAAGAGTGAAACATCTCTACTTGACCAAAGAATACAACATTCATAGTCAAATCCATCTTCAACCGCCAAGAGGCCCATTGCATATTTATATTGCCAAGAGGGCCATTATATGTTCGAACCGCCAAGAGGGTCATTGCATATTTATATTGCCAAGAGGGCCATTACATATTCAAACCGCCAAGAGGGTCATTACATATTTATATTGCCAAGAGGGCCATTACATATTCAAACCGCCAAGAGGGCCATCATATTCAAATGTCAAAAGGGCCATTACATATTCAAACTGCCGAAAGAGCCATTGCATATTTATATTGCCAAGAGGGTCATTACATATTGAAACTGCCGAGAGGGCCATTGCATAATATATTGCCAAGAGGGCCATTACATATTCAAACCGCCAAGAGGGCCATCATATTCAAATGCCAAAAGGGCCATTACATATTCAAACTGCCGAAAGAGCCATTGCATATTTATATTGCCAAGAGGGTCATTACATATTCAAACTGCCGAGAGGGCCATTACATATTCAAACTGCCAAGAGGGCCATCATATTCAAACGCCGAGAGGGTTATTCATATTCAAACTGCCGAAAGGGCCATTACATATTTATATTGCCAAGAGGGTCATTACATATTCAAACTGCCGAGAGGTTCATTGCATAATCAAACTGCCAAGAGAGCCATCATATTCAAATGCCAAAAAGGCCATTACATATTCAAACTGCCAAGAGGGTTATTCATATTCAAACTGCCGAAAGGGCCATTACATATTCAAACTGCCGAAAGAGCCATTGCATATTTATATTGCCAAGAGGGTCATTACATATTCAAACTGCCGAGAGGGCCATTGCATAATCAAACTGCCAAGAGGGCCATCATATTCAAACGCCGAGAGGGCCGTTCATATTTAAATTGCCAAGAAGGCCATTAAAATCAAACTGCCAAGAGGGCTATTACATATTCAAACGCATTGCATCTTCAAACTCAGAGAGAGTCATTGCTTCTTCCAATGCCAAGAGAGCAACATCATCTTACCAATCAAGTTTCGACAACATCATCTTACCATTGAATCAACGTCATTCTACCAATGGATCATAATTGTAGCAGCAACATCTTATCAATCGAGCATCAACGTCATTCTATCAATAAAGTATCATCATCAACAATATTATATTATCGATAAAGTCATCATCATGTCTCATCATATCAATTCATCAGCTACTGTGTCAAAACTGATGGAAGTTGACGTCAGAATATTTCTAAAAAATGTGTGCCAAAGAGGGTGCGGACGACATCAAAAGGGATGCAGCACAACGTGGAACTTTTTTTTAGCAGCGAACTGGGACATAGTCCAAAGAGGAGTATCAAACTCTTAGGACGCGAGCTGAGAAGCAACTTCCACCACAATCAAACCACACTCCTATCAAAAGGCGTGTGGGTTTTTCTTTTAGTTCATCGGTTTTAATTTCGCATCCGAGAAATATCTCACTCTCATCGAAGGCAACTTTCTAATTCGAGTGACAGTGCACCACGAGTTTTGAAGATTATGTCCATTTAAGTTCTTAATTATGGGTGTGAAGTGCACCACATTCATGGATAAGAGGTTGCAAGCCTCATTTTCACACTCGACTTACTCGTCACTCCTACAGAACCAAAGGTTATCTTGCATAAAAGATTTTCTTTTCAACCGATCGAGTCAAACTCCAAACAGCCTGATTCTTAAGATTTAAGGGTATGTAGGCGGGCTCAATGTTGAAAACTCGGTTGTATTCCGTTATCCTTCATCAAATCTTATTTTCGAACATTTTGATCTCTTCACAATTCGATACCGTAATAGCTTTCGAATTCTTTTCTAATCGTGCGTCAAATCAAGCGTATCAAACTACAATTGGTCTGAATTCTCATATAGCCTAAGATATGTAGGAAACCCGCTACCGGGGTTCAACCATAATCCCTAATTCATAAAGTCCGTACCAAATCCCTTTCCCAAAGATAAAGATGTGGTCGGTCAAAATTGAATTTTCGTCAATTTCATTTGCCTCGAATTTCTTTCATCCATCCAAGTCAAACGAGGGACAGCTGTTGACACCCAATTTCGGCCTTCCACAATATAAATTAGTCATCGAGCTTCTTAAATTTCAAACGATTCGAAATAATTAACTTTATAAAATTTTAAATATTTTTCGAGTTATTTTAAGTAATTTTGTCATTATTATAAATTTTAAAATGTTAAAAATAATTTATATATTCTATATAATTTTGCATGTATTTATCATATAAAGGTTTGAAAATCATCTCAAAAAGATTTTAGTTTAACTTAAATATTTGATTAATTAGTTTAGCTAATTTAGTTTATATTTTTGAATTAATAGTTTATGATTGAGTTAATTATTTTATTTCTTTAATATTAAGAAGCTCGATAATTAATTAATATTAATTCAGCTTATTTATGTTTTAGTCAGATTTATCTAAATTAAACTCAATTTGGCTAAGTTGTTAACTCTAAATGGCTACAATTGAAATTCATGACAATCCTAGCCATTTCCTCACATTGCCTTTTCTGTCATTTTAAGACCAAGTCTTGGGCCCTTTTTCTCTGAATTGCCAGCAGCCCGTTTCTCATTCCAATTCCAGCCCAATATCTCCAACCCTTTACTACACAATCAGCCCATCAACCCAACTTCCTCAATTCTATTTTTCTCCTCCACTTACCAGCCCATTATATTCCCAAGCCCAACCAAAATCTAGCTTATAATTCTCACAAGCAGATACATACACAACAATACTAAACCGACCCCACCCCTAAATTTTCATATTCTTCCTTGTGTGTGAAACCCAGAAATTCTACGTCGCAAATCTAAGTGAAGCGACCTGCAAATCACGAGAATCCCGCAGCAAATCACGTCCTCTTCCCCTCTCTTTCTTTTCCGTTGAAAATTTGGTACCATGGACAACTTTATTTCTTATCTCTTCAAGATTTGAATTTTTAAATAGCCCAAGATTCCCTTATAAATGATCTCATCGCCCTAGCAGAAAAGAGGGGGAGAAAAAGAGGGAAGAGGCCTTGAGGTTAGAGCGGATAGATTTTTACCTTCTAAAAAAAATGTTTATTTTATCGAATAGATGAAAAATCAAGAGCTAGTTTTATATAGTACCCATTCTCTTTTGCTCAAATTAAGCTCATGAAGTGGAATTCGCTCAGCTCGTTTGTCTCAGTCGCTGCCCCGAAAAAGGTAACACATCCTCTTCTACAAATGTTCTTCCCGTCCTTTATATTTGAACATGTTGTTTTCAACATCCCAAATTTTATTATGTTGATTATTTAACATTGAGCTCTTGGTTAGTCATTTTGAGTTCTAGTTTTTTTCCCTAGATTGTTTAAAAGTTCTTATACTGTGCATGCACCACTCTTTCCTTTATCTTGACTTTACTTTCATCATGTGTTGGCATTTTGATTGATAAGAAATGACTATTTTCCTATAGTGATCTAACTTGTCCCACATAAATTCTTTTATTAAAGAATATGTTTTTGTATACTTGTTTTCCATAAAATGTAGTAAATTTTCTTAATTAGTTTACTTATTTATTTAATGACATCATTTTTTTGTGTCTTAGATTTTAACATTAATTTATAGTTCATTGGTTTCTCATTTAATTATTGATTATAATAATTCTAATCTTATTATTCTTTATGTGCATGTGAAAACTCCATCCGAGTCTATTATGGATTCTATCCCTGCATTTCGTTGAGTGGAATTCCTCTTGAATTAGACTTCTCGATGTCCGGAGAAATTGGAAACTGAAACAGGTTTCGGAAAGCAGAAAATAAGCTATATACATTCGATATACATTGATATACGACAAGTGTATACAAAAATGGGAATTGGGTTAAAACCCCAAAATTCCAGAGAAATTGGCCTAAAAGGGGGCCCAAATTCAACTTCTCCCCCTTGCTCTTAATTGTGATTATTTATTGTTTTGTTTATTAACTCTAACTTTAGAATTATTATTCCCCAAAAAGATGAACTATATTTTTTATGTTAGTAAAATCTTTTATCAAGTCGTGTATTTTATTTGAAAATCTTTAGTCAAGTTTGGTTTTTTTCCATGGTTTTCATACTTTAATTAATTAAAATTGGTTCAAATTATTATTCTTTTTTTTAAAAAAAAATAATTAAATAAATTTTAATCAACCTAATTTCGTAAAAAGTTCTACAATTTAATTCAAATATTTCAATTAATATCCTTTTTTTTCTTAGAAATTGACAATTATTCTCAGTATAATTATTTTCTCAAATTAATTATTTTCTAAAAAATAGTCAAAAATATATTTAACCCAAGTCGTAGGATAACCGCGTGTTAGCGGTTACTTTTAGTGCTAATACCTTCTTAAAGTAGTAATAAGAACCTCTTACCCATTTTCTCTAATTTTTTAAAAGACTTAATCTGTTAGAATCTTTTTAAATTAAGTTTTCTTAATTTCTTTTAAAAAATGAAGTGGCGACTCTTTTCTAAGTATTTTTTCTCAAATTGTTTTATACTTAGAATATTTCAAAAAGTGATTTTCCTAAAGATAGTAAAATTACGGCATAACATACTTAACTCAGCGGAAGACTTAACTTAATATAACAGTAAAGAACATTTTCAAAGGAAAATACTCAAAATGTATTAGTCTAGACAAAATAGCACTTGAGTCTCAAAGTTAGAGCATCCTAAATGTAAGATAAAAGAGACATCAAATTGAACAATCTAACTGACTATCTGTCTATGAAGCCTCTAAAACTACTTTGATGAATGTTGGGACAAACCCCACAACATTCTGAAATAGAAAGACCGAAAAGTATAAAAAGAATCCTCCGGAATGCAAGGAGGCGCATCACTGACTCTGGAGCTTAAATTGGATCAACGAAGCGTTGCGTGCTGATCCTGGTTACCTGCGTCTGCATCATAAAGTGATGCAGGTCAACTGACATCAGTACATTGGATGTACGAGTATACAAGTTGGAAAGTCAAATAATGACTCAAGCTTGATGGGAATAAGATGAACTTACCTTGGCTCTACTCAACTCAAGAACTGGTCTAATCAATGAACATATGTAAAGCAATTTAAAACACATGCGATACATATAAAGTTTATAAAACAGTAAAGCAACTCGGTTCATCAAAGAAAATGTAATAACAAACTCAACTTTACTTATATATGAAAGTAATGTAGTTCTATGGGAGTTTCTCTAACCGACAACCACCACTATAAACCTAAGTGGTGATACAGCGTCTCGCCAACGCTTCCAGAACTGTCCTATACTTTGGCGTCGCATAGAACATCCTCAACCTAGTGGATCCACTGGCTAACCTCACGTGATCATCTAAAAAGGATGACCCGTTAATACCCATGATGGCTATATAGTTTACATGGAGACTTGAGTTAATATGAACTCTCATCCCCACATCAGTGCTCAATAATACTCCCAAAATATACTTTAGCTCATGCTTTTAAGATAACTTCTTTCCTCTGGATTGAGATAATTTGCTCAACCCTTTTTATCTTTAAAAAGCCCTCTTGGAATCAATGTTCCCTTTTTTATTCCTCAAAACTCTTTTGGAAATCTTAGTTCCTCTTCAACTTAAATGTGAAAACATTTATAAACTTTTAGGGAGTACTTAGTTCTCTTATAACGAGAAATGAACTCAGCTCTTACTTTTTGCTTAATTTGAAACTTAACTCTTAGGGAATACTTAGTTCCCTTACAACTTTTGAGAACTTAACTCAACTTTTTTACTCTTTGCTCAACTCATTGCTTGAACCTTAAAACAAAGTTAAAATGTTTGTTTAAGACTCTTGAATGCTTTAGAAACTTACTTTGGCTTGCTTCTTAACTTTTAGACTTGACTCTTAACTTCTTTGCTTTAAGGTCATGATCTCATGTTTATGGTGATTTCATGATGTTTAGATGTACTTTAAAGTATTGGAATCGACTAGGAATTGTAGGTACATCACTTAGGAACTCATACGAAAAGATAGGGGGAAAATGGGGTCTCAAGGTGACCTTGGCGCTCTGAGAGGCGCAGAGCTACAAATAGACTCTGGTCTGAGGCACTCTGGCTGGCGCGGCGCCCCAGGGGTTGTCAGACGGGATTTTTAATTATTCTTCTCCAATTTTCAACTCTAAACCTTCTAAACTCCAATGGATATTTCCCCCCAAACACTTAGGATCACTAAATACTTCAATAACCAATAGTTTAGACTCGTAAAACCGTCCGGAAACACGAATCAAAACAACTAAAGATATGCAACAACCCAAACAATAAGAATTCAACAATTGTTCATCAAAAACTTCAATATTCTTCATTCAATCTAATTAAAACCCGCTGAATTAAACATGTTGGTGTGTGGGTAAACGAACCCAACATAGAAAGAGCTCACATACCTCGATAGGGATCACCCCTGACGAATTTCACTAGAATCTCTTGGCGTTCTTGGTGAAATCTTGCTCTTTTATCCCTTCTCCTTCTTCTCTTCTCTTTTCTCCCAAACCCTAAGCGTAAAAAGTATTTTCTAATCTGAACTAAAACTTGGTTTACCCAATTAAACCCTTAAAACAAATTAGGAAATAGTAGGGTAAAAAGGCTACTTTACCCTTACTAAAATCTGGATTGGACTTTCCTCAGTCCAACAACCCAACTTCCGAAAGGCATATCTCCCTCATACGACATCAAAAATATGCAAACTCGGCGCCGTTGTAAAGATATTTCCAAGGGATTTTCAACCATATAAATAAATCACACTAACTCCTCCTGAGTTGGGAGTTATGGCCGTTTGAAAATGACGAAAAACTCATTTTTTACACTTAAGAAATTTTCCAAATTTCCCTACTTATTTCTGAAAATAATTATTCTTGGTTTCTTAGCTTATTATTAGTTATATCAAGTTACGAGTTGTTACAATATTTCATTAGCAGTCCTCAAATTATGTAGATCAAGTCCAAATCATCTTAGTGTGAGAACTACGTCACTAACGACCCTCAAATTATGTTTATCAAGTGAAAATCATTATAGTTTGAGAAATACGCCACTAACGATCCTCAAATTATATAGATCAAGTCCAAAGCATCTTACGTCGATAAATACGCCACAAAAACTCTCAAATTATGGACGAATACCTTATGAGAGAAGAATAAAGGGATCAACAAAATTATACACGCATTGATTTATCAATAATATATTTCTGTTTCTTAGATTTTGTTTGTGTTTTTTATTTATTTTTCATATGTTTAAAATTTGTTGCAAACAAACTGGCACGCCCAGTGGGACCAAATCTGCTCTTAATCTCTTCTCTCTTAAATCAAATCTGAAAGTCTAAAGCTATAAAGGTGGAAGAATGGGTACTTCAAGCTCCGTCTTTGAGTTTCATCAAGTCTACACTCCGACAAGCCTTGAAGAAGGGGACATTTATAGACATTGAAATTTTGTAGGAGTCTATAAGATGTATTCAATTTGAGTTGAGACTTTATAACATGTGTTCAATTCCAATTAGAATTCTTGGAGGCTACTCAAACCTAAACCTAGTTCATGTCTATATAAAGGGTACTATATTCCCTTTAAAAAGCCTCTCAAATATTCCACAAACTCATGGAATATTCAAAAAGAGATCAAATCCAAATCATGTTAGTTTGAGAAATACGCCATTAACGTCTCAAATTATGTGGATAAGTGAAAATCATCCAACTTTGAGAAACACGCCATTACCGCCTCAAATTATGTGGATAAGTCAAAATCATCCTAGTTTGAGAAAATATGCCACTAACGGCCCTCAAATTATGTAGATCAAGTCAAAATCATCCTAGTTTGAGGAATACGCCACTAATGGCCCTTAAATAATGTAGATCAAGTCCAAATCATTATAGGTCGAGAAATACACCACAAACGACCCTCGAATTATGAATAAATACCTTATGAAAGAAGAATCAAGGGTACCCGCCTGGATTTATCAATAAAATATTCATGTTCTTTCAGACTTAATTTGTATTGTTTATTTATTTTTCATATGTTTAAAATTTGTTGCAAACACTTTATATTCATTAATAGTCTTGTGAACTCTATGGATCTTTGTTTAATAAACTAGAATACTAGATGATGGTTTCCCATCTAAATATTGAATGATTGTTATATCCTTACTGAGCTCCATATTAAAAATCCAATGTTCCTAAATTGAAATTTAAATTACTTAAATACCCTTATCCTAATTAAAAAAAGAAGTTACTAACTTAAAAATTAATTTATTGTTGTAAATATATTAATGTGGATGCTCATAACTTCATGGTGTAATTACAAGAAATATGTACTCTTTTTCCTTCACTAGAATTTTTTTTCACAAGATTTTTCCTAGTAAGATTTTAATGAGACGGCACTTTGTTGAATATTCAAGGGAGAATATTGTAAATATATTTATTTGGATGTCCATAATTCAAGGTGTAATTACAACATAAATGTATAATTGTATAGTAACTCGCACACCCCCATAACTTTCCCCCTTGATATTCCTCCATAACCTACATGGTTAATGTCTCTATAATTTTTGTGGTTAATATCATATTTTTGACTAACTTTTTGTATGCCTTTATATAATATTATAAATAGAGACATGCATTAGAGTTCATATTGGATACACTTGAAGATTTGTTGAACACTTAAAGACTTGGAATAATAAGAAAATCTATCATCACTATTGTCTCTATATTTCTAGTGTTCTCGTCTTATATATTTCTTGTCTTATTTTGTTTTAGTTTTACAATGCGTTTTGTTTCCACTATATCAATTATCAAAAATGAGATCTTTAGCGGCAATAATTAACACCAATAGCTCAATTGCCACTAATTAATATGCATTTTTAGCGGCAATTATATATCATTCTTTGTTTAGTGATATTGGATCTAATGACACTTAACTAATGTCGGTAAAGATTTTAACACTCTTTTTTTATTGTGTTTATTTATTGCTGCTAAAAGTTGTTTTTGTTATAGTGTTCGAGTGACCTCCCCTTATATATATTTGCAATATTACGATCACCACCCTTAATTTACTTTTCTGTAACAACCAATTTATTCAATTAATTACTAATGAAAATATAAAATATCTGGATTGATTTACCCTTTCTAAAAATCCCGCTCTATTAATTAATTAGTATTTTATTAAAATCTCTCCTTCTTTGTAAACTGAAAACAAAATATCAAGTTCTTGTGAGGGGAGGATTTTCAAATTTTCCAAAACTTTTTAAAAGGAAAACAACAGTTAGTTTGAAGATATTATATCGTTATAAACGCATGTTAGAACTGAACATTAAAAAGTAACTTTCTATCTAACATTTCTTCCGAAGAATATATTGTTTAGTGATTTTGCCTAGGCCATCTTCCAAAAAAATCATAAGGGTAATGCTTATGCATATATATTAACAAGATTTTATAGTCACAAGACCTTTGAAGGTAGACCATTTAGTAATATGTTCATTTATATCTATCTATACGTCATCATACTTATTTTAGAAGTTATAACATCAATATAAAGGTCCTAACAAAGTGGTTGGAAACATAGTGTATTCCCAAGCTCAAGCCACTTAATTATTAATATAAAATAAACTAATTCTGTGTTTTATCTCAAAATTATTATACATTATATCTCACTCCTGAGAGATATAATATATAATTAGAATTGTATTTAAATCAATAATGCAATATAAAAATTCCTATATAAAGGGATTAATAATAATTGAAAGAATTAGACAATTTTTTACTACTCTTTCCCAAAGATGATGAGTTGTACTTAATAAGTATTATTGAGATAATTTAGTTACAGTTTTAGACTAGATCAGACTGCTATATATGTATGTTGCCTCATAGATATTTATGCTAGTATTTTCAGATTATAATTATGATTTAGAAATTATAAAAAAAATATATGAAAAATTACTTAAACACCCAACTTAATTTATCATATTTTTCAAAATTTTCTAACATTTTTAAAAAAATACCAAAATTCTATTTTCCTCACTCTATCTCCTAATCTTCGATACATTACTCAAACTCTCTACCCGTATCACTTAATTTCCCCAAATCATGCCAACATTCCCAATATCACGCTTAATATCATCATCTTCAAATTCTAAATAAGGTAGAAAATTTATATTCAAACCTATTAGTATTCTTCACAAACACGTCTTTATCAGTGGGAATGGGCAAATATTCAGTGGTGTTTTTGCCCTCATGAATAATCAGAAATTCAAACCAATATTTAATGCAGATATGGACACAATTTTTTGCACATTTGAAGCCAAGAATATCTAGAGCTTGATAATTTTATTGACCTAGAGGGAAAAATATAGTTCTTGAGATGTATATTTAATTCTACCAATTGCTAGGAGGAACTGAAGACACTGAATAAGGACATATGTGATTAGTATAACATTGTGGACCTTATGAAGTTTGTAATGATGGAGATCTTCCTTGTAGGTGTCTGATGGTTTCATAGCTCCATCACCAGATAATGGGACAAGATTGTTTATGGATTTAGATTTTTATTGTATCAAGTTAATTTTGTTCTTAAAGAAATGTATAATGCATTTGTATCAAATTTACGATACATTACAATCTTATCATCTACAGTGCATTGTGTTCATATATTAATTTTGATACATAACGTTACTTGGTTTTGATACTTGATACAAAATTCTACCAAATGTATCATTTATCATGTATCAGATGTTGCTATGTACCTTTTACAATATTCAAATTTATAAGGATACGTATCGTACACAATACCAAATCATATTCGTAATACATAAACCTTATTATTTTCATAGCTAAACCTGTGGTAAAAAAAATCATGTCTGAATTTGTTGATACTGTCTTTTTTCTATTATAGATAGAGCTAAGAAAATTATATATAACAGTATGTCATGATTACATAATAACGGTATTCTTGACACATGTAACACCTCAGAAATATCACTTAGGATAAATAGCATAAAAAGTTTAACCACAGAGGGGTTCACGGGCCGTGAACAGGACCACAAAATGTCACCCTCATCGTGGTTCACACCCGACCAAGCTTGGAGGACCACGAGCCCCTTCACGGGTTGTGGATCCCCATATGAGACATGGGTTGGTCTGTCGACATGACCTATTAGACCCTACCCCTAAGTGAAGAACCACGTTGGCCTTTAGGGACCGTGGTCCTTCACACCGTCCGTGAAGTGGAACGTGGACGGGGCGTAACAAAACTGTAGCACTGGTCAAGAACCACAACCTACTTGACAGGTTGTGGTCCCATCCACGGACCATTAGTGGCCTCGTGGATGGACCTTTGTCAACTTTAAGTCAGGATCGTTTTGGTCTTTTCCCTATACATTGGGCACTTAAAGTACATCGTTGGGTGCCTATACTATGTTGTTTTGTTCATTCTTAGCCTAATAATCTAGTCAAAACCTACCCAAAATCCTCACTCCCTAAAAATCACCAAACTTAGAGCAAAAATGTAAGAAAGAGGCGCCAGTTTTCCAAGACCAAATAGAGGTGTTCTTCAACTTTCAGCCCCAAAATTCAAAGAATTTCTGTATGAATTTCGTCACCAAGTATGCGGGACTTCACTAGTGGGCTCCTTTCATCCTAGGTCCCTAGAATTCAGTCAATTTCTTGATTCCACGTAACTTGTTTAGACCTAGGATTTATAAAATCTTGGGAATTTTGGTGATTTTAGTTGTTATAGTATCCATAGTCAAAATAACATATTTTTTTGGAAACGTTTCTTAATTTCTTGTATAAAACTTAGAACCCTAGTTTGTGTAAATTATCTTAGTTCATGATTTATACTTGCTAGGTCAGTTAAACAGAAAATCATGTTCCAGATTTTCGAATGTCACATTCTCAATATATAAATTTTGCATTCTTTGTTAGCATGTCCGTATTTTGAGCTATCGGTATTTAGTGCATTTTAGCTTCATATGTATTAGTTTGGAGTAGACTTAGCACCAAGTTGGACTAGGATTAAACGTATCCTCATAGTCCAAGAATTACGTGTCCGCGTAGGATTTGAAGTCCTCTCTATTGGGCATCAGTCTTAATGGTCACACCACTGTCATGCCTTTATACCCCTTGCAAGGTATATTGGGTCCTCTCGATGGGGCGTATACATCAGACTCAACGTTTATCTCCTGTGGTTTATGTCGATTAATAGTATCTCCCACGATCAGACTCTTAGTGCAATGACCAGGCTTTCGATATATATATTTCAGCATATTCTATCCAGCATGTACATTAATAATTAGTACTTGTTCATTGAATTCATTTAGTTCTTTTCAGTTACACTTTAGTACATATATATATCTTTGTTCAAATTATATCATTGCTCAGTTAAGTATTGTTTAGACCACATACTTTAATCAACTTAGTATCTATATCATGCATGCTCGGTACATTTCAAGTATTGATGCATATTTTGCGCTACATTGTTTCATGATGTAGGTTCAGGCACTCAACATTCAGATCACGCATAGATCGATTTTTGACCGCGCTCAACAGCTTCAAGGGTGAGTCCTCATATTTCGAGAATAATAGACATGCTTTCTTTTTAGGGTGTGTTTGGTATGGAGGAAAATGTTTTCCCTGGAATATGTTTTCCTAGAAAATGATTTCCTGGAAAACAAGTAGAATTTTGACTTATTTTGTCATCTTGGTTGGTAGTAGAAAATATTTTCTGGAAAAGATTTTTTAATGTTTGATTTATGAATGAAAAATATATTTGAGAAAAATTCTTTTATTTTTACTAGGGAGTAGAAAATGATTTTTGAATTGAAATTGGAAATATTTCTTAAAAATAAACTTAAATTTTTCGAGGGAGGGTGGGCTGGTGGTCAGGGTGGGGCCGGTGGGGGGAGGGGGGAGATGGGGTAAAAATGAAAATTTGAAATTGAAAATATATTTTAAAAACAAACTTAAATTTATTTTTTGAGGGGGGGCGAGTCGCAGGTAGGGGTGCGATCGGGTGAAAAATTAAAAATTGAAAAGTGTAAAAACAAACTTAAATTATTTTTTTTTGGGGGGGGGGGTTCGCGGGTAGGGGGTGAAAAAATAGAATTGAAAATTGAAAATATATTTTAAAAAGAAAGTTTAATTTTATTTTTGGAAGGGGGGGGGGGGGTTCGAGGGGGGATTTGGATGGGATGGGATGCAAAAATAAGAATTTGATAATATTTTTTAGAGAAAAGACATAACCTCACCACTGAAGTTGTCCCGTATTTTCATAAAGACACCTTAACTTTGGAAGTGTCCTATCACCCCACAAAACTTTTTAATATCTTTGTAAATGGGCCATTTTGACCCATTCTCTATTCTGCGTTGTGACCACGCACATGAGGAGCGTGATGTAATGTTTTAAATGTCATTAACCAGTTTAAAAGTGCCATGTGTCACTTTATTTCTCTATCATTAATTATTTTATTAATTTACATCATCTTCCCCAAATTAAAACTCAAAAGAGCCATGATAGCCCACTTTTCATGATCTCATCTTCTTTATTTTTTCCAAAACAATATCAACATTGGTACTCTCTCTTTGACGAATTCATCATCTTCCCAAAACGCAATATGATAAGAATTCGTTTTCTCTTTTAATTTTCAGTAGAAAGATTTTTTTTTCTTCTGGATCACTTAAAGCTTCAGATTCAATTTCGTTACAGAAAATAATGAAGGATAAAAGAGTCGGAAAAACAATGCTAAATTGAAAATATACCACTCAGAAAGACAATGTAACAAAGAAAAAGATCGAGATTAAGATGATTCATCGATCTTCTTTCTCCTATCATATGCTACCTGAGCTCTCTCCTTCCTCTTCCTCTTGTTCTCGAGTTCCTTGATTTTATCAAAAATGGCTCCATCCAACCTCTGATGAAAGCTTCTCCAAGAGAAGCTTGGCTCTCTTCTTCCTATTACTTGTGTCCAGCTTGGAGCCTCAATACCGTTTAAGCATCAAGAATAACCATCCTCTTAATCTTGTCATATTGGGGTGGGACACCCTCATAAATCTTGTCATTAGATTTTGATTGAAAATATCAAATTCAATTTCTTGTTCCTCCAAGAATCTTGAGAGAGAGAAGAAAATATCAAGAATTTGGAAAGTTGAAAAATAACAAAGAAAAAAAGATTTTTCTACTTTAGTAAAGAATCGGGTCGGGCTAAACGGGTTGAAAAGAGTGAGCATCACGCGCGTCAACCCAGATGAAGGAATGAGTCAAAATGACCCATTTACAAAGATATTAAAAAGTTTTGTGGGGTGATAGGACACTTTCAAAGTTAAGGTGTCTTTATGAAAATACGTAACAAATTCAGTGGTGACTTTATGTCTTTTCTCTATTTTTTAAAAAAGAACTTTACTTTTTTAATTTTTTTTATTTTTTTTTTTGGGGAGGGGGGGGGGGAATATAATTGGAAATTGGAAATGTTTTTCAAAAACAAACTTAATTATTTTATTTTGGGAGGGGGGTCGAGGGTGTGTGTGGGTGGGATTAAAAAATAAGAATTTTAAAATATTTTTTAATGACAAACTTTTAAATTTTTTTTTTTTTTTGGGGGGGGGGTCGAGGGTTGGGGGGGGATGAGGTGAAAATAAAAATTTGAAATTGGAAGTATTTTTTTAAAATAAGATTAATTTTTTTTGCATGGTAGGGGGTGGGGGTAGGAAGCGTGGGTGGGGTGAAAAATAAAAAAAATTAAAGTTAGAAAATATTTATTTTTTAAAAAAAGCTTTAAATTTATTTTTTCAATAAAAGAAAATTGTAATTTGTAGTTGGAGGAGAGTTTTGAATTATGTTTTCCTTAATTTTTGAAGGCAAGACATTTTCCTTAAATTTGAGGAAATAAGTTGATTTGAAAAACATTTTCCAAAATATTTTATCCAATCAAACATGAAAAAATTAAAAATATTTTTCTTCATACCAAACACACCCTTAGTCTTTACTTCCAGCTGTCAGTTTTGGTAGAGTTAGCTGGGGGGCATGTCCCAGCAACTCAACTCGATTAGAGACTTTTCAGACATAGTAGTTATTCAGTTTGAATTGTTAAGTGGTTATTTCAGCTTTCACTAAAACCCTTATGTTATGTTATATCATTATTCTGCATAGTCAAGCTTGTTCCTCTTCAGATATCAATTGATTTAGCTTCCGCTTAGTTCATTTTAGTTGACTATTTTTCAGTATGTTCATGATATGCCAGATTCAGGGTTAGCTTGGGGTCACTCGTGATCCTAAATCTCATATTACATGAAGGGGGTAGCCTCGAGTCATGACAACATACAACAATGCATCTAATACTTATTAACTTACATGATACATGAAAGTGTCATACAATTATGTATTAGATTCATTTATGGTGATACATAATGTTATTATCAAAAGTTTGTTTAGTTTGAGGCAAAATAAGTACATCTTGCAGCTATGTACCTCATGCAATAAATATCGAGCACATTAATACATTTACTAAATCATCTATTAGATACACAATGAATCATGTACACAACATTCTGTCTTCTAAACAATATAATATCAAATACAACTTTTTTTTCAAAGAAAACTGTACAAATTGTGTGTTATACACAATTTTATGAAGCAAAATATTATATCTACTAAACCATATAGTTGATACATGATAAAATGTAACGAATACACAACATTATGTTCTTTCATGAACGAAAACACAATCTTTTAGGCATGTTCGATACATAGCAACTACCACACAATAATGTATCAATCTCAAACCTAACATCTTATTGGTAACAATTACTTATTTAATGTATCTAGTAGAAACACAATACTTATCAATTTAAACAAGATACATAAATAATAATGTATTGATAAATCTATAAATCTCGAAAATAAAATTAGAAAAATGGTTCCACACCATTAATTATAAAAGGTATGAATGACCCATCAAAGTTATGCATCTCTTCAACCTTTTTGTCTGTTGTATCAATGCATAATGAATACATTCAAAATCGAGACTCTTGTTTTCTCACCTCAACGATAATTCAAATCTTCAATTTTTCCCTCAATTCATCGATCTCAAATTCAACTGCAATGACTGATTTGAGATTCACAAAATCAATATTTTGACGAACAACAATTCCATCACTTTTGTATAGTTCATACCTCACCTCACTTTGTCAGATTTTTGAATGTCTCAACAAGATCGACATGTTTATATTGTATCAATACAATTTGTTGACAAGTTTGATTCAAAATTGAGAATTCTTTGAAAGAGTGGAAAGAAGAATTTCAAATTTTAAATTGTGCTAGCCTGTTGCAATTTGCCAGGGATTAAATCATATTGTCAAGAATTTTTGAGCCAGCATAAACCTAGTTCATTTCTCCAAAGTGAGGAAATATAAGAAAATTCTTTCACTCTCATGGTTGATAACAATTACTTGACCATCCAATGTTCCATAAAAAATAAGGCTTGCATGCATTGGATGGACGATACTCAAATTGGCGTGGTTGGTAGCTTATTCGATCATCTCTTGTTGTGGTGTCCACGATGGAGAGGGGATGAAGGGCTAGCCAAACAACAGAACCAATATCTTCATGTGATTTTCTTCTATTATGTGTCAATTTTTCAAGTTTTTTCTCATCTCATCAATCTACTGCAATGGTGAATTTGAGATTCACAAAAGAAATCCTTTGTTCAACAACTATTCATTATGTATCTTATCAAATTTTCGATAAATTTAAATGTTTCTGTAAACGATGAATAGGGAGAAAAAAAATTGAATTTTGAATTTGTTGGTTTGGTAAGGATTTGTGTCTGACTAATTGACAGTAAGAAGAAATATGTAAGCGTCATTTATGCGATATTCCATTTTCCCCCTTTTTAGCGAAACATCTTGATACATATTGTATCAACATTAATGTATTTGTATAGTGAGTTATGTATCCAAATGGTGTAAAAATTAAGGAATTATTGTAATTAGAAAAAACTAGCGATAAGATGTAATTTACTCCTTACACTATGCGATTTATGCAAGTTATACAAAACAATATATTTATGATAAGTGGGCTTGACCGGCCTCACCCACAACCCACATAGGACTGAGTCATTCTGAGTTGGTCCAGTCTAGCCCATCAAATTCCAAGGTTCATATAGGCTAGACTTAGGTGGGCTTGGATGGGTAGATTTGTGTGAAGGATAACACCAAATAGTTATGGATTAAATTAGGAAAAATTAGCAATCAAGTCATAATACATAACATAATTAGTTAAAATAACAATACTTTAAAATATTTATTTAAAATGTCAGAATGCAATATTTTAGAAAATATTTTGTATTCAGATATTATTATTTAAATTTTATTTTATTTTATCAAAACACTCCTACATTAGACCAAATTTTAAAACTAATGAATTTTTAAAAAGAAAAAAAAATAATTAAATCACTACCCATTAACCTTCTTTCTTCATATTTCACATTCTCTTCCCCCACCTTTCATGTTTTCTAACTCCTCTTTTTTCAAGGTTCTTCCAAATTGTTCAATAAAATCTCTAGCTTAATTCAAGAGATTTTTTTATTGGCAAAGGTAATTTCGTTTATTTACTGAAATTTATTTTTATTTTCTTTTTAAAATCGCCGATTATGGTGTAGATCCGATTGTGAAGAGGGAAAATCTGAATTTTAACATGATCCTACCCACCCGACTAATGAAATAAACAGTTCAAAAAAAATTGTGGGTGCCGATGAAGTTGATGAAATTGTTGAACAAAGTGATGAAGAATAACTTTATGACATGTTGCATTTTGTGTTTAAATTATCATATTGTATTCTTTATTGTTTTTATGGTATATTGCATTTTGTATTCATTAGAAAATTCATGTGGTATCTTGCTAAAATTTGAGTTTTTTTAAGTATAGGGAAAATGCACAAGTACGCCCTCAGACTATGATCGAAATTAAAGAGACACACCTTAACTAAACTAAGGTCCTATTAGCCCCCTGAACTTTTTTTTTTTTGTAATTTTGTGCACCTTTTGTCTTACGTGGCACACTCATTGAGGCGCGTGGGAGATATTTGGATGCCACTTAAGTCAAAAAGGTGCACAAAATTACAAAAAAAAAAAAAAAGTTCAGGGGTGTAATAGGACCTTAGTTTAGTTAAGGTGTGTCTCTAAAATTTCGGCCATAGTCTAGGGGGGTACTTGTGCATTTTCCCTTACGTATAACTTGTATTTATTTTGTAGGTGGTATTCATTCAAATTATTTATATGTTTAATTTTGTATTATATTATATGATAGTAGATAAATAGTTTTACAAAATTTTGTATACTATTCTAAATTAGGCTTCATACAAAAAAATTTTTATTTTGTATTCATTCTAATTATATGCCAAAAAAAATTGTATTTTTTTTGTGCTCACTCTGTATTTCAATATCATTTTGTATTTGAATCTCACTTTGTATTTCATTCTCACTTTCTATGCAACAAGTTTTCTTATTTTTTGTGCTCACTTTGTATTTCAATCTCATTTTGTAATTCATTCTCACTTTCTATGCCAACAAGTTTTGTATTTCTTTTGTGCTCACTTTGTACTTCAATATCATTTTGTATTTCATTTTCATTTTCTATGCGAACAAGTTTTGGTATTTTTTATTTATTTTATATCAATTTTAAATGTTGTATGCCAACAAGTTTTAGATTTTTTGTGCTCACTTTGTATTTCAATCTCACTTTGTTTGACAACAAATTTTATATTTCTTTTTCATTTTTTCATTCTAAAATCTTCTTCACTGCCCACGAAAATATTAAATCAATCGACCTCAATTCTACATAGATACAACTTTTCAATGAAGTGTTACAAATTAATATTGTAAATTTGAGGAATACGAGAGAAAAAAATCACGTCGATTATGGAACCAAACACGTATAATAGGAATGAAATTTTGTAAATTTTAATTCCAAAAATAAAAGATGAAAAGGCTTAAGAGTAATGGAAAAAAATTATGTTTACTTACAGTTATACTAAAATTATGATTAGTAATTATGGTAACGTAACTTTGTTAGTTTAAATTCAAAAATTACCTTATTTGAATTATTATTTTTCTTGATTTTCTCCATTTTGTTATCAATTAATTGTATTTTATCAAATTAAAATCTTTTTAATTTTTTTTTGTTCCATGATTTTCGTTGTTCCGTTGTTAATTATTTGTATTCTTTTCACAATAATAATAAATAAATAAATAATCCCTTAACAAACTAAAATAATGACAGTTTTAATAAATAATGAAACTGTTGCTAAGGAGTACAACTAAAATATTGCTATGTTGAAAATTTTCTCAATTAAATTATAGTGTCACTTAATTTGTTGTTTGGTTGGCGAGTTTGAAATAACTTATTTTGAAATAAATAAGTAGTACCGAGATAAATTATCCCTCTCTTGGGTGGTAACCCGGAATAACTTATCCGAGATAAAATAGGTAAAATGACAAATATATCTCCTTATACCCTTTTTATACATCATCTTTAACATTTATGTATATCTGCATTATTTTCAATACAATGTATAGTAATATTCACATTCATCAATACTCCTTATTTTTATGATAATTCTTCATATTTTTTAATTAAAAATTTATACTATATAAATAGAACTTTTATTTACGAATTTATTTAGCTAATTCCTATGTTTATTTATATTTTGATTTCTTATAAATCTCCTTTTACTTTAACAAATTTAAGATGAAAGTTCTATTTTTAAGCTGAATAAAAATAAAATATTTTTTAAAAAAAAATACATACGGTACTACTGTCATGGGAATGGGAAGACAAAAATATTTAAGCTAAATAAAAACTGTCACGCCTCGATTCTACACCCTGGACGTTGCCGACACTCAAAGACCATTGATGACCTCGAGCGGACCCTTGACTTGGCTTGCTTAACTCAGCGGAAGACAACAACCAATAACTATAATGATCAAACTTAATTGAACTGATAAAGCATATTAATTGAGAATGTTGTAAAGGTCTAAAACATTCATCTGGCCAAAAGTGGCAACCCAAGTCTTAACAAATTGAAAGAAATGGAAAGATTAAAGGACTAACATCTGTCTATCTATCTATGAAGCCTTCTAAAACTGAGATGGATGTTGGTACAGACCCCACAACATCCTAATAAAGAAAATATTGAAAAACAAAACAATAAGAGGAGTCCTCCGGAATGCAAGGAAACTCACCAACTGACTCTGGAGTGCTCAACTGGATCAACGATGCGCCGGATGCTGATCCTCATTAACTGTGTCTGCATCATGATACGATGCAGACCAACTGATATCAGTACATTGAATGTATGAGTATGCGAGTTGGAATGCTAAAACAACTTAAGCTTGAAAAGAGTAAGAATAAATACTTGTCTTGGCTCTTCTTAACTCATGAATAACATAACTCAATAATACTGACTCATTTCAATATAAATCAATTTAAAAGCAAGTACAATATAAAGAAAAGTTGTTTGAAAACATGTTGTAAATTCTGAATGTATAGAGAATACAAATAACTCTGAGATGTATGTTAAAATACAAATAAACTGATGTGTGTGTGTATATATATATATATATATATATATATATATATATATATATATATATATATATATATATATATATATATATATGCATTTAACTTCTGTAGGAGTTTCTCTAACCAACAACCATTACTTAAGAGCTATAATGATAATACAACGATCTACCTCACGCTGTCAGCGCATCCTATACCCGGCCAAAGGTATGAGATATGAACTTCCTAATGGATCCACTAGTCTACTGTGAAAAGGGTTCATCTAAAAAGTATGACCCTATTCTTCCCATGGTGGCTACATGGTTTATGGGGGCTGCGAGTTGTCTGAATTCTCCCCCATATCGGTGCTCAATTCTACTCCCAATATATACTGGATTTTATATTTAAAACATACTGCTTCTGTGATTTGAGATTAGTGCTCAAAAACATAGCTCAAAGGCTATCTTGGAAACCTCAGTTTCCCTGCTTGCTTCATTTAGAAAGCTATTAATCTTTTCTAAAAATTTGCCTGAATGCTCTTTGAAAATCTCAGTTTTCATCCTTTTTAAATGTAAAAACATTTTATACTTCTTTGGGAATACTTAGTCCCATATACTACTTTGAAGAGAAGACTTCACTTTACTCTGAATTGAACTCAAACTTAAGTCTTAAAAAACGACATTATTTATTTTTGAAAGACTTATGAAACTTGAAATGAGCTTCTTCTTCTTATCTTTACTCTTTACTCAACCTGATCTTTAAGTCTTAAAACAAGTTTAAAAGCATTTGTAAAGGACTTCTTGAAAGGGACTGTAAGAATTTTTGAGACTTAGCTCTAAACTTCCCTTGAGTTTGAAGTTATGGATTCAAGGTTGTTCATGTTTGTGGATAATTTCTATATTATTAGAAGTCATTTAGAGTAGTTAGAATTATTAGGAAGTGTTAAAACATTTTAGAAAGGCTTAATCGGATTGAATTACGAAAATTGGGCGGAAAACGTCGATTCGGGAGCGTCTAGGGCGCGCTGCGCCAGCCCCATCTGACTGAGGCACCAAAATGGCGCACTGCAGGCGCCGCCCTAGGCCCTCTGGCGCAGATGGGGCGCGCTGCGCCTGCCTCCCCCAGGTGACGCTTGACGAATTTTCATCTCATTTTTCTGACCTTAAATCGTTCTTTTTCAATTTCTTTTCTCAAATTCACTTGGATTTCAAGTACCCACAGCATATATACTAACTCAATGAATTCAAGAACAATACTTAGATCATTAAAGAACTCCTAAGTCTCAACTCATGTTCAAGAACGAAAGAAATTGAAGAAACCACATTCAAGAACATTTAAAATCCAATCTTTTTGGAATGAAAACACGCTGAATCAAACATGCTTGACACGTGGGTAAACGAACCCAACGTTTAGATAGACCCACATACCTTTTTAGGGATCACCCCCGACGAAATCCTCAAGTTAATTCGACAATCTTGGCGAATCTTGCCCTCTTTCTTCTTCTCTTCTCTTCTCCTTTCTCCAAGCCCTAGCGTGAATTCTTATTTTTTTTTCTAAACTGAATAAAGTCTTGTTTTTACTCCAATTTAATTCCTAAAATGAATTAATTAAATTAGGTAAGGAAAAGACAACTTTGCCCTTCCCAAATTCGAATTAGACTTTCCTTAGTCCAACAGCCTTACTTTCGAAAGGCATAACTCACTCATACGATATTAAAAATCGCGCAAACTTGGCGGCGTTGGAAAGATTATTCTAGGTCTTTCCAACCATATTTGAAACTACTCCTAACTCATCCTAATCTAGGAGTTATGGCAGTTTGAAAATGAAAACTCACTTTCCTAACTTAGACAATTTTTTCAGATTTTCTTACTCTTTCCAAAAATAAGTATTTTCATATTTTAAACTTTTTCTAGTTCTTTTTAGTTGCGAGGTGTTACAAGAACAATTAAATATTGCAAAGAAAATATAAAAACTAAATAAAGTGAAGGGTATTTTTATAAAGAAACAACTTGTTTTTATAATTTATGTGTTGAATACAACAAATCAAACATTCCATAAGAAAATAAGAAATTATCTCAGTATTATTTATGGGCAAATTTTATATATAGCAAATAAAAAATGCACAATTGTAGGCTATAGCAAACATTTCAAAATTACATTCCGTAGCAAAATTTTAGTTTGCTACGGATGTCTTTTGTGTATAATCGTTAGACGTCATTTGCCTTTTATACAATTCAATTTTTAAAAATAAAAATAAAAATAGGCAGTATAATCTAATAGATAAATAAGGAAAATGATTCCACAATTCACACGATTTCAGTTTCATTCTGTCTTCTTCTATTGAGATGTGTATATTTGTCCCTAATTGATTTGAATAGTTAATTTGAAATCTAGAAAAAATTTGTGATAAATTTATTGATAATTTTGAATTTCTGATATGGAAATCGTTGATTTCTGGTATAAGTGTATAACACTGTTGTTTGTTTTTTCGAATCTATTATCTTTATATATATATATATATATATATATATATATATATATATATATATATATATATATATATACATTTAGTGTTATCTAGTGAATTGTATAATTGTATGGAACTGTTGTTTGTTTATACGAATTTGTCAGTTATATACATATACATATTTACATTTAGTGTTTCTGGTGAATTGTATTTTTGTATAAAGCTATAATTGTGTGTATAAGTTATAGAGAATTTTTGATAATTTGAAAATGTGTATAAGTTAAAAACTTAAGTTGCTATAATATGTATAAATACATTTTCTGTTTGTTAGTGCAATTCTTAAGCTTACAAATGTATATATATATAATTTATTTTTTTATACAGAAATTCTGAAAATGACTTCATTGGCTAGTAAAACATATATTAGAATACATACAGAAAACAATTGTATAAGATATATTATACATTTATACAATCTGAATTGTATAAAGAGGCATTATAAAGGATGAATCAACACAAACACAAAAACAAATAGTAAGATAGATTTTACATTATACAACCACAATTGTATAAGCACAAAATCAGATACTAAGATAAATTATACACTTATACACCCAATTGTATAAGGAGGCAGTAAAGTAGGCAGTATAATATATGAATAGAAAGCAGATAGTAAGATATATTATACATTTATAAAAGCACAATTGTATAAGCACAGAAACAGATACAATAATTTATTATACATTTATACAAACTCAATTGTATAAGGCATGAATCAACAAAAACACAAAAACATATACTAAGATAGATTATACATTTATGCAATCACAATTGTACAAGACACGAATCAACACAAAAAACAAAATATATAATATAAAATCTAAACATATACATGGACAATGATTATCCAAATACCTTATGATGCTCGATTGACCCAAAACCAACAGCTTCATTTTATCATTATGAACGGTAAAAACATCAGTAATATGTTTCCTTTTCTTACTTGACCCAACAACAACGTCAGAAGGATTTTTCACACCTCCATCCACAAATCTACTTGGTCATTATTGAGTTTAGATCTGATCTCTTGCATGGTATTAGAATTAGACAATGAACCTGAAATCTCCCCAAAATCCTGAGTTAGACCTAAGAAAAATGATGGGTGTTCAACATTATTTTCAACATGCAATGGTATACATTTTGTGAATCTCTTCGATGGAGATTGGGCATCCATTGTTTGAACCAAAAATCTGAAGGGATTAAGAAGTGAAATGAAAAAATATTTTTAAGAAATTCAAAAAAATTAACAAAATTGATAATGTGAGATGAGTTTTAGGCGGTACCTTGAAATTTATGAAATACTTTTGAAAAACCACAAGGACGTGCGTGCTAGATAAGTTGGAAATTTGAAATTGAAATTGTGAAGAATTTTATGGAGAAATTGAAGGAAAGAAGAAAGATTGTATAATATAAAGGGGAAAGAGAAAAAAGAGGGTTTTTTTTTTGGGGAAAATTTTTATACAATTCGGTTGGTCTGATATAGCAAACTGACCGATATTTTGCCCTTTAAAGGGAATAACTGAAAGGAAAGTTATTTCATTTAATTACCTTCCTTAGTTTGCCATTCTCCACAATTATCTCATTATTTATTTCATTATAACTAATCTTGACATGACTTATCCCATCATACATAATATCATCGTAACTTGTATACAAACCAAACGACACCTAAGTGTTTACTACTTCAATCTCCCCGTTTTATGTTGAATGCTTGATTAAGCACAAAATATAAGAATTTTATTTTTTTAAAATTATGATATTATATATTTCATAAACATTCATCTTATTAAGCCAGCGTCCAACTCCAAAATTACAAATATTCTTGGCAAATTATTTTTGGATGAAATTTCACCATGCGTTTGACCATAATTTTTTTAAGAAATATTTGACTATTTATAAAAAAATATGATTTGTACGCATAAATTTTAAAAATTATTTAAAATACATTTAAATTTGTATTGTCATTTTATAATGAACATGTTCAATTAAAAAAAAATCTTATAACATAATTGATAATAATCAACAACAACAAAATAATAATTCGGACAGGAGCAATTATACATTAATCGCATACTCAAACTTGTCACTGATTCAGGATGAATAATAACCCATTAAAAATATTTTTTTTTTTTGTCACGTTCTATATAGATAGCATAGAGGAATAGTTATTAGTCATTAATGGAGTAATTGGGTAGATAAATATTAGTTGCTATTAATAAATGATAGTTACTTTTTTCTTTTTATAAAATATTAAAATTTGGGCTATTTTTTTTGTAATTTTTAAAAATTGTCAAATATTCTACTTTGCCAAGAATTAAACACCATTTTCAAAGTTTTTATTAAATATATGTGGAGTCAAACCGGTCCTAAGAATTAAAATTAAATTATTTAGAAAAATGGCGTGTTAGTACTTAGTCCCAGTTGCCACTACATAAACAAACCCTATCGCCCGTTTCATCATTCAACAATACTCACACCGCTTGGTTTGTATCGCCCATTTTGCAGATATTTTCTCCCTTCTGAGTCGGAGAAGCATGGCCCTACAACAATGGGATGCCTGGAAAGAATCAATCATAGAATCCACGGGTCTATCTCCTGCAACTATTTTCACTATTGTTGCTTTAGCTGTTGCTTTCTACTATGCTATCTCGGGGTTTTTTCCCTCATCTGATCATGGTCACCACCAAAGGTCTAGAGACTTCGAGGAACAGACACAGGCTTTGCCTCCTCCTGTTCAACTTGGAGAAGTTACTGAAGATGAGTTGAAGGAATATGATGGGTCTGATCCCAAAAAGCCTCTGTTGATGGCTATTAAGGGTCAGATCTATGATGTTTCTCAGAGCAGGTATTCTTCTTAATCTGTAAACAGTGTAAGCTATTTCGCCTTCTTTTATCTTCAGTTTTATTTGTTTGGTGCTTTTGGATTTTGACTTGGATTTGCTTTTGGGGGTGATTTTTCACTTTCGTGATTGTGAATTTAGGTGATGGAAATTCGGTATTTTACACGCCATTGATTAATATTCTGGATTTGGCCTGTGTAATTTGGGCTGATGTGTACTGTGTAGGCCTGATAATCAGTATTCATTCTGTTTTATTACTTTTGGTGCCTGACACGATGGGAAAGCCTTCAGATGAGATGTTTGATGTTCTCGAATGTCCATGTGCAACTCTGCTGGTTAGGTGGCGATTCTAGTCGAAGGACGAAAGTGGTCCAAAGGGCTTATATAGATGTCTTAGGTTCAATTCCTCAAGATAGCAAAGGTGACCTGTGTGTAATTCTTAGACAAGTGGCTCGAGTTCTCCATGTTTAATTCAAATAGTTTCGCTATCTTCAGTTCATCATCGTTTAGATAGTAATCAACTAGTCTTCTTAACTAATGTATTCATTCTTATTTTGTTGTGGTTTTGAGGAGACTGAAAACTTATTCAGTTTGTTGTTTAGCTAGTTTTATTTATGTCCAGTAAAGTCCAGTTGGAGTGGATACATTGCATTGCTTAAGTTGAATTTATAACTCTTGGATTCGGAAGTTTTAAACTTGCCCCTGTCCTTGTTTCAGCAGACAAATCGTTAAATGAAGGTGAATTATGTGTTCCGTTAGTCTCATGTACATTAAATTCATCCACAACTTTATCGCCTGATAGATCAAATATCTTGATACGAGTTTCAATAAGTTCCTTGCTCAAATGTTAACTAACCTATCAGAATCAACAATTAGGCTTTATGAAATGCTGAGGACTTGTCATCTTGTGTTTAAATGTCTGTGTTCCTGCAGAATGTTCTATGGACCTGGGGGACCTTATGCATTGTTTGCTGGAAAGGATGCTAGTAGAGCTCTTGCCAAGCTGTCCTTTGAGGAAAAAGATCTAACAGGGGATATTTCTGGCCTTGGTGCATTTGAGCTTGATGCCTTGCAAGATTGGGAATACAAATTCATGAGCAAATACGTCAAAGTTGGTACTGTGAAGCAGGTAGTGCCAGTAAATGATGGGCAAGCTAATGACGGAACTGTTGAAGCAACTGATGGTGAAGCTAAGCCAGCCGAGGGTGATGCTTCAGGGAGTGCCAAGCCATTGGAAGATGATGGTCCATCAAAAGGTTCCGAGCCTGGTGCTGATGCTCCTTCAGAGACTGCCGCTGCTGAATCTGTGGTCAAATCTGAGGCTGATGTCGACAAGAAGGACTAATTGGGATAACTTTAGTTCAAGTGACAAGCTGAGAAGTGAGAACCAAAGGGAACTGCTTTGTGGGAGATCTGAAATACATAGCATCTTGTGTCAAGATGTAAGTCTAAATTTCTTATCTGTTGTATGAAATAATGAACAAAGAACATTTCACTTCCTGTTTCTTATAGTCTATAGAGGTGTTCTTTACTTAGGTCATGCTTGATTTAGCTGGAAAGACCCCCCTTTATCTTGTCTAAACCAATGTATCTAATGTTGCAGTTGCAGTCTCCATATTACGTCTAGTTCTTATGCCTACACTTGATGTTTCTGGAGAATTTCATGGCTTAGCACTAAAAGAGAAGTCTATAAGTTTGGTATAGACATAAGATAGCTGGCATAATAATATATTAATGAGCAAATAAAATATTTTCACGAAATATTGACGCGTTAAATATCTTTGTTTGTCTCATCACCAAACAATATTTGGTCAGCCGGCCATAAAAGGTACTAAGCACTCTATTGATGAATTGATCTTTACAAGTAATGCAACCAATTTGGTGGAACTGAAATAAATACACACCAAACGTCAAATTTGAGCAGTCTAGCCAGGCCATCTTTTCGCTTTTGTCGCACCAAAGGAGTCTAGAGCATACCGAGAACGTTTTTCTGAAGCCAATAAATCAAAAGAGCCCGAATGTTTGTATGTGGGGAATACTATTGGTTGAACTTTGAAGACCTCAAGAAATTTGGATTGTAAATTCTAAGGGGTGTAAAAGGTTGAAAGCAAGTCTTTTGATACCGATCATATTATCATATCTATTTATGTGCATGTCTGAATTATCTTATTTTTAAATGATTTTGACTTTTAAACATTTTTTTAGTCATGAAAGTGTTTTGACTTTTAAATTTAAATACCTTCAAAACTAATAAAGTGCTTTAAAATAAAAAGTATCTAAAAATAAGTTAATTCATACGGGTACTAACTATTTTAGAATAAGTGTCCTTTTAATGGTGAGGTTTTAAAGCAACCATACCAATTCGTCAAGGAAAGGAACACTTTTAATGGGTTAATAATTTTATATATGGAAGATATTTGCTTTGAATTTGAAGTCAGAAGAGCTACTTAGGAACACTTTTAATGGGTTAATAATTTTATATATGGAAGATATTTGCTTTGAATTTGAAGTCAGAAGAGCTACTTTTTTTTTCTTCTAAAATACAAAAAAGGTCACTTGTTTTGATAATTAACATAAATAGACAAATTACTCAACTCTGAGCGAAATATCTTTAGATTTAACTGACAGTCATAACTGTCTATTTTCTATGTATCTTGCTCATAACTGAGCGACGATATCCATTAACCCTACTCTTTTTCAAATTATAAAAGTTCCTTAAAAATTAAGGATTTCGAATACATCACTCAACGTTGAGATATATCGCATCCTAGTTTCGTATACATCACTCAATGTCCTGATACATCGCGTACCAATTTTCAATACAACACTCAAAGTGATACTTCACGTACTTCTCCCCGAATACCCTACGGAGGGTTCATAAAGTTTATCCAAAAAAACGATATGTCAGTCATATAACAAAACAGTTCATGGGCTAATACACAGAAAATTTATAGAATATAAAAAAAAAATGATGTATTTATATAATTTTTCTTATTTTGTTTACCTTAGATTTAATTTTTATTTTTTTAAAAATGTATATATCATTGTTTATTTCATTCATAGTAATAAATGGAGTAACCAGCCTAAATGATCACACCTTCAAGAAAGGAATCCCAATGTCCTCCTTTGAGTTTTCAACTCAAATTTCTTATCCTCCAAGGAATTTCCAAATTCTAAACTCGTCTCTTACAAAAATTTCCGACCGTTATTTTTTCCCCCAAAACCCACCCAGAGAGGGGTGGGGGTGGGGTGGGGGGTTTCAAATAGCTAATAGAGCATCTCAAATTTAAGGATCTTTTAAGAGAAAAATATTTTCTTCTCTGGCTGCATCAAGCTTCTTTCTTCGTCGGAGTCCAGCGACTGTCTCAGTGGTGGGATATTCGTTGTTGTCCTGAAAAAGGTAACCCTTTTCTCCTTTCTCACTTAATTTTCTGGTTTAAGTTGTTTATTTTTAGTAGTGAGTTTAAGAAAAATTACTGTCTCTGCATATTATATTATTTAATGTGGTATGAATTAGGATCATCTTTTGAATTTTCTTTACATATGCTTAATGTCTTTGTTGTTTATTTGCTCATTATTATAATCAGTGGTTTGATTTGCAGTCTTACTTCACTGTTTGTCTAAGTATATCATGAATCTGTTATGTGTTTTGGTTTACTCGTTTGTCCATCTTCATTGCATAGGTTGATTTGTCTTTCTTTGAGTTCAAGCAAATAATGGATTGAATCTTTTGTTTATCCATAGAATCTTTGGCTTCAGAGTCCTTTACACATAAATGCATGTTCTTGCTACTATGATTTTCGCTTCATACATGTTGCTTCTTCGCTTCCATTTCTTTAAGTTTTAGTGTTAGTATAGATTTATTTTTAGTGCATTTGATTGCTATGTGTTTGTATAGATTGACAGACATTTGAACACCTCCCTTTTCTAAATTTCTGTAGGTTTCCCCCTACAAAATCCATCCATTTTCTCCCTGTAAACCCCCCTTCCTTCACGGATTTGACCATCGAAAAACATAAAAAATCTTAATCATCTAAAACAGAGGAAGGGGGGGGGGGGTTCATATAGCTAATGGAAGCGTTTTCTTCTTCGTCTGTATCAAGCTTCTTTGTTCGTGGGGGGAGTCCAACCACCATTTCAGTGGTGGAAACTTCATCTCTTCCCAATTGTTGCCTGGAAAAAGGTAACCCTTTTACCTTTTATTTCATTTTTTTCCAGTTAATTCTCTGTTTAGTTAAATAAATAGCTGTTCATCTATTTCTGGTTTAAGTTTGGCAAATAGGTGTTATTTATTTTTAATAGCAGTTTAAGAAATATTACTATCTCTATATGTTGCTTAATGCAGTATGAATTAGGATCATCTTCTGAATTTTCATTCTAGATTCTCAATGTTGCATTGAATTCCAGTCTTAGTTCACTGTTTGTCTAAGTATCTTATGAATCTACTATGTATTTTGATTGACTCGTTTGTGGATCTTCATCGCATAGGCTGATCTGTCTTATTTCGATTGAGTGTTTTAATCAGTCTTTGATTCCCTCGTTTAAGCATATAATGGATTGAGTCTTTTGTTTATCAATGAAATCTTTGGCTTGAGATTCCTTTACGGATAGAAGTATGTTTTTGCTACTAGGATTCTTGCTTCAAACATATTGCTTGTTTGCTGCCATTCCTTTAAGATTTAGAGTGTGTTTGGAAAATATTTTCCAATTTTCCCATGTTTGGTTGGGACAAAAGTTTTGGAAAATGTTTTTCAAATCAACTCATTTTTTCTCAAAATTAAAAAAAATGACTTCCCTTCAAAAATTAAAGAAAACATTTTTCAAAACCCTCCTCCAATTTCAAATTACATTTTTTTTTTTGGGAAAAAAAATATTTTCAATTTTAAAATTTTATTTTTTCACCCGATCCGTAGCCCTCCCCCCACCGGCCATCCCCCCTCCCCCAATCCCACCCCCTCCCCAAAAAATTAATTTTGCTTTTTAAAAATATTTTCAACTTCAAATTTTTATTTTTAAACTCCTACCCCTCCCCCACCAGCCCCACCCCACCCCCACCCCTCAAAAAATTAATTTTGTTTTAAAAATACTATCAACTTTAAATTTTTATTTTTTCACTCCTACCCCCTACCCACTAACCCCCCACCCAACTCCACCCCACCCCCCATCACCACCCAAAAAAAAATGTTTTTAAAAAATATTTTCAATTTCTTAAATTATTTTTTACTCTAGTAATAAAAGATGTCTCTCAAAAACATTTTTCATTCATAAATCAAACACTAAAAATCATTTCCGAAAAATATTTTCTTCTCACCAACCAAACATGAGAAAATAAGTTCAAAATCTACTTGTTTTCAGGAAAACATTTTCTAGGAAAACATTTTCAATGGAAAACATTTTCCTCCATACCAAACACACCCTTAGTGTTAGTATAGATTAATGTTGAGTGTATAGTAGAGATTTCAAACAAAAGCTCTCTGTTGGTAATTGATTCCTATGGCATGTATTCTTGTAATAACCAAAGAGTCTATGATGCCAACATTTCCTCTATTTCTGATAGTAGTTTTTTTTTCCCCTTCAAATGGCTATCTAGTTCACTATTTTTCTCAGAGGTGCAACTGATTGTTTCTCTAACCACACAGATCTAGGAAAGCAAAGTACTAATCTTGGAAGAGCAAGGAAGTGACCACCAAGTTGATGAAATAATCAATCAGTTGTAAGTTGCAAAATGCTCTTCAATAAACATTCGATGAGGAATATCAATAGGAGCAAACCCAAAAAAGCACCACATCAGGTCTATTTTCCTTCAAAGCCCCTTCGAAGACTCTTTTTAGGAGTCTTCTACAACTTCTAATAACTTGTTTCAAGACTCAAGTAAGTGAGCATGAGAGTGAGGAGAATGTATTCATGAGTCTATAATATCACCTATATCCTTCATATCATGAACCATAACACTTGAATTCATAATTCACATTCAAGAGAGAGTTAAGAGTAGAGTTCAAAAAAGCCTTAAAGTTCAATTGTGAATTCTTTGAGATCCATCATTGATTTGAACTAAGTTTTGAAGAAGTAAATAAGAAAATGGGAAGAGTCATATACATGAGTTCCATGTAGTATGTAGACTTTCGAGTCGATTCGTTCATGCCCATAAATTACGCATGGACTTCACAAATTGAGTATCTTTGAGGGGAGTAGCATCTTTAAGTTCTAAGTCTTGAGTAATAAGTTTCTAATACCTTTGAAATTATATTTATAATCATGGGACTATTATATGTTATCCACGAAGCTCTTGAGTTGAATTGCTCATGCCATAATTCCACATTAATCCTATAACTCGAACAATCTTGAGATGAGATGTACCCATGTGTTCTCGAATTGAGTAGTTCATGCTCATAATTCCGCATGAACCCTCCAAGTTGAAAATCATAAAATCATCCATAAACATGAGATCATGAACCTTGAATTCATACTTCAATTCAAAGAAACTTAAGAGTTAAGTTTAGAAGTTAAGAAGTAAGTCAAAGCAAAGTTTTAAAGTTTCAAGAGTCTTTTATTAACCGTTTTAACTTCGTTTTAAGGGTCAAGTTTCAAGTAAAGAGTTGAAGATCTTCCTTCAAAGTAATATAAGAGAACTAAGTATTCCCTAAGAGTTGAGTTCATTTCTCAAAAGCTATAAGGAAACTAAGTATTTCCTAAGAGTTTATAAATGTTTTCACATTTAAGTTAAGAAAAAACTAAGAGTTCCAAAAGAGTTTTGAATAAGAAAAATGGATCATTGATTCCATGAGAGCTTTTTAAAGCTAAGTGTTGAACAATTATCTCAACCCAAAGAAAGAAGTTGTTTTAAAAACACATGAGCTAAAGTATATTTTGGGAGTAGTACTGAACATCGATGTGGGATGAGAGTTCATATTAACTCAAGTCTCTATGAAAACCATGTAGCCATTATAGGTATTAACGGGTCATACTTTTTAGATGATTGCATAAGTTAGGTAGTGGATCCACTAAGTTAAGTAGTTTTATGCAACGACAAAGTATATGACAGTTCTTGCAGCGTGGGCAAGACGTTGTATCACCACTTAGGCTCATAGTGGTGGTTGTTAGTTAGAGAATCTTCCACAGAAACTATATTACTTTCTTATATAAGTAAAGTTGAGTTTGGTATTGCATTTTCTTTAATGAACTAAGTTGTTTTTACTGTTTTATAATGCTTTTTATATATAGCATGTGTATTATTGCTTTATATTGAGTTGAGAATCCATAGTCGAGTATCATATCTTTTAGTTCAGTATTTAATCTCTAAGTTGAGTATCTTATGCTTGAGTATGCTGAGTTGAGTATCTTATCCTTGAGTATGCTGAGTTGAGTAAGTTGAGTAGTTTGAGTATTCTTGAGTATTCCTTGAGTTTCATGTTTGAGAAAAGGTAAGTATTTTTTTTTTTGTATCAAGTATCAAACTTATGTTATGCTTTAAAATTCTCCTTACATGCTCGTACATTTCACGTACTGAGCCAATTGGCTTGCATCTTCTCATGATGCAGACACAGGTATTAGGATCATTAACAGGAGCTTCGTTGATACATTCGAGAGTTCGAGTTAGCTCCGATGATCCTCCTTGCTTCCGGAGGATTTCATTTACTTTTTCAGTTTAGTCAGTATGTCGTGGGTCTTGTCCTGACTTCCATCCTTGTCAGTTAGAGGTTTCATAGATAGTCAGTTTAATTAAGGAGTCTGCATTATTCATTTATTTTATTAAATGTCTTAAAAACTTAAGTTGTCTTTTTTATGACGAGTTTAATATATTATTTTATACAAAGTTTTTCATTTGAGTTAAAGTTTGTATTTCAGTTTCATGAATTTTGTTCAGATTTAAGCTTTTTTATGCTTAAGTTAGTCTTCTACTTGTAGTTATCCGGGTTCGCTTGGGGACCAGCAATGGTCTTCGAGTGCCGGCCACGTTTAGGGTGTAGACTCGGATCGCGACACCTTTCCTGATAAAACCTTCGTGAGTACATTTGTCAGCTGACTTTCAGACTTGACAAATGGAAAATGTATAATCTTTTGATCTAACTTGTCCTTAATGATGGGTCGAACAATTTCAACATGCTTAGTCCGATCATGTTGAACAACATTCTGTGCTATTTGGATTGTGTCTTTGTTATCACAGAATAAGTTCATAGGTTCTGTACATTCAATTTTAAGATCCTTCAGACATATTTAATTTATAGCAGCTCACACAAACCATTGGCCATCCCTCAAAATTCTGCTTCCTCGCGACAACCTTTTGCTTCTTACTTTTACACGTGACAATATTGCCTTTGACAAAACTGAGATAATCGGAGGTTGATTTCCTGGTCAAGATATCTCCTGCCCAATCTGCATCTGTGTAGCCTTCGATGACAATTTTTTCTTTCTTCAAGAACAACAGTCATTTTCCTGGAGCACTCTTCAAGTATCGCAAAATTCTCTAGGTAGCTTCCATATATGATCTTCTGTTGGGTTCTGCATCTGGCCTTGTGTGAGTCAGATAGATTAACTTCCCTACTAGATGTTGATATTGTTGACACCCAATTTTGGCCATCCAATATATAAATTAATCACCGAGATTCTTAAATTTCAAACGATTTTAAAATAATTAGTTTTATAAAATTTCAATTTTTTTAATATATAAATATAGTTTGAAAGTTATTTTTAAATAGTTTCGTCATTTTTTTTCATAATTTTAAATAATTTATATGTTCTATATAATTATATATAATTAATATATATATGAATATTCCAAAACCATCTCAAAAGATTTTACTTTTTTAGTTGAATATTTTATAAAATTAGTTTATTTTAAGTTGGCATGTATTTTTTTAGTTATTAATTTATAATCAAGTTGATTGTTTTATTTCGTTAAGATTAAGAAACTCATTAATTAATTTATGTTAATTTGTCTTATTTAGTTTTTAGCCAAATCATCAATTAAATTCAAATTGACTTACTTCTTAATTCCCATGGGCCATAGTTGTAAATCATGTGGCCATTTTACTATTACAATTTTGGTCATTTCTTTTACCTCTTTTTAACCTCATTTTAAGACCAAGTCGTGGGCCCTTTTTCTCTGAATTGTCAGCAGTCCATTTCCCATTTATTCCAAAACCCATGAAAATATTAATTTTGGGCCAAGTTACATCAACCAATTATTCAACCAAATAACCCAAACCCAAATTCCCCCAATTAAACAAAGGGAAAATTTTCAAAATGTCAATATTTTGACATTTAATAGGTTTCCTTAGCTACACTTTCAATATTTATCTAAAATGTCAATATTTTATTTTGTTATGCATTTGATTTATGTATTTTTTATTTGTTTAATTTTAAAAATTATAATTATTTAGAAAGGAGAAAATCAAGGGAAATAATATTTTTTAGAAAAGGAACATATCACTTAAATTTCATCATTTGCAATTTCAAAAAAAATTCCTTTTTCAATCTATTAGATCAACTTTCCTTTTTATTATGATTTCATTATAATTGTATATCAATATTTTTTATATTTTATGTGCTCAATTTACCATTCAAATTAAAATTGATTTATTTTTACTTTCAAACTACATATTGTGTTTCGGTGATCAAATTGTATTACTTGATATATATATATATATATATATATATATATATATATATATATATATATATATATATATATATATATATATATATATATATATATATATATGTATATATGAATATGATTTATGAAAGGGTACAAGATTTTGGGGGAAAATAGCATACTTGGTGGAAATAATAAATTTGTTGAGGAAGGATATAATATTTTAAAAAAATAAATACAAATTGACTATAAAAGAAATAAGAATACGAGATTCTGTAAAAAAGATAACATACATAGTAAAATAATATAATCAGGATACGAAAAAATATAAATTAACTGTTAAAAAATAGGATACATATATGTTAAGAAATACAAATTCATATCAGATAGCATACATAGTGAAAATGATATAATCAGAATACAATATTCTAAAAAAGTACAAATTGACTGTTAAAAAATAGGATACATCTATGCTGAAGAAATACAAATTCATGTGAGATACGTATTTGAATGACTACAAATAAAAAAGAAATACAATGTTCTTAATAAAAATACAAATGATGAGTAAAAGAAAACTAATGGTATGAATACAATTTTACTGCCTTCTTCTTTGACTCTCTCTTTCTTCTCCGTCTGCTATGCTCCTTTTTTCCAATTCTTTTCACCAAATTCAAATCTGAATCTGTGTTTACTTGTGAATTAATAACCCTATAAACAAAATTCGAAATTATTAAATATGAATATACAAAAAAAGTCAATCAATATATTATATATGAATGCTAATGTGGATTACTACAAATTACAATCTACTAAATCTCAAATATGAAAACAAAATCATAAAAAAGTAGTGTTTCAAATACTAAAATTTCGAAATGCATAAATATTTGATGAGTATGTTAACAAACTCACATAAAAATCGAAAAATCTGTAATACATACAATCCAAAATTCAACATATTCTTTATTTTGAAAACAAAATCTCATGAAATCTCGCAAAATAAATGATGATTTCGAAAATACCTTTATGTAATGAGAGATTTTTTGAATTAATCGATAGATCTGAACAAACTGGTATGAACTTGAATAATTAGTTCTTCTTTAACAATGAGACAGAGAATAATGGTGAAAATTTGATAAAAGAGAAAAAAATTTGAAAACATTAAAGATGGAAATAAATTTAATGGTATTAAAGTCTAGGAAGAAGTCTAAATGGGTAGTGAATATATTTAATGTTGGACTGTTCTGAGAAATAAAAGGAAAGACAAATAATAGTATTTGAATACAAATTATTTTTATAATATTGACATATTGGCATTTTAAATAAATATTTTAAAGTGTACATGTTTTTACTAATTAAGTTAGGAATTGTGACTAGTTTACTAATTTTCCCTTAAACAAATAATTCCAATGACCCAAGTCAGCATACATTTCAGCCCACTAACAATACCAAAAGAACCCATATGCATAAAACATACCAAATAGCCGACCCGACCGACCATGTTCTTCTTCTCTAGCGCCAATCACTCAGAAATGCCGCATCAATCCGGAAAACTCGGAAAAAAGCCACGGTGCCCTCCTTTTGCTGCAACGCCCCATACTCGTCCCATCCCTTCGTCCCCTTTTCCCCTTTTTCCGCGGAGCTCTAGAGAAACAACAACTCTCCATGCCTTTTACTGTTGATCTCGAAAAAGAGCAAAGAAATTTAAATTTTGAATTTGATTTCCCCCTCTTTCAATCTCAATCTAAGCCTATAAATATCTCTTTCTTTCAAGTTTTAGGGGGGGAAGTTGGAGAAGGCAGAAAAATGGTGGGGAGAAAAATTTTCGAACATTAATTTACTGCCCTAAAACAAAGGGAATTTCATAAAACAAAGAGTTGTTTTTGCTTTCCAGAGCTCATCGAAATAGGCTAATAGTGATGGAGTTCTTCACGGTCAAGCTCGTCGTCCCAACTCGCTGCTCCAAAAAAGGTATATAACCTCACTCTCATTACTGTCTTCCTCTCATTCAGAATTTTGCTTTTTTCGCTTAGTTAGTCATTTGATCTCTTAGCTTAGTAAGAATGGGAATTCTTTCGTATGAGCAAGAACTTTTGGTGTGAATATGGTTCGAATGTGCATGTAGGAATGCTGGAAGTTTAGTTTCTGGTTGTTGTTGCTCTTATTGTGTGGGCTTTCCTAGTATTGTTGTGATTGGTTTTGGAAATGTTTTATTGGCCTTAATTGTTTGTTCTTTCTCATTATGAACCTGTTTGCTGCTTAATTTTTGACACCATATTCATTCTTTTGCCCCGAGTTGAGTTGAATGAATTAAGACGTCAATATTTTGAGTTCAAGCGATATATCTGCCAGTGTTTTGAGTTGGTTTATTGTCTTTATTAATGCCCATTTTTGAGTCCTTACTAGAATGATTATTGAGCTTGTCTTGGAGCATTGTGGTTTTGTATTTCTTTCCGGATTTAGCCTATTTCTGTTTCTTATTTCTTTTTGAGTCTCTTCATGCTTCTTTCGTTTGATTATTATCACTTTAAATCCTCTATATCAGTTGAATTCATAGTTCATAGGCTAGTTGATATTCTATTAATAAGACACAATGCAATGTGTTCTTTCTCTTATTATTGATTGCTCCTTGCCTTAAGAAATGTTAACTTGAATAACCTTAACCCCTCTCTTAGCATGATTCAAGTCCCTTCTATTATGTGTTCGCTAATTTATGTTTTTAAATTGAACGTGTTGGTATTTGATTGTTTAAAATCCTTAGTGTTGGATTCATATCTTAGCTTTTCATGTTTCAACTTCTTTTGACAACCTTGTTGTGTAGTTTTCTTTCAACATCTATTTATTTTGTTTGTAGGGAAACTCATGAATTTAGCCCCCTTTGAAATACAATTTGTATTTGTTTATTTCTTAATCGGAGAATTACTTTCGAAATAATAAAGTAATGTTAAGCCAAATTTAATGATCAAATAACTCTCATTCTCACCTTTTATCTGTTGCTTTGCTGTTTATTAGTAAGAGAAAATTTTGTTCTTGCATTTTTCTTCATCTATTTTTATTTTGTCTTTTTTTTTTAGTTTCCAATTGTACAAAAATGTGACCATGTCTGTTTTAATTCCCTTTAGATGTTAGTCTTGACATTTTGCTAAAATGCCCATTTGATTACGTTCTAGTAGGGGCTAAATTATTGCTCAAATGATCAATATCTTCTTTGCTAAAGGGTATAGATAATGTTTTGTTATGCCTATCAACCTAACATTTTCTTAATGTGCTATGACTAGTTTAGATGTACTAATTCGTATTGTTTATTTTAATCGCATGTGACACCAATTCGAGTTCACTTTGGACTCTATGCTTGCATTTCTTCGAGTTGAATTCATTCGAGTCAACCCTATTGCTCTGAACAAAAAAGGAAGCTAAAACGAGGCAGTTAGGAAGCAAATAATGCAGTAAAAGAGCTCATATGCAGCATGTATACATTCAGTATACATTGGTATACAGAACGAGTGAAACAATATACAGGGAAAAATCGAATTAAATGTTGCAGGGATCGAAATAAGCTGTATACATTTGGTATGCAGTCTAATATACAGAAAAATGAGCCAAAACATGAATTGTATACATCAGTATACACCTGGTGTATACATAAGGTTTCAAAGGCAGGAATGGGGCTGAAGCCCAAATTGGTTGCAGCAGGCCCAACTCTTCTTTTATCTCTAACTCATAAATTATTTAATTGTGATATTTGTTTCTTTTTTATTTAACCTTAACTTTGAATAGCCTAATTAAAATTCCCAAAAAATGAACTATTTTCTTCATGTTAGTTTATTTCAATATAATTCATTTTTTTCATTAACTCTCATGCTTTTCATGAAATACATTTAGTCAAAAATTTTGTTCTTCAATTAATTTAAAATGGGTTTCATGCTTAAATTAACCAATTTGGTTTAAATTATTATTTAAAAATGAGTCGAGTAAATTCTAATATATCTAGTTTTGCTAAGGTTCTAATTCACTTGCTTTTCAGTTCATATGTTTCAATTAAGGTCTAATTCTCTTAAACATTTAAAGATTGTTCTTTTAACTATTTTCTCAAGTTAATCGAATATTCTAAATTAATATTATTATGTTTATATCAATTCATTTTCCTAAAAATAGTCAAAAAATATTTAACCTAAGTCTAAGGATAACTGCATGTTAGCGGGCGCTTCAAATGCCTTTAAAACCTTCTTGAAGCGTAAATAAGAACCTCTTACCCATTTTCTCTAAATTTATTAAGATTTAATCTTTAAGATCTTTTTAAATTAAGTTTTCTTAATTTCTTTAAAAAATTAAGTGGCGACTATTTCTAAGTATTATTGTCAAATTGTTTTATACTTAGAACATTTCAAAGTGATTTTTTCTAAAGATAGATAAAATTACGGCATAACAGAAATGACGACTCTGCTGGAGATTTATTAGGCTCTAACCATAACAGACTTAGGTTAATTATTAAGCTTTTTAACATATGCTTATTTGTTTGCTTATATTGCATGCCTAATGCCTTAATTTTTATGTTTATATGATATAAACTGTTTATTTGTTATTGTTTTCATAAATTGTATATTTGTTACTGCTTTATAAACTGTCACTCCGTTCATATTTTTCCACTTATTGGAAATTCACACTATCACACGTACACGCGAGGTGCGCTTTGTGCACCCGCGAACTTCTTTCAAAATTCCCAAGTTTAGGAAAGTTGGCATATGCGCAGGGTGTACGGATCTTTTTCCGTGTGACCGCGTAGCCTCCTCACTCGAGTTGTCCACTCGGGAACCTTGTGTCTAGAAAGCCAAATCTTAGAAAACTTAAGATAGAGCTAAACCACCCTTCAATTTGAGTCATGCATGCATATGCCTTAGGTGGATCGATCCTCGGTATCGATTCGACATTTAAGAAGTCCACCCTTATGTCGACGGGTTTCACGACCCAACGACAGACGAACATGTTTTGTGCAAGTGATAATGATAGACGGACCCAAGCTTAATTTTGACATAGTGAGTTCGATTCAATGAACACTCGAGTTGTCAATAATTAATGGCTCTAATCAATCTATCATAATCACATTCTCTTAATCGTTAGGCCTACCCTTGGCAAAAAAGGGTCACATATCTATTTAGAATGCGCTATAACTGTTTATGTGTTATAACTGCTTATGTGAAAATGTTGCTTTATTTGGAGATATTGTAGCTCACTCCTCTTCATATAATTTTTAGAACCCCTAAGCATAAATATCAAGTTAGTATCAAAAGTGCGTTCAAATATTCTTCGAGTCTTTAGTATCCCCCCAAAAAATAAATATATATTCAAAATTCCTTTTCAAATCATAAATCTTACTGTCTCATCTATATAAAAAAAGTTGTAAATTTTCCATCTCAAATCAAAAAGAGATTCAAACAGGTCGAACTACGTAGGACCTGAATTCTCCTAGTGAGATACGTAGACAGTCTTTCAAGACTCGGTCCGTATATTTGAAAAATTCTACTTTTTCCGCTCTCCCATGAACATTAGAGTTTCCTCTTAATCAAAAATCAAAGTATGTCAATTACACATACAGAAGTCCATTGACTCCACGCAAGTTAACTTTTCAAATTCACTATTCCCAAAATTTGATAGACAAATTCCTGTCTATTTAGTCACCTTTCTATATCTATGGACTCGTTTATCTTCAAATGAAGCAACTCTTATGTGTTTGTGATCATGTGCGTGATATTTTGTATTATTTATCATCGACACGAATTAATACATTTGTCTTTTGAGTTATTTTCCTTTTCAAGTACATAAAACTGATCTGTGTTGAGAAAATGACTGAACATCCATACTTCACAAGGTCTAAAGGTCCCAAAGATTCCTTTTTGACCAAAGTTCGTCAAAAGGCAAAGAAAAGGTGGTTGAAAATGTCGAGAACACTGATTTGAACAAAATCACTGTGAACAACCCTATCATCGCTGAACAAAACAAGCTGATTGCACAATTGTTCCAACATATTGCTGAAATGAGGGTTGAAATGGATAAGTCCCGAGATTTGACAAATATGACTATCATTGCCAACACTTCTACTCCAGACAATGGAAGAGCTCCACTCCATTTTCCTACTTCAGATCCAACCTCCAAATGTTTTTCAAACAATTCAACCACCGCTAAAAATCCAAAACCTCCCATCATCGACTCGATCACCCTTAACCCATATCAAGCTAGCTCCTCACGCCAAAAGGTACTTACTCTTCAAAATTCAAACACCAACAATTTCCAGAATTTTCCTCCCAATTATCAAATTCCTACTCCAACGTTCGAAAACTCATCTACAACTCAACCCTTACCTTTAAAAACCGCATCTAATACACACTTCGATGAAAGGTTTGGTTACAATGTGGAATTCATTCCTGATCGATACTATTTGGAGAGAATCAAACAGAAGTCTTGTGAAAACTATCAAGAATATGCCTACTGTTGGAGAAGAGAGACTGCAAGGGTTAGGCCTCCCCTGGCTGAGAAAGAGATTATTGAAATCTTCGTGCTTATTCAAGAGTCGGAGTACTACAACAGGATGTTTCTCATTTTAGAAAGGAAGTTCAGTGAGATAGTCAAAATTGGTGAAGCTATTGAAGACGGTATCAAGACCGGAAAAATCATACCAATGATTTCCCAAGGTGAATCCTCAAGACCATTGAGGAGGAAGAGGGAAGATGTTTCCTTTATCTCATTTGAATCGAATCAAAAATCAAAGAGGCATGCCGGTCACAATGTTCGAAATCATTTACCATCTAAAACCTATCCCTTAACTCCACAAAATCCTTACCCCATCTTTTATGTCCAACCAAATTACCAAGCTCCACCACTAAGTTATCCAAATTACCAAGATCCAACACAAAATTATCCAAATTACCAAACTCCATTGTCAAATTATCCAAATTTACAATCGAGTTACAAAATTGTATCGCTGAATTACTCAAATGCTCCTCAAATCTTCAAAAATCCACAATATCCAAATTTTCAAACACCGACACCTACTCGTCAAAATCCCTCACTTTATCATCAAATACCTCCACGAAATAATCACAATCTTCCTCGTCCAAAACTTGAGAGGAAACCACCTCGAGTCTTTACTCTTTTGGTTGAAAGTCGGACTCGATTTTTTGAAAGATTGAAAGTAGCCGGTCTGATACACACAATTGATCCCAAAAATGTGAATGCTAATTCCAGACATTATAGGGCCGATCTTCATTGTGCTTACCATTCAGGAGGTGTCGGTCATACCACTGAAGATTGCATCAACTTGAAACATAAAATTCAAGACTTGATTGATCAAAAGGTTGTAAATCTTTAAACTGTCATACCCAATCCCAATGCTGATTCACTGCCGAATCGTGAAGAGTTTATCGTTAACACGGTCGAGGTCAATGAAAATTGGTGTGTGGATAAAACCAGCATCTAAATAACCTTGATAGCCATGAGAAAGTTGTAGCTTCACTGAGCATAATTGAGAAATATGGATTTGTGGTCATGGATCCATATCAAGCGTCTGATTTAGTGCCAAAATATGATCAGACCAAGAAGGAGGTCAATCATGTATCGCAAAAGCCTTTGCCGCATTTGTAACAGTATTTTCTGGTAGAGAATTACGCCAATGATGACAATCTCAGAGAAGGAATTAGGGGTCCTCTTGAAAAATTAAGTGGCGACTCTTTCTTAGTATTATTCTCAAATTGTTTTATACTTAGAACATTTCAAAGTGATTTTTTCTAAAGATAGATAAAATTACAGCATAACTGATATCTGCCTACATCTTTTATATTTTCTCCCGGAGAGTTTCCAAGTTTGTGGTTTGTTTCCATAGGTGTATCAATTGGCTTGCATGCTAGCATCCCTGTCTCCATTAACAAGTCTAGTACATATTTTCTGTGAGAAAGGGAAATTCCCTGTCTTGACCTTGATACTTTAATGCCTAGGAAATATCGCAATTATCCTAGGTCTTTCATTTCAAATTTTGATGCTAAAAACTTCTGAAGTTGATCCATTTCATTGGAATCATTTCCTGTCAGGGCCATGTCATCAACATATACAATCAACGTTGTTACCTTTCCTTCGTTGTGTTTGATAAACAAAGTGTGCTCATAGGTTACTCTGTTTATAACCCACCGATGTCATCGCAGATGTGAAACATCAAAACCATGCCCGTGTTGACTGTTTTAACCTATATAATGCTTATTTAATCTGCATACCTTGTTTCGGTAAGTGTGCTCCTGCATTATTCCTGGTGGAAGATCCACGTAAACCTCTTCCTCCAAGTCACCATTTAAGAATGCATTTTTACATCAATAGCCAATCTCTGTTTGCTTCAATTGATATAAGGATACGAATAGTATTAAGTTTAGCTACTGGTACAAATGTTTCCTGATAGTCCACTCCATATTTCTACGTGTATCCTTTTGCTACCGGCCTCACCTTATACCTATCAAAACTATTGCACACCTTTTGGGTTATATGGCACACCCTGTGACTCCACATAGTTGAGGCGCGTGGGAGCTTTTGGATGCCACGTAAGCCAAAAAGGTGTACAAAATTACCAAAAAATTAGTTCAGGAGGTAATATGACATTAGTTTAGTTAAGGTGTGTCTCTGAGATTTGAATCATAGTCTAGGGAGGTACTTCTACCTTTTCCCTATATTTATTGCGTCTAAAAGGTGTTTTTGTTATAATGGAAGAAATTATAAAGAAATAACATATGTATTTATTTATCAGTTGTTGATCATGTCTACTCCAAATATAAGAACTACCGAAATGTCATTGGACTGCTTTCTTTGATTCTAGTAGTTACAGGGTCAGGACCTGACCAAATAATCTTGTTTGTACATGAAACTGCAGGTTTACAATAGGATTGGTGATGGTATTTTGAGGAGTGAACATATATGATCACTGTCATTGGTGTCACTACCTCAGCTGTGTTCCCACCTTTCTATGGAAATGTGATGGAACTTCACAGTTTGGCAGGTAAAGCACTCACTAGTTTATTATTCGTTTTAGCACTTTTTTCGAGATCCTAATTTACATATTTTTGTAGAGGGTAAATACGGAATCATCATGAATGAGATCATATGACATAGCCTCGCACCTATAGAAAAAAGTTAATATTCATCACAAAAGCAAAATTACAGGGTAGATGGATCCAGAATTTAGACAATATGAATTCTGAATTCAGAGCGTATGCGCTGAAATGTACATCCAACTCTGAAATGTATTCAGTGACTTGTAATAAGAAACTCTTCTTTTCCATAGCTCTAATTCCTTCTGGAAAAGTTCTTTTGTGACTCCATCTACAGTTCCCCTGCTTATTCTCAGTGGTAATCTTTTAGGTCACTTTTCCAACTGTTCACCGGCCACCTCTACTTCAAAAGCAACTTCTGGCAAGGGAGTTAAGCAAGTCTTAATCTTTGTATACCTGCAAATATCAAATCGACACGAAGTAATCAGTGGTAAGAGAATTTGGATTATAGGATAATACCAAATGTGATGATAAATCAAAAGGAGCACGAACCAGGCTATATCAGGATCTTGGGCAGGACACATTGGTGTGGTTTTGTTTTTCTTTCGAAATTCAGTTCACTTGATATGATTGAACGGCTTCTGCCATATTGCGATATCATCCTTCTCAACAAACTTTATTCCAGCAGAATCTCTTAGCTACTTGCTCAATTATATTTTGTTCAACATATAGGTCTTCCCTAGTTCTTTCCCAGCCTTTCCAATGTCTTTTCCAATTGACCGAGGACTCAAAAACCTTCAATTTCGTAGGTCAAGAGCCATTGTAGTTGACTTAAGCAGAATTTTATTTCAAAATCCGATTGGTAAGAAGCTTTCAACTCTACTTTGTGTTAGGGTATTCTTGTAACCTTAATTCATATTCAGATCAATTCCAACACTAAAGAATTGACATTAACACCTAAGAATAATTCAGGAATCACCTCGTACAACCTTACACGCAAATGAATAATAGTTTGGGCATTAGCTTAGAAATTTCTGTGGTGTTACACTTGAAGCTTGAGGATTCTTTGATTTCCCTTGAGAGAAACTTGGAGAAGACTTGAGGGTTTTGAGAGAATGAACGTATAAGGAGGGTTTGAGTCTTAGAAACGGTTATAGTTCCTCAAAATAGGCTAAAAATGATGTAGTATAAAAATTAAAAGAGTAGGAAAAAAACTCAATTAACCCTAAGAATTAACTGTCGAAGAAGAATTACAAAGACATGGGTGAGAAAAAGTTTGAATTATGCTTAAAATGAAAGCAAGTTTATTAGTGAAAAATTAAAAGGTGATGGAATTAGATATGAAATAGATCCTCGTCATGATAAATCATCAATAAGAAGAAAACACAATGCTTACCAAGTCAAAGAGCTTGAAGCGTAAGTATCTCTTCAATATTTTGTATATTTTAAAATTTGGTTGTATTAGTTTCAATTTTTAATCATTTATATTTGTCCCTTTGGTAGCAGTGGTTTTATTCATTATTGCATTTTCGTCACTGCTACCAAAGGGACAAACAAATTATCAAAATTGAAAGTAATATAAGCAGATTTTTAAAAAATACAAAAGATTGGAATGATACCTAGGCTACAAGCTTTTGAACTTGATTAGAATTAGGCCAATCGTTTTTCCTTCTTTTTTGACAATTTATCATGCAGATCTTATATTATAACAATTATATCAGCTAATTAACTCATTCAATCAAGAGCTAGAAAAATTTACTAGAGCAGGAGAGATTGAGGAAGAGTAAAACCTAGCTTGCAGCATAGATGGGAGTAATTAGTTGTAGTTGACAAGTGGTACTAGTTATTATTTTATTGTATGGACTATCAGTTAGAGATTTTGAATATACTAAATCACTCTATTTCCATTACCATTGACACCTCAAAAATATACAGACAACTTTCAGCATATAATGTCATTATTTATTGATATAAGATAAGCTTAAATAAACAAATTAGTTGAATGGAATGAGGCACAATATAACTTTGTGGGATCTATAATTACAACAAAGAGTCAAAAGTCTACAAAAAAATCTTAGGTATATAGATTGTTGATTCATCACAAAATCAACATTTTCCTTCTTTTATCGATTGCTATATTCTGAACCAAAAATTATATACACATAAAAAAGACATCATCTTTCAAAATTTATTTAAATCTCGTACACTAAGAAAAGTTTTTACAAAAACTTGGGAACATGAATAAAAAACCCTCAAACTTGAGGGTATTCTAAATTCAAAAACTAGGGGTATATACAACCCTTCCTCCTACAAGATATCGATGTTAAAAATTGACAAAAAGATTGACATAAAGTAATTAATTTAATGAATGCAAAAATAACATGCGAAATAGAAAAAAACAAAAGAAATAGAAATCAATTACCAGACTAATACCTTACTTACAGTGATTTAACGCCTCAAACAAATGGAGGAATCAAAAATCAGACTTAAGACACCATAAATCGATTAACTGATGAAGTAACTTGAGATGTAATAGTAGACATGACTAGCGGCGGATATATATTTATATACTAGGGTATAAGAGTGCACTATGAGTGGCTCCTACTTTGTTACCAAAAAGGAGTGTTCAAGATGCCACGAAGGAATCAATTTTCTTAGTCAAAGACATTTGAGTAAATATAATTTTATATTTTCGATGACAAAAAATAACAAATATAATACATAAATACATACATACAAATATACATACATACATACATACATACATACATACAAATATACATACATATATATATAATTTTGTACCATCAAGCTTTTAATTAAATTTTGATTAGCGTTGACAATTTTGAATGAACTATGAAAACATAAGGCAAAGGTTGATATCCCCCTCAATCATTTATAATTTAACTTTTATTTTATTTTTATTATTTTTCAACTCTATTACCCAGGATATGAGTTCCCTAGGTGGTAGAGGATTTGACATATACCCCTACCCTATATATTACTAATCTGTGAGTACATCAAAGGAGGATATTGACCTTGACCTCGGGGTGGTTAACACACAACTTATTAACAAAAGATGTTCATACACATTGGGAGGGGAGGAGGTCTACTCTGTAGCTTGAATGATGGGCTTCTAGTAGCACATCCTTCACAATTTTAAGGGGATTCAAAAATTCAATTTGAATGCTTCTTAGGTTTGATCCTAAAATAATACAGTTGAAGTCTGTCAATTCAGAGTGCACCTTTAGTTTCTTGAGGGAGATCATCTTACTCCATAAACAGTTCATTGTTGGTGACATTGTTAGCATACTTCGCAAGGGAATCTATTTGTATTACCTTTTTCTATAGCAATGTTGTACCGTAATACAGTGGAGCTCCACCTTCTTCTCGATTTTATTAATCTTGTTCAGCTTCCACAGAATCTTATAAAGGCTAAGAATCATGTTAACAATAGTAGGGAGTCCAGTTCAAAAGTAAAGTTGTGACAATGTAGATTAAAGGACATTATTGGGTATCATGTATGGTTGCATGAGTTTCTAAGTTGTTGTTAGTGTGTAAATGAATTGGTGATGCAAAGGCCATGACCATTTAACAATTTCCTGTCCTAAAAACTTTTGCAATTCCTATTTTATCAATCGAGAAACAAAATTATCATCCGTGTTGAGTTTCCATTTGTTAGCTTCTAATTTGATTCATTTCACTATAATGCTCTTGAGTCTTGGTTTGTAGGATTCATCTACCTAAAAACCTTCACCCGTGACCGACTACAATTTATAGTGTTTAATTTCTGCCGCATTGAAATTTTCACTTGGAACAGAACATGATAGCATATTCGATAGATATTGATATAAGTATGCTTATATTTTTTATTGCACCTTGTTTTCCATAATTTCCAACACTCAATAATAGGGGTGATTTTAGGGAGGTATGTATAAGTGGTATTCTTAGCTTTGTTGTTCCACCATATGTTGAGGAGGCCTTTGATAGAATTGGCTATACTGTGTAGTCCTAGAGGTGTTGCAATCATTCACCAGACCTTCCCTCTCCGTACTATCTCTACAACTAGTGGCAATTGTTGCATCACCACTTATCCCTCACCACAACAATTTGTCATTATTTGTATTCTCATTCTCTTTGTTTGTCTTTCCATCCTCCTATCCTCGTTTTGTGATGAATCTAAATTCTTGATTTTCAATTGAACTTTAGATATTAATGTAGCTCTTTAATTTATCTATGATCATCTCCTCTTACAATTCATTTTGTGATAACCACCACTACTGCTCTTCTTGGTCCCTAATAAGCGTATGAGTCCACCGAGAAGGTTCGACTCATAAGGGAAAAGTTGAAGACGACTTTTAGTCGGCAAAAGTCTTATGCCGACAATAGAAAGAGAGACCTTGAATTTGAAGTAGGAGATTGGTCTATTTGAAAATTTCACCCATGAAAGGGGTGATGAGGTTTGGAAAGAAGGGGAAACGTACTCCCCGTTATGTGGGGCCGTATGAAATTTTGAAGAGGGTCGGGAGTGTTGCCTATGAGTTGAAGTTGCCAAATGAGTTGGCCATGATTCATCCGGTATTCCATGTTTCTATGCTTAAATAGTTTATAGGTGATCCAGTTTCCATTCTCCATCTAGAAGGTTTAGGGGTAAAAGAGGACCTTTCTTATGAAGAGGTCCCGGTTGGGATCTTGGATCGTCAAATTAAGAAATTAAGGAGTAAGGAGGTTGCCTCCGTAAAAGTGCTATGGAGGAACCACCTTGTTGAGGGTGCAATATGGGAGGCCGAGGCCGATATGAAGACCCACTATCCTCATATTTTTCCCCTACTCCTATCCAAAGTGAAGGTTAGTATCTTTCCTCTTAAATGAGTTATATGCAAAAATGTTGAACTTATCATGTTTATCTAGTATATGCATATTTTTGTAGAAATTCTGCCTAAATTGAGTTTTTTGTGAAATATGACTCTCATGATTAACTTGCACTTAAATATGTAGTGGCTATGTTGCTTTCATGAGAAGTTTTTTGGGCAAGTGTTGATGTTGTGTTGATTTAATGTTCATATTAAGCTCTTAATTGAAATGGAGAAGGTAGTATCTCCTTATGTGATATGAAAAGTTGAGCTAGTGTTATGATATGTTTTGAATTTAGTTCCTATTTGTTGATGCTATGTTTATATGTTGAAAGGAGTTGAGATTTCCTCCAATGATATGTGACTCATTATGATATTGGTTGTTGGTTGGCTGCTAGTCTTGAGTCTTTTTCGTTTTTCCCAATAGAAGGTTTAAGGTGTCATTTGGGGACGAATGTTCCTAAGGGGGGATATTGTAATACCCCGTAAATTGCATGACCTATACTAGAGCCTTATTTGTTGAAAAATGATGATATTATACCTAAATAAGTGTAAATAACTTATTTGAGAAGTTTCAGAGCCATAACATTAAAGAAAAGCCTTAACGTTCGGAACCTAGAAAATATTTAACTAGTTGATGTCCCTAGGTTTGGTGAAGGTTTCAGAGGGTCATATGGAGTCCAAAACTTTTAAAATAACTTTAAATGGGTAAAACCTAGTATATAGGGTGAAAATGTTCAGGTCCTACCCCCCAAGGATTTCCCGAGGGGTCCACGAAGGAACCCATATTGGACTAAGCAAGCTGCCAAGAGGCAACAACTTTTGTTCTTGGAGGGAACAAGTCTGCGTCGCAAACTTGGTTAACCCAAGAGCAAAAGTGAATCTCGCTTCGCGGGCAGGTCTTGGACTCCACTGTCTCGAAAAATAATTTTGAAAATATTGCGGGAACAGCTCCGCGACACAGACTTGTTCCCCGATGAAAAAATCTGAAAATAGAATTTGAGTTTGACCTCATTAAAGGGTCAAATTAAGTGAGGGGTCTTTTGGATATTTCATTGGTGGCCTATATATTGAGTTCCCATCAGTTTTTCCTCACATTTACTCACTCAAAACAAAACCCCAAATCAAAACTCAATTGCTCTCACTTTTCCCTCTATTCAACCTCCATTGAAGAAGCCTTGAAGCTTGAAGAAGAAGACCAAATCCCTCAAGTTTCTACTCAATTTCGTGGTGATTCTTTCATAAGGTATGGTTTCTTTCACTCTTGGGATTCTTTTCCCCAAGAGGTCCTTTCAAAAAAATGATTTCTAAATCTCCGAAACTAGGGTTTTTCCTCTCACATGGGTCTTCTTTGAAAATCAAAATTATGAATCAATTGTGGTTAATTATGATGATTTAATGTTGTTTAAGTATAAATTAATGGTTAATTGATGGTTTCCTTTGATATTTCCCTAGACCCATTTTTTTCCCCCAATTTCATGAAAATCTTGAATTAATATGGTGAATTATGAAATTTATGAATTTGTAGGTTGACTACATTGTTGTTAATTATGTAATTGCTTCTTGAATTTACCTTATCTATGTAATTGGTTATGTATTCTTAAAATAGAAGTATGAAGGTTCTTGGAAGGGCAATAAGGTATGTTGATTGGTTCTTCGTGGATTCAATTATGAATTATGAGTTACTTAGATAGTAATGCTTCTAAGTTTAATGTGTGGTTGTGATGTTGATGCTAAGTAATCCTCATCCCTAACCCTAAGATAGTGAATTAGAAATGAGCTATGTATGCATGTTATGATACGATTATGGTATGATTGAAAGTAGTTCGTATGATTACAATAAAGTGTTAAGTGAAAGGTTTACTCACTTATGAAGTGGTGTCTAAAGTGAAAGGATTGTTCTCTCTTGTGATGACCTATGAGCTATATATGATAGGATGTTTACATAGGGGTCTAGAAGAGACTAATGTGAACTTGTATGATGGGATAATATGGTTACTAAAGGGAATAATTGCTTAGAACTGAAAGAGCATGTAAATGAGATGGAGGTCTCACGTTAGTAAGTCCGGCCTCCCACATGGGTTCCTCACATTAGTAAGTTTGGATTCCCGAATTATGTGTTGTCTGATGAGATGGAAACCTCCACGTTAGTAAGTCAAGGTTTCTAGAAGCAATCTCCTTGACCCTTAACTATGTGCCCACATATGACTCTAGCTTAGTGGATCCACCTAGATAGATATGTACGAATGGTTACACCTTAGGCAAGTGTTAACCCTCTCTTTTTGGCGTGGGAGTCGAACAACGGATTCCATGTAGCTCACATGGTCTCATGTCAGTTATTGCACTTATTTCCCTGACATAAATGTAAATGAATAAGTTAAGTATGTGAACTCTTATTAGGGTTGTATTGAAGGCTTCTACATAGGGTAATGGAGGGTATGCGACTTCTCTTACTCATTGCACATGTGGGATCATATAGGATGATTCTAGTAGTGTTATTTTATGACTATGGTTATGATTATGTTGATAAGTTATGACTAGTATTGATATATGAAGCATGTTATATATATGAGAATATGTTGTAAATATGAAATGGGCTGATTAATGTGATACTTAGCTTTGGATAGGGTTATGGGGATTTATTCTTGGCATTGCACAAGTGTTGCTTCAGTTACTTATATGTTGATATGATTATGATGTTCCTTATATGTGTATATTGAATTGTTGGTCATTGATAATAGTATTGACTAAATTATGCCTTTTTCATGCATTAATGATTTTTATGCATAGGGACCATACTTAGTACATGTATTTTGTACTAACCCATATTTCTTCCCTTTTTCCCAACATTGTAGGTTCGGGCCGTTGAGGTATCATTGAGGCTAGATAAAGAAGGCTTGGACTAGACTCTCCAAGTTTTGGTATGCCCTCTAGTTCGAGGATGCTACCACACACTGTATCTTAGTAGTACTTGTATTGTCTAATAGACATTCATTTCTTTCTTATTGTTGAAGATATTGATGTAAGCCCTATGTGGCAATTATGAATTTGTGTAAGGGCTTTGACCGGATTGTTTGACTTCATTTAGATGGTTGATATGAGACAAAGATTTAGACTAAATTCCTATATGTTTTTATGTTGTGTATGCGAGAAGCATATGTTTGCTTCCTATGTAGAGGTCTATGTAAACCTCATTGCTATATAAGTAAAAGTTTTAATTTTTCCGCGTTTTGACCTATGATATGCTATGAAGAAGGCTAAGAGGCTTGTCTTGGTCATCTTCGAGGACTACAACGCCGGTAACGACTAGGGTGTACTTTGGTTCGTTACACACACCATGAGTGTATACCTGCATTAAGGTACGAGGAGTGAATTCTCAAGTAACTAGTATTAAAACAAGCATAGAGACCTGACCTCCTAGACATAGTCCATCATGAGCTTCTTGAGTAGCCTTGTTCATAAAATATGTGATTTTGTGCATTCCCAACCTCAGTCTGTTTTGCATGAAGCTTTCTTTACTCAGAGTTTTTGTAAAAATGTCTGCTAGATGATCTTCAGTGTTACAGAACTTCATCACAACATTAATCTTCTCAACATTGTCCGTTAAAAAATGATGTCTCACATCTATGTGCTTTGTCCTCTTGTGTTGGACATGATTCTTTGCCATATTCATTGCACTAGTATTGTCGCACATAAGAGGAATGACATTTGTGAGCACACCAATATCCTTCAATTGTTGTTTAATCCACAACAGTTGCGTGCAACATGATGCAACAACCATATATATATATATTTAGACTCAGTTGTAGATAGAGCTACATAGTTTTGTTCTTGGTGCCCCGTGAGATCAGTGATGACCCCAAGAAGTGTGTCATCCCTGAAGTGCTTTTTCGATCCTCCAAGAATCCTGCATAATCAGCATCAGCATAGCCAATTAGATCAAAAGTGTCACATGTTGGGTAGAAGAGGACCAGATCCTGTGTTCCCTTCAAGTATCTTAGAATCCTTTTGCTGCTTTCAAATGCGACTCTTTTGGCGCTGCTTGAAATCTTGCGCACATTCCCACACTGAAAACTATGTCTGGTCTGCTAGCTGTAAGATACAGAAGTAATCCAATCACACATATATACATGGTTTGATTGACTTCTTTACTCGCTTCATCTCTATCAAGTCTTGCTCTTGTGCATATGGGAGTGTCTAGAACCTTCGCATCCAACATTTTGAACTTATTGAGTAGCTCCTTGATATACTTCTCTTGGCAAATAGAAGTGCCTTGAGAATAATGTCTGATTTGCAGTCCTAAGAAGAAAGTAAGTTCACCCATCATGCTCATCTCGAACTCACTGCTCATCAGCTCCGCAAACTTCTTGCATAGACCATCTGAGGTTGCTCTAAAAATTATATCATCAACGTAGACCTGCACAATAACAATTCTTTCCCTCTAGATTTTAGAAATAAAGGTGTTATCCACTTTGCCTCTCTTAAACCCATTAATCAACAAGAACTTTGACAGTCTCTCATACCAAGCTCTAGGATCTTATTTCAAACCATACAAGACTTTGTCTAACTTCAACACATGGTCAGGCAACTCAGCGTCTTCAAATCCTGGAGGTTTCTTGACATATACTTCGTCCTTCAGATTTCCATTCAGGAAATCACTTTTAACGTCCATTTGAAATAGTTTGAATTCTTTATGTGCAGCAAACACAATCAAAATTCTGATGGCTTTCATTCGAGCTACAGGATCGAAGGTCTCCTCATAATCAATCCCTTCCTCTTGGTTGTAACAATGCACCACCAGTTTTGACTCATTCCTGGTAATTTTTCCATGCTCATCAAGCTTGTTTCTAAATACATATCGTGTTCCTATAATAATTCTATCAATTGGCCTGGGGACCAGGTGCCATACTTTGATTCGTTCAAACCGATGAAGCTCTTCATGCATAGACACTACCCAGTCAGGATCTTTCAAGACTTCCTTGATATTATTTGGTTCAATTAGGGATATGAACGCTGAATATGCAACCAACTTTCATGACTTTGACCTAGTATGAATTCGTGAGTCAAGTGGAGAAATTAGATGTGAAGATTGATGTTTTCACCCAGACTTTCTAGTAATCTCCTCTTTTTGTCAGCATCGGAGTCACCTTCAATTTCATCCGGAGATTAGGATCCAGTTTCTTGAGATGTGACAGGGGGAACTGGTCTTTCTATAAGTTCAACATTATTTTCTTCATCTCCTTGAGTCTCCTCTTTATCAGTGGTTAGCTCCTCAACTTCATGATCATCAATGTCATCACCCTGTGTTCTAAACTCATCAAACTTGACATGCATGCTTTCTTCCACACAGAGAGTCATTTTGTTGAACACCCGATATGCCTTGGTTGTGGAAGAATATCCCAAAAAGGCACCGTTGTCACTTCTAGCATCAAACTTTCCTAGAACATCCTTTTCATTGTTCAGAACAAAACATTTACAACCAAAAGTTTTGAGATGAGCTACTGAAGTTTTTTTTATGATTCAACAGCTCGTAAGCGGTCTTCTTGATTATAGATCTGATGAGACACATGTTTGTCACATATAAAGTTGTGTTGACTGCCTCTGCCCAGAAATTCATGGCAACTTTTGAGTCAATCAACATGGTCCTTGCAATCTCCACCAAGGTTCTATTCTTTCTCTCTACCACTCTATTTTGCTAAAGAGTTCTGGGTGCGGAAAAGTTGTGATTTATTCCATGCTCAGCACAAAGGTCTTCAATCTGACATTTGTCAAACTCTATACCAAGATTAGATCTAATGCTTTCGATCTTGCATTTTAGATTTGATTGGATAGCCTTAAAGAAGACAATCAATTGTTCAGCAGTCTCAGTCTTCGTTCTCAAGAACATGGTCCATGTATACCTGGAAAAATCATCAACAACAAGAATGAATGTCTTACCCCCTCCGCTCAAAACTCTGATTGGCCCACACAAATCCATATGAAGCAATTCAAGAGGTCTGGATGTGCTAACTCCTTTATTGGCCTTGAATGAAGATTTTGTTTGTTTGCCCCTTGCACATGCATTGCAGATTCTATCATTTGTGAATTTCAGCTTGGGTAGTCCGAGGACCAGGTCCCCTACAACAAGTTTATTCAGCAGAGTAAAACTTACATGACCAAGACGTCTGTGCCAAAGATTAGCATCATCAGTTTGAGCACTTGGACACGATAGATCATCTCCTTCAATGGACTCCAGATCAGCTACATACCTGTTTTTATCCTTGTAGCAGACATCACCACTTTCTTTGTCATACTAACCAAGCACTTGGCCAGGAACTTAACCTCATTCCATTTATCACAGATCTGAGATATACTCAATAGATTGTACTTGAGACCCTCCACATAGTGTATATTGTTGATTGAGTTACTATCAGACTTTCCTATTCTTCCAACTCCAAGAATAGACCATTTCTTTCCACCACCAAAATACACACCACCACTTTGATGTGCTTGCAAAGGGAGGAAGTTAGAAGTGTCACCTGTCATGTGCCTTGAGCATCCTCTATCCATGTACCAGCACTGATTCATTCATCTTTTCCGCACAAGTGTTACTTATTAGTTTTATACACCCACTTCAGACAGAGTTCCCAGTAACTATCAAAAGACTTAACAAGAAACTTTTATGTCCAAGGAGGTAGGGTGTTCTTACCAAAAGAGTAGCGAGGACCATGTTTCTTCCATTTCTTCACATTTCGATCATGTTTGACAGATACATCACAGGGACCAGGTCCCCATTCTTGATTGTTATCAGATCTGACAAATTTCACGTGCCTTTTTTTAGCCTATTTTAGTTTATCACACTTCTCTTTCAAGTGTCCATTACGTCCACAATGAGTACACAAAATATTATCAGCTACTCGCACATATTTGCTATGAGGATTATATGGTGGTTATATTTGTCTGCAACCTAACCCTTTCTTCCCATTAAAACTTTGCTGAGACAAATTAGTGAGAATCTTAGAAAAGTCAATCCATTTTAGGGAGTGACTCAACTCTTCTTTGATCCTCCTAAGATCTCTTCTTAGCTGAGAGTTTGTTTCAAGAGAAGCAACCAGCTTAGATTCAGAAATTTTAAGTTTATCCTCCAGATCTTCCTAAAAAATACTAAGTTTTCTTTTGTAAGGTGAGAGGTTCTTCTTCAACAATAATATTGTTAGATTCCAGTATTCCTAATCTAACACTCATTTCAGAAACCTGAGCTAAAAGAACTGCATTTTCATTCTCACATAAACTCAATTTTTCATTCAACATTAAGTTTTCAGTAGAACGTTCATCCACGGGATTAATCAATAAAGAAACAAGTTTCCTCAATTTTTTTGTTGGAAGATTGCCTAGATCATCTTTTAGTTAAAAAAGAGTTACCTCATTTGTGTCTTCTTCATCATCAGATTTTGCGATAAAGGAGAATATTGAGTTGAAGACACTCTCATCATCTTCAATGGACATCATTGAATAATCCTCATGATCTTCAGCATCTCCCTCTGACTCACTTGAATCATCTCCCCAAACAGCAAAGGCCTTTTTGACTAACTGATCAGCATGATCCTTCCTCCGGAAGTTGTCTGGGACCAGGTCCTTCTTGCGATATCTGACTTCATGAGAATCCTGCTTTTGGCTTGGACACTCTCATAAAGTGACCGGGTTTACTTCACTTATGACATAGATCATTTGTCATTGACGTTCTGCTGGTTGATGCCTTCTTTTGAAAACCTCCATGTATTTTTATGATCTTTGGAAACCACTTTGTTACATACACCATCTCAGCATCCTCCTCAGTCATCTCACTTTGAAATGTTTTTAGTTCAATGGTCTCCTTATTCTTTCCTTTCTTCCCTGTCATTCCATGCTTCCTATTTAGCTCATATATTTGCAAGTTTCCTATTAGCTCATCCATCGGCATTGTCATCAGATCTTTTTCCTCAGTAATTAAATCCACCTTGCTTTCCCAAGTTTTTGGAACGAACTTAAGGATTTTGAGAACCTGCTTACATACAGGAATAGGTTCCCTCAATCCGCTGATCTCATTTGTGATAGCAGTGAAACGAGAGTTCATTTCAAATATGGTTCCACCATCCTTCATCACAAAGTTCTCATATTGAGTTGTGAGCATGTCCACCTTTGACTCTTTCACCCTTTTGGTTCCTTCATGTGCAGTTTGAAGACAATCCCAAATTTCCTTTGCAGATTCACAAGCTGAGATCCTATTATACTCATCAGCACCAATCCCGCATACAAGAATCTTTTTTTCCTTGTAATGTTTTTCAATATTTTTCCTTTCAGCTTCACTCTACTCCTTTATGGTCTTTACCACAGAGGTGGTAAGCTCTCCATCCTTCACTTCCTTCAAAGGAAAATATGGGTCATCTCAGGATAACCTCCCACAACTCAGAAACCTCTGCATTGATGTAGTCGTGCATTCAATTTTTCCACCACCCACAGTAGTAGCCATTGAAACGAGATCGTCTTGTGGATGATTGTCCTTCCTCCAGATTCGATGGAGCAGCCATTCCTTCAGGATCTTTCTTTCTTAGTGTTAACTAATACGAAAAGTCAAGCTTTGATGCAACTTTTTAGAATGTATGCGTCTACTTAATTAGATGGGACTATATCCTCACAACACTAAAACACAGTAAATAAAGAACAGTTTGTATAACGTAAAGAGGACAAACACTTTATGTGGAAACCTCATTGTTCCAGGGAGGAAAACCACGACCTGTTCTTAAAAGGACTTTTCAAAACCCCTTTCACTATTCTTCAACAAACAAAAGTAAAAGTCGGTTACAAAACAAGAGACTAACCTGCTAATTCACTAAGTAATACACCATATCACTTAGATGAGCATGAGCAGATACAACACTGCTCTCTATACTAATCCCACCTAATTAATATAGACTTGAAGAAAAAACCTAAGTTACCCGTAACCCAAGCCCTTACAATGATTCACCCAAGGTTGAAACGTTTCTATCACAGTTGAAACGAATCCTACAATTTAAGAACAATTACAAGCAAGCAAAATGCAGCGAACACAAGAAGCACTGAATACACTTTGATAGGTTCCTTGTCGTTCATGAAGCTTGAAAATTTTTCCCTCTTTGAATGAATGAGTAATGTTATGTTTGATATATATACCATGAAGATTATTATCCATCAAACAAACAAACATCCTTTACAGTTGTTCAGTACTTTTGACAGTTGGGACTAGTTTCATACTCTGCACAGGAACAGGTCCCTGCACTTGTGAGGAGATCATCAAAACATCTTGAAGCACTAAGCTCTTATCAATAGTCATTTGAAGTTGACCAAAAACTCAGAAGAACTTAGGAATGACTTGAATGGACTTTTTTTAGTTCTTTTTGGAACTCAAGGTGCTACATTTAGTGACTTGACCTTAATACTTAAGATAATTTTAAATTTCTTGGTAAAATCTTACTCACAAAGAAGCATGGTTTGAGTCTTAGCTCAAAAAATATTCGGGGTGTTACACTAGCAACCCAATACAAATGCAAGAAGAATAAGCATAAGTAGGTCTCACAAAAAATAGGCATATCAAGGATCACCATAGCAGTAGTGGTGGTTATCATAAAATGAATTGTAAGAGGAGATGATCATAGATAAATTAAACAACTACATTAGTTTCTAAAGTTCAATGGAAATCAAGAATTTGGATTCATCACAAAACGAGGATAGGAGGGATGGAAAGACAAACAAAGAGAATGAGAATACAAAGAAAGACAAATTGTTGTGGTCAGGGATAAGTGGTGATGCAACAATTGCCACTAGTTGTGAATGAGAGAAAAAACAAAAGAGATAGTAGGGAGAGGGAAGGTATGGTGAATGATCACAACACCTCTAGGACTACACATTAAAGCCAATTCTATCAAAGGCATCCTCAACATATGGTGGAACAACAAAGCTAAGAATACCACTTATAGATACCTCCCTAAAATCACCCCTATCATTGAGTGTTGGAAATTATGGAAAACAAGGTGCAATAAGAAATATACGAATACTTATATCAATATCTATCGAATATGCTATCATGTTCTATTCCAAGTGAAATTTCAATGGGGCAGAAATTAAACACTATAAATTGTAGTCGGTCACGGTACCCATCATTCAAGCTACAGAGTATCCCTCCTCCCCTCCCAATGTGTATGCACATCTTTTGTCAATAAATTGTGTTAACTACCCGAGGTCAAGGTCAAGGTCCTCCTTTGATGTACTCATTGCTTAGTAATATACAGGGTAGGGGTATATGTCAAATCCTTTACCACCTAGGGAACTCATATCCTGGGTAATAGAGTTGAAAAATAATAAAATAAAATAAAAGATCAATTATAAATGATTGAGGGGGATATCAACCTTTGCCTTTGGTTTTCATAGTTCATTCAAAATTATCAATGCTAATAAAAATTTAAATAAAAGCTTGACACACACACACACACACACACACACACACACACGCACGCACGCACGCACGCACGCACGCACGCACGCACGCACGCACGCATGCACGCACGCACGCACGCACGCACGCACGCACGCACGCGCACACGCACACACGCACGCACGCGCACACACACACACATGTATGTATGCATGTATTATATTTGTTATTTTTTGTCATCTAAAATATAAAATTATATTTAGTCAAATGTCTTTGACTAAGAAAATTGATTCCTTCGTGGCATCTTGAACACTCCTTTTTGGTAACAAAGTAGGAGCCACTCATAGTGCACTCTTATACCCTAGTATATAAATATATATCCGCCGCTAGTCACATCTACTATTACATCTCAAGTTAATTCACCAGTTAATCGATTTATGGTGTCTTAAGTCTGATTTTTGATTCCTCCGTTTCTTTGGGGCGTTGAATCACTGTAAGTAAGGTATTAGTCTGGTAATTGATTTCTATTTCTTTTGTTTTTTTCTATTTCGCATGTTATATTTGCATTCATTAAATTAATTACTTTATGTCAATCTTTTTGTCAATTTTTAACATCGATATCTTGTAGGAGGAAGGGTTGTATATACCCCTAGTTTTTGAATTTAGAATACCCTCAAGTTTGAGGGTTTTTTATTCATGTTCCCAAGTTTTTGTAAAAACTTTTCTTAGTGTACGAGATTTAAATAAATTTTGAAAGATGATGTCTTTTTTATGTGTGTATAATTTTTGGTTCAGAATATAGCAATCGATAAAAGAAGGAAAATGTTGATTTTGTGATGAATCAACAATCTATATACCTAAGATTTTTTTGTAGACTTTTGACTCTTTGTTGTAATTATAGATCCCACAAAGTTATATTGTGCCTCATTCCATTCAACTATTTTGTTTATTTAAGCTTATCTTATATCAATAAATAATGACATTATATGCTGAAAGTTGTCTGTATATTTTTGAGGTGTCAATGGTAATGGAAATAGAGTGATTTAGTATATTCAAAATCTCTAACTGATAGTCCATACAATAAAATAATAACTAGTACCACTTGTCAACTACAACTAATTACTCCCATCTATGCTGCAAGCTAGGTTTTACTCTTCCTCAATCTCTCCTGCTCTAGTAAATTTTTCTAGCTCTTGATTGAATGAGTTAATTAGCTGATATAATTGTTATAATATAAGATCTGCATGATAAATTGTCAAAAAAGAAGGAAAAACGATTGGCCTAATTCTAATCAAGTTCAAAAGCTTGTAGCCTAGGTATCATTCCAATCTTTTGTATTTTTTAAAAATCTGCTTATATTACTTTCAATTTTGATAATTTGTTTGTCCCTTTGGTAGCAGTGACGAAAATGCAATAATGAATAAAACCACTGCTACCAAAGGGACAAATATAAATGATTAAAAATTGAAACTAATACAACCAAATTTTAAAATATACAAAATATTGAAGAGATACTTACGCTTCAAGCTCTTTGACTTGGTAAGCATTGTGTTTTCTTCTTATTGATGATTTATCATGACGAGGATCTAGTTCATATCTAATTCCATCACCTTTTAATTTTTCACTAATAAACTTGCTTTCATTTTAAGCATAATTCAAACTTTTTCTCACCCATGTCTTTGTAATTCTTCTTCGACAGTTAATTCTTAGGGTTAATTGAGTTTTTTTCCTACTCTTTTAATTTTTATACTACATCATTTTTAGCCTATTTTGAGGAACTATAACCGTTTCTAAGACTCAAACCCTCCTCATACGTTCATTCTCTCAAAACCCTCAAGTCTTCTCCAAGTTTCTCTCAAGGGAAATCAAAGAATCCTCAAGCTTCAAGTGTAACACCACAGAAATTTCTAAGCTAATGCCCAAACTATTATTCATTTGCGTGTAAGGTTGTACGAGGTGATTCCTGAATTATTCTTAGGTGTTAATGTCAATTCTTTAGTGTTGGAATTGATCTGAATATGAATTAAGGTTACAAGAATACCCTAACACAAAGTAGAGTTGAAAGCTTCTTACCAATCGGATTTTGAAATAAAATTCTGCTTAAGTCAACTACAATGGCTCTTGACCTACGAAATTGAAGGTTTTTGAGTCCTCGGTCAATTGGAAAAGACATTGGAAAGGCTGGGAAAGAACTAGGGAAGACCTATATGTTGAACAAAATATAATTGAGCAAGTAGCTAAGAGATTCTGCTGGAATAAAGTTTGTTGAGAAGGATGATATCGCAATATGGCAGAAGCCGTTCAATCATATCAAGTGAACTGAATTTCGAAAGAAAAACAAAACCACACCAATGTGTCCTGCCCAAGATCCTGATATAGCCTGGTTCGTGCTCCTTTTGATTTATCATCACATTTGGTATTATCCTATAATCCAAATTCTCTTAGCACTGATTACTTCGTGTCGATTTGATATTTGCAGGTATACAAAGATTAAGACTTGCTTAACTCCCTTGCCAGAAGTTGCTTTTGAAGTAGAGGTGGCCGGTGAACAGTTGGAAAAGTGACCTAAAAGATTACCACTGAGAATAAGCAGGGGAACTGTAGATGGAGTCACAAAAGAACTTTTCCAGAAGGAATTAGAGCTATGGAAAAGAAGAGTTTCTTATTACAAGTCACTGAATACATTTCAGAGTTGGATGTACATTTCAGCGCATACGCTCTGAATTCAGAATTCATATTGTCTAAATTCTGGATCCATCTACCCTGTAATTTTGCTTTTGTGATGAATATTAACTTTTTTCTATAGGTGCGAGGCTATGTCATATGATCTCATTCATGATGATTCCGTATTTACCCTCTACAAAAATATGTAAATTAGGATCTCGAAAAAAGTGCTAAAACGAATAATAAACTAGTGAGTGCTTTACCTGCCAAACTGTGAAGTTCCATCACATTTCCATAGAAAGGTGGGAACACAGCTGAGGTAGTGACACCAATGACAGTGATCATATATGTTCACTCCTCAAAATACCATCACCAATCCTATTGTAAACCTGCAGTTTCATGTACAAACAAGATTATTTGGTCAGGTCCTGACCCTGTAACTACTAGAATCAAAGAAAGCAGTCCAATGACATTTCGGTAGTTCTTATATTTGGAGTAGACATGATCAACAACTGATAAATAAATACATATGTTATTTCTTTATAATTTCTTCCATTATAACAAAAACACCTTTTAGACGCAATAAATATAGGGAAAAGGTAGAAGTACCTCCCTAGACTATGATTCAAATCTCAGAGACACACCTTAACTAAACTAATGTCATATTACCTCCTGAACTAATTTTTTGGTAATTTTGTACACCTTTTTGGCTTACGTGGCATCCAAAAGCTCCCACGCGCCTCAACTATGTGGAGTCACAGGGTGTGCCATATAACCCAAAAGGTGTGCAATAGTTTTGATAGGTATAAGGTGAGGCCGGTAGCAAAAGGATACACGTAGAAATATGGAGTGGACTATCAGGAAACATTTGTACCAGTAGCTAAACTTAATACTATTCGTATCCTTATATCAATTGAAGCAAACAGAGATTGGCTATTGATGTAAAAATGCATTCTTAAATGGTGACTTGGAGGAAGAGGTTTACGTGGATCTTCCACCAGGAATAATGCAGGAGCACACTTACCGAAACAAGGTATGCAGATTAAATAAGCATTATATAGGTTAAAACAGTCAACACGGGCATGGTTTTGATGTTTCACATCTGCGATGACATCGGTGGGTTATAAACAGAGTAACCTATGAGCACACTTTGTTTATCAAACACAACGAAGGAAAGGTAACAACGTTGATTGTATATGTTGATGACATGGCCCTGACAGGAAATGATTCCAATGAAATGGATCAACTTCAGAAGTTTTTAGCATCAAAATTTGAAATGAAAGACCTAGGATAATTGCGATATTTCCTAGGCATTAAAGTATCAAGGTCAAGACAGGGAATTTCCCTTTCTCACAGAAAATATGTACTAGACTTGTTAATGGAGACAGGGATGCTAGCATGCAAGCCAATTGATACACCTATGGAAACAAACCACAAACTTGGAAACTCTCCGGGAGAAAATATAAAAGATGTAGGCAGATATCAGTTATGCTGTAATTTTATCTATCTTTAGAAAAAATCACTTTGAAATGTTCTAAGTATAAAACAATTTGAGAATAATACTAAGAAAGAGTCGCCACTTAATTTTTCAAGAGGACCCCTAATTCCTTCTCTGAGATTGTCATCATTGGCGTAATTCTCTACCAGAAAATACTGTTACAAATGCGGCAAAGGCTTTTGCGATACATGATTGACCTCCTTCTTGGTCTGATCATATTTTGGCACTAAATCAGACGCTTGATATGGATCCATGACCACAAATCCATATTTCTCAATTATGCTCAGTGAAGCTACAACTTTCTCATGGCTATCAAGGTTATTTAGATGCTGGTTTTATCCACACACCAATTTTCATTGACCTCGACCGTGTTAACGATAAACTCTTCACGATTCGGCAGTGAATCAGCATTGGGATTGGGTATGACAGTTTAAAGATTTACAACCTTTTGATCAATCAAGTCTTGAATTTTATGTTTCAAGTTGATGCAATCTTCAGTGGTATGACCGACACCTCCTGAATGGTAAGCACAATGAAGATCGTCCCTATAATGTCTGGAATTAGCATTCACATTTTTGGGATCAATTGTGTGTATCAGACCGGCTACTTTCAATCTTTCAAAAAATCGAGTCCGACTTTCAACCAAAAGAGTAAAGACTCGAGGTGGTTTCCTCTCAAGTTTTGGACGAGGAAGATTGTGATTATTTCGTGGAGGTATTTGATGATAAAGTGAGGGATTTTGACGAGTAGGTGTCGGTGTTTGAAAATTTGGATATTGTGGATTTTTGAAGATTTGAGGAGCATTTGAGTAATTCAGCGATACAATTTTGTAACTCGATTGTAAATTTGGATAATTTGACAATGGAGTTTGGTAATTTGGATAATTTTGTGTTGGATCTTGGTAATTTGGATAACTTAGTGGTGGAGCTTGGTAATTTGGTTGGACATAAAAGATGGGGTAAGGATTTTGTGGAGTTAAGGGATAGGTTTTAGATGGTAAATGATTTCGAACATTGTGACCGGCATGCCTCTTTGATTTTTGATTCGATTCAAATGAGATAAAGGAAACATCTTCCCTCTTCCTCCTCAATGGTCTTGAGGATTCACCTTGGGAAATCATTGGTATGATTTTTCCGGTCTTGATACCGTCTTCAATAGCTTCACCAATTTTGACTATCTCACTGAACTTCCTTTCTAAAATGAGAAACATCCTGTTGTAGTACTCCGACTCTTGAATAAGCACGAAGATTTCAATAATCTCTTTCTCAGCCAGGGGAGGCCTAACCCTTGCAGTCTCTCTTCTCCAACAGTAGGCATATTCTTGATAGTTTTCACAAGACTTCTGTTTGATTCTCTCCAAATAGTATCGATCAGGAATGAATTCCACATTGTAACCAAACCTTTCATCGAAGTGTGTATTAGATGCGGTTTTTAAAGGTAAGGGTTGAGTTGTAGATGAGTTTTCGAACGTTGGAGTAGGAATTTGATAATTGGGAGGAAAATTCTGGAAATTGTTGGTGTTTGAATTTTGAAGAGTAAGTACCTTTTGGCGTGAGGAGCTAGCTTGATATGGGTTAAGGGTGATCGAGTCGATGATGGGAGGTTTTGGATTTTTAGCGGTGGTTGAATTGTTTGAAAAACATTTGGAGGTTGGATCTGAAGTAGGAAAATGGAGTGGAGCTCTTCCATTGTCTGGAGTAGAAGTGTTGGCAATTAAGGTTACAAGAATACCCTAACACAAAGTAGAGTTGAAAGCTTCTTACCAATCGGATTTTGAAAGAAAATTCTGCTTAAGTCAACTACAATGGCTCTTGACCTACGAAATTGAAGGTTTTTGAGTCCTCGGTCAATTGGAAAAGACATTGGAAAGGCTGGGAAAGAACTAGGGAAGACCTATATGTTGAACAAAATATAATTGAGCAAGTAGCTAAGAGATTCTGCTGGAATAAAGTTTGTTGAGAAGGATGATATCGCAATATGGCAGAAGCCGTTCAATCATATGAAGGGTACTGAATTTCGAAAGAGAAACAAAAACCCACCCATGTGTCCTGCCCAAGATCCTAATATAGCCTGGTTCGTGCTCCTTTTGATTTATCGTCACATTTGGTATTATCCTATAATCCGAATTCTCTTAGCACTGATTACTTCGTGTCGATTTGATATTTGCAGGTATACAAAGATTGAGACTTGCTTAACTCCCTTGCCAAAAGTTGCTATTGAAGAAGAGGTGGCCGGTGGACAGTTGGAAAAGTGGCCTAAAAGATTACACACAACCACAGAAGAAGTTTTCCAGAAGGATTCAGAGCTATGGAAAAGAAGAGTTTCTAATTACAAGTCAGTGAATAACCAGCTTGACCAGCCTGGACGATACAGAAACATCTTAGATATGAATGCATTCCTAGATGGCTTTGCTGTAAATTTTGTCAATGATCCTGTTTGGGTGATAAAAAATAGTTCCCGTTGAGTCTAAGGTCAATACACTTGGTGCCATTTATGAACGAGGACTAATCGGAACATACCAGAGCTGGTAATTACTATGCTACCTTCACATTTCCCCCCTAACCCCAGTAAATGGCAGCATTATGATTTTAGGTCGACTATAGCTATGTGCGCCAAAAACTTGTACTATTGACAGACTTAGATGTACATTTCAGCACATACGCTCTGTATTCAAAACTCATATTGTCTAAATTCTGGATATACCTACCCCTAGTAGTTTTGCTTTTGTGATGAATATTAACTTTTTTTCTATAGGTGCGAGGCTATGTCAACTTACCCAAAAACATATGATCTCGTTCATGCTAACATTGTATTTACCCTCTACGAAAACAGGTAAATTATGATCTCCAAGATGATTTTCTTTTACCTTCTTGGATATGGAAGTCTCAAAAATACTTTTGTTGATTGTTTAACAGATGTGAAATGGAAGATATTATGCAAGAATTGGATAGGATATTAAGGCCAGAGGGAAGTGTAATAATCCGAGACGACGTAGATATATTGATCAGAGTGAAAAGGATAGCAGATGGATTGAACTGGTATTGTCAAAATGTTGCTCATGAAGATGGTCCATTGGAGAGGGAGAAGCTTTTCTTTGCAGTAAAGACATACTCGACAGATCCAGCTTCTCAACCATCTAAAACTACTTAAATCATCATTGTTGTAATCTTTTTTTGTTTGTTTTGTTTTTCATCTTCTCTTTCTTGTATTCTTTACTTGTTAAATTGTAGCAGTAGTACTATTACTTGCAAATTGCAAACTCTAGTGTTTTAGTGATTCTTCTGCAATTCCAATGAAGTCATGAGTTCTGTGCTAACTTTATCTCATCTCTACAGATGCATGTTTCCTATTTTTAACTTCAAATCAAAATATTTAGTAACGTCTTTCTGAGAAACACGTTTGTATCATTTTAGTCAAACTTTTAAGATTTTGTACTAGTTAAGTTAATTCTTTTTACTTTTTGTATTAGTTAGGTTAAAACTTGGAGAAAATGACTTTCATGCATAATAACCATATTAGACCAATTGATACTATGTCATGGTCTAACTAAAAATTGCAGGGCCAAATTAAAAGACAATAAAGCTGAGTGGCACAAAACATTGAATTAGGTCCTTCATGCAGATAGGTTGATATTCATATACTCCACATATTTGCTTACCTTTGTACTATATATAAATATGCAGAATCCTAATTAACAAGAACAAACAACTCAACTGCATAAATTGAAAACAATCATATTATGGCAGATCTGAAATCTGTTCTTTCCCTAGTGCTTTTGAGTATCTTTATAACTGTATTGCTGCAATGCCAAGTGATTGAATCTCAGGGTCAGACACAGACATGCTTGGCATCACTTGGGAACCTGAACGTCTGCTCCCCATTTGTATTACCAGGAACATCCAATACGACTCCTACCACAGACTGTTGTGCTGCCCTTCAATCACTGGATCATGAGTGCATCTGCAACACTGTACGTGTTGCTGCCCGCCTTCCTTCTCACTGCAACCTTCCTCCCGTCTCTTGTGCTCGTCATCACTAGTCATTTTAGCAAATTTGATATGTTCCAAAGAAGTGTTTGTTCCTATTTGTTCAATAAGTGGAGTGTTAGTTTCAACTCAACAAATAATCATATGTTTGGAAAAGGTAGAAGTACCTGCCTAGACTATGACCCTAATCCCATAAACACACCTTAACTAAACTAAGGTCCTAGTATCCTTGAACTCATTTTTTTTTTTGTAATTTTCTACACCTTTTTGGCTAATGTGGCATCCAAATATCTCCCACGCGCCTCAACTACGTGGAGTCACGTGGTGGACCACATAAGTCAAAAGGTGTACAATATTATATATTAAATGAGTTCAAGGGTAATAGGACATTAGTTTAGTGAAGATGTGTATCTGAAATTTCATTCATAGTCTAGAGGTGGTACTTGTGCCTTCTCCCATAAATATATACATCAACAAATAGTGTCATTTACTGGCATTAATTAATTTTCATTTGACATTTATAAAGAGGGCTAATTGTCGCTTAAAATACATATTTAATTGCAATTAAGTTATCGCTGCTAAAGATCATTTTGGTGTTTGGTGTTGTGTTTTTTACAATTTGTTTGATGAGGGTTCATGGGTCAGGGATAAGTTCTTGTTCAGAGAAAGGTGAAGGACAACTAACAAATAATACTCTTGTAGTCGTCATGGCTTGTTAAACTTGTTTTTGGTACCCTTAAACCAAAACAATCAGTGGTCACGATTCGAGCCTACACCCTGGACGTGGTCGGCACTCGAGAACCATTGTTGGTTCCCAAGCGAATCCTCATCCTGACTGGCTACAAGCGGAAGACTAACTCAAGCATACAAAAGCTTAACACTGAGATAAATTCAATAAACTCGAATACTCAACCTTTTTAAAAGTTTGTACAATACTCAAAATAAAAGTAAGTACAAAAACTCCTCATCTCTGTCTATCCATGAAACCTCTACTATTACAGAAGGATATCGGGACTAGACCCGCGACATCTCCAAACTATTAACTTTAAAGATAAAGGTGAAGTCCTCCGGAATATAAGATGACTTAGTAAAGCTGATTGGAATATCACACGGCCAAATTGAAACGCATGTTGATGATCGTGATTACCTATATATGTATCATGATACGATGCGGGTCAAATGACTCAGCACATGAAATGTACGAGCATATATATAAAGGGAATTCTAAAGCATAAATATAAGTTTGAACTGATGAAAAAGAAACATACTTACCTTTTCTCAACTCACTCAACTCAATTCAACTCGATGAAACATACTTCTACTCAACTCAGAGAAAAAAGGGGGTTCAACTAAATAGTAAAATAATCAACTCAGGGGAATGAGACTTAACTCAAAAGGTACTCAATTTTGACTCAAGATACACAACTCAAACACAAGATACTCAGCAATAATAAAATATGTAACATCTGAAAAGCTTTAAAAACAATATTCAATAATTCAATTGTATGCTAAAAGGGAAACGGTAGAAGTAGCTTCCTAGACTATGACCCAAATCTCATAGACACACTTTATCTAAACCAATGTCCTATTACCTCCAAAACTTATTTTTTTAATTCCGTACACATTTTTCCGCTAACGTGGCATCAAAATATCTTCTACACGCCTCAACAGCGTGGAGTCGCGTGGAGTCGCATGGTGTGCCACATAAGTTAAAAGGTGTACAAACTTTAAAAAAAATGGGTTAGGGGGTAAAAGAACCTTAGTTTAGTTAATGTATGTCTCTGAGATTTCGGTTATAGTCTAAGGGTTACTTGTGTCTTCTCCCTATGCTAAAATACAATAATAACTCAATTATAAGAAAAATCCTCCCTCCATTCCACAATAACTTAAGCTTTGAGCCATTTTCCATTTTTCAAATTAACTTAAATTTTCAATTTTTAAGACTCCAATTTTACCCTTTAAGTTAGTATTGGAATTAGTTATTATAATTAATGTTTAGTTATTTTTGACAAAAATCAATAAGGGTAAAAATGGAAAATTATATTCAATTTATGTCCTAACATACTTTTCTAAAAGCATGTGAAACACCTCAAAGCTTAAGCTATTATGGAATGGAGGGAGTACAATATTAACTCTGTTTTGTATATAAAAATGCAAAGTAACTCTGTGGAGATATTCTAACCGACAACCATCACTATGAGCTATGTGATGATACAACTAAGTGCTGAAATCACTACCAGAAGTGTCCTATATTTTGCCGGTATATAGAACCTACTACTAAGTGCATGCACTAGTCTATGCTAAAAACCAATAAAGGAATCATCTACAAAGTATGACCGATTTCTACCCACGTAAGTCACATGGTTTATGGGGGTTGTGAGTTGTAAGAACTCTCTCCCATATCGGTGCTCAATACTACTCCCAAAAATATAACAAGCTCATATGTTTAAAAACACTAGTTTCTGGACACGTGCAAGCACGTGTCTTCCATTTGAATTTTTATAGATATGTTAGAATGATTAAAATGCTATGAAAACATATACTATTATGTTTAATATTTTAATTAGAAATTAACCTAAGGAAGTGCAAGAGTCATAAACATGAAATTAAGATGACACAATTTAATATTTTAATTAAATAGTTAAATGTTTTATAACATTTTAATTTATAGTATGGGTAAAACTGTAATTCAACTTTTAACTTGATTTTGTTCCCACTTATAATAATATTAGTTTTGGTTACCTGTGTTGCACGTATATTTTTATTAATTGGTGTCAAAATACATACAGTTTCAATTGGTATGTTAGATGATAAAAATAGATATTAAAATATATCAAAAAATACAAGTTTCTAATCATAATATAGATTTATCTTATATTTTAATCTCGAGAAAATACATAATTACCCCATCAAACTTGTACTCATTTTTTAAGTAGACACCTTAAGTTTGTGGGGATCCTATTACCCCACGAACCTATTTTTAACCATAATAAATACACCCTTTTAACCCATTTTCAGAGCAAGTGCGATCTCAAGTTTGAGAGGCGCGTGAGTGAGGCAAAATTAACCCCTAAACCAGTGTTTTAGTGTCACGTGGCATCACCAATTTAAAATTTCTTTTCTTTATTAAATAGATCACTTTTCATCTTCCACAAACATCCATTGATGGCCATTGAAGAGCTCTCCATGTCCATCCAAAGAAAAAGTTATCTTCTGTCAATCCAATAATTTGATGGTGAGATTCCATATGAACTTCTGGAGTTTGGCGAGTTCTCAAAAAGTCTCTTTTCTACATCAATCAAAAAATTTCGTTTACAAATTCAGTGCTTCTTCCTCTAAGTACCCAACATTCCGATTAGTTAATTTTAGGGACGCCAAATACGAATGAGTTAAAAAAATAAAACTTGAACTGCAAAGACTAACACACTTCGTACCATTTAGAGTTTCATAACTGATAGATTGATGAAGGTCATGAGATGTCATTTGAGTTGCCACTATGAAGTTCTTCAATTGTGGAGTTTCTTCTATCGACCACTGTTAAAGTTCTACGAACATCTACAATGGAATTTCAAAACTTTTTGCAGTGATTGAGATCAAGATTTATTTACAAAATGTTTAAGATAAAAAAATGGAATCTGTCATATTTTGAGCGGGTATGGATTTTACCCAACCCGTTATTAAAGGACCAGGAAAAAATAAAGTTCAATTATTTTGGTTGGGGGTGAGACACGCTCACTCACAATGAGACTGCAGGTTCTGTTAAAAGGGTGTATTTATCATGGTTAAAAATAGTTTCGTGGGGTAATAGGACCCCCGCAAACTTAAGGTGTCTACTTCAAAAAAGGTATAAGTTCCATAGGTATTATGTATTTTTTCTTTAATATCCTTACACTTACATTCAAAATGGATTTAATATTTGTATAGTTAAAATATAAATTAAGGTAGTTTTGATACTATTTATATAATAGTTATTTTATATTAAACATGTATACATGTTTCTCTATGATGTGAAAGAATACAATATTTCTTTAAAATGTTTTTTATAAAACATTCCACATAAATTTTATATTAGAGTTAGATATATTTATCTACCTATAATAATTTACACGTTTGTCTTCCTGAAAAAGATAATGCAAAAGAAAAACAAACTCCTAATTGTGTTTGAATGCAAATCAATTAAATTAGTATTATATGTGGTATTAATTGGTTATATGGTCTTTTCTTTTAGAGATATTGCTAGTGAAATTTACTTCAACATTTATTGTGTGGGCATTTTATTAAGTCATTAGGGCATTAAATATTTATAAAAATGGTGAAAAAAAAGTGTACAAGTATGATATTATGATTGATTATAATGTAACTTTACATTTAAGGTCTTTCCACTGGTAATACGATACATGTTTTATTATTTAATGATTAATTACATTATTTATAATATTATAATTTAATATAGGGGCAAAATTGAAATCTAATTTTGCATTTTTAATCTTCCTACTTTGGGCACGTGCAACCTCCATAACGATAAATATGAATTATTAAAAGTGGCTTAAAAGATTACACACAACCACAGAAGAAGTTTTCCAGAAGGATTCAGAGCTATGGAAAAGAAGAGTTTCTAATTACAAGTCAGTGAATAACCAGCTTGACCAGCCTGGACGATACAGAAACATCTTAGATATGAATGCATTCCTAGATGGCTTTGCTGTAAATTTTGTCAATGATCCTGTTTGGGTGATAAAAAATAGTTCCCGTTGAGTCTAAGGTCAATACACTTGGTGCCATTTATGAACGAGGACTAATCGGAACATACCAGAGCTGGTAATTACTATGCTACCTTCACATTTCCCCCCCTAACCCCAGTAAATAGCAGCATTATGATTTTAGGTCGACTATAGCTATGTGCGCCAAACTAGTACTATTGACAGACTTAGATGTACATTTCAGCACATACGCTCTGTATTCAGAAGATGAACATTAACTAATGCCAGTAAATGACACTATTTGTTGATGTATATATTTATGGGAGAAGGCACAAGTATCACCTCTAGACTATGATGAAATCTCACATACACACTTTAATTAAATTAAGGTCCTATTACCCCTGAACTCATTTTATATATAATATTGTACACCTTTGACTTATGTGGCACACCCGGTGACTCCACGTAGTTAAGGCACGTGGGAGGTATTTGGATGTCAAATAAGCCAAAAAGGTGTACAAAATTACAAAAAAAAAAATGAGTTCAGGTGTAATAGGACCTTAGTTCTGTTAAGGTGTGTTTCTGAGATTAGGGTCATAGTCTAGGGAGGTACTTCTACCTTTTCCTGACATATGATTATTTGTTGAAAGTTGAAACTAACACTCCACTTATTGAACAAAAAGGAACAAACACTTCTTTATAACATATTAAATTTGCTAAAATGACTAGTGATGACGAGCACAAGAGACGGAAGGAAGGTTGCAGTGAGAAGGAGGGCGGGCAGCAACACGAACAGTGTTGCAGATGCACTCATGATCCAGTGATTGGAGGGAAGCACAACACTCTGTGGTAGGAGTCGTATTTGATGTTCCTGGTAATACAAATGGGGAGCAGACGTTCAGGTTCCTAAGGGATGCCAAGCATGTCTGTGGCTGAGCCTGAGCTGCAATCACTTGGCTTTGCAGCAATACAGTTATAAGGATACTCAAAAGCACTAGGGAAAGAACAGATTTCAGATCTGCCATAATATGATTGTTTTCAGTTTATGCAGCTGAGTTGTTTGTTCTTGTTAATTAGGATTCTGTATATTTATATATAGTAAGCAAAAATGTGGAGTATATGAATATCAACCTATGTGCATGAAGCACCTAATACAATGTTTTGTGCCACTCAGCTTTATTGTCTTTTAATTTGGCCCTGCAATTTTTAGTTAGACCATGACATAGTATCAATTGGTCTAATATGGTTATTATGCAACGAACTCATTTTCCCCAAGTTTTGACCTAAATAATACAAAAAGTAAAAAGAATTAACTTAAGTACAAAATCTTAAAAGTTGACTAAAATGGTGCAAACGTGTTTCTCAGTATCGTCTTACTGAATATTTTGATTTGAAGAGATCAGATAAAGTTAGCACAGAACTCATGACTTCATTGGAATTGCAGAAGAATCACTAAAACTCTAGAGTTTACAATTTGCAAGTAATAGTACTACTACTACAATTTAACAAGTGAAAGAATACAAGAAAGAGAGGATGAACAACGTCAAAAAAGAAAGATTACAACAACAATGGTTTAAGTAGTTTTAGATGGTTGAGTAGCTGGAGCTGTCGAGTATGTCTTTACTGCAAAGAAAAGCTTCTCCCTCTCCAATGGACCATCTTCATGATCAACAATTTGACTATACCAGTTCAATCCATCTGCTATCCTTTTCACTCTGATCAATATATCTACGTCGTCTCGGATTATTACACTTCCCTCTGGCCTTAATATCCTATCCAATTCTAGCATAATATCTTCCATTTCACATCTGTTAAACAATCAACACAAAAATATTTTTGAGACTTCCATATCCAAGAAGGTAAAAGAACATGATCTTTTGGAGATCATAATTTACCTGTTTTCGTAGAGGGTAAATACGGAATCAGCATGAATGAGATCATATGTTCTTGGGTATGTTGACATCGCCTCGCACCTATAGAAAAAAAGTTCATATATATCACAAAAGCAAAACTACTAGTGCTGTAATGGATAATATGAGTTCTGAATTCAGAGCTGTGTGCTGAAATGTATATCTAACTCTGTCAATATTACTAGTTTTTCGCGGACATAGCTAAAGTCGACCTAAAATCATAATGCTGCCACTACTTACTGGGGTTAGGGGGGAAATGTGAAGGAAACATAGTAATTACCAGCTTTGGTATGTTCCGATTAGTCCTCGTTCATAAATGGCACCAAGTGTATTGACCTTAGCCTCAACGGGAACTATATTCATCACCCAAACAGGATCATTGACCAAATTTGCAGCAAAGCCACCTAGGAATGCATTCATATCTAAGATGTTTCTGTATCGTCCAGGCTGGTCAAGCTGGTTATTCACTGACTTGTAATAAGAAACTCTTCTTTTCCATAGCTCTGAATCCTTCTGGAAAACTTCTTCCGTGACACCATCTACAGTTCCCCTGCTTATCCTCGGAGGTATTGCGTGTAATCTTTTAGGCCACTTCTCCAATTGTCCACCGGCCAGCTCATCTTCACTTGCAACTTCTGGCAAGGGAGTTAAGCAAGTCTCAATCTTTGTGTACCTGCAAATATCAAATCGGCATGAAGTAATCAGTGCTAAGAGAATTCGGATTGTAGGATAAACCAAATGTGACAATAAGTCGAAAGGAGGACGAACCAGGATTTATCGGGATCTTGGGTAGGACACATTGGTGGATTTTTGTTTCTGTTTCGAAATTCTGTACACTTTATATGATTGAACGGCTTCTGCCATATTGCGATATCATCCTTCTCAACAAACTTTTTCCAGCAGAGTCTCTTAGCTACTTGCTCAATTTTATTTTGTTCAGCATATAGGTCTTCCCTGGTTCTGTCCCAGCCTTTCCAATGTCTTTTCCAGTTGATCGGCGGGCCAGAGAGGATCCAAAATCCACCAGGTCTAAGGACTCTATCAACTTCAATCAAATACGTGCCATCATACTCACCCCATGGAATTAGACAACGAGAGCAATGTGCCATGTCAAAAGCTCTAGATGGATATGGAAGCCTCTTGGAAGCAATAACTCCAATTAGAGCAGGTACTCCTCGCTCGAGAGCAAATTGAACCTGTGCTTCATGTGAATCCCTAGGTGCAAATGACATGGCTATGATATTTCGCGACAAAAGATAAGCTCCCCAACTCGCAACCTGCATATATTTTAATGTTTCGATACAATTGCAAATATATTATTTTCCTCTGCTTAATGCAGCAAATTAACTTTCTATGGTAAAAATAGAAGTTTTTATATATACACATAAGATTCTTTATGTAGTAGAATTGTAGTAAAAGTTGTGTAATTAGCTGCTGAAAGATTCACTGTAGAAAATGAGATATCATGCATGGAGTGCCAGGTGTAGAATGAAGAAATTCAGGTCAGCAAAAAAAAAAAAAGCTGCTTTGATTCCTAATGGACAAAAGAGCTTTTGTCTAGATTCTAAGTACAGCTCAGTGGCCTATTTCTAATCCAATCTTAGCAAGGAACATCACTTTCCTAATTATTCCTACACATAATTCAACTTCTTGAAGTCCCTCTTAAATCACTCTTTCACATTAATAGATCCCATTCATCATCAATGCATAATCTAAATTTGTCCCACCCACTTCTTTTTACATTTTTTATGATTGTGGTCATATTTCAGCCACATCGACTAATTCTACAGGATATTTGTCACCTTCCACCAACAATAGATACCAGATAACTCTGTCTTTCAAGACTATGATACATTAGAAAATGACGAACTCGTGTCTCAACTACTTCATTGATCACCAGACCACACCTAGGTGCAAATTTGGTTTTGCAGATCTATAAATAAAAGTATTACTATCATGGAGTAAATATTTCTATCAGAAGTTGATTATTTTGTTCTTCATTTTCTGGGGACTAAAGAATCAAAGAAATGCAATACTGAATTTGTAAAACAGAGAATATTTTGAAGGAAGAAGGTAAAATTTACCCCACAGCCAGTATCAATGGCGGTTCGAATGGAGCCATCTTTAAGATTGATCAATTTTGCAATGTCATCAATGTAAGCATCAGCACCATTAGGGAACATAGTTCCACCACCAGGAAATCTGAACTTGTCACCTTCATATCTAATCCAATTTTGAACAGCTTTCTCTACTGTCAATTCTTTATGTGGAACATTAGCATACCATGCAACATCTCTACTAACAGGCCATTTAAATGGATTCATGTAACCGTAAGGTGCAGGTATACGACATTTCAAAACTTCATTCTTTTCAGGGCAATGCCTTTCTCTGTAAATTAATCTTCTTCTGTTGAATTTCAATGATCTTTCAGGGTCTTCACATGGGGTATACTCACTGTACTTGATGTTGCAAACAGGGTAAGTCTTGATTGCGTCATCAGGTGCAGTAATAGCTGCTCCGCCGTCTGCGGCGGAGTGATGGGTGGTGAAGTCTAGTTTTTTGGTGGTGGTAGTTGAAGATGAAGGAGATGTAGAGGTGTTTTTAGAAGGGAAACAGGGGAGGGAAGTAGTGGTGATGACGACACTGCTGCCGGCACCGGCGCTGGTGGTGGTGCTGTGCCATAAACCGGTGAAGTAAAAAGCAGAGCAGAGAAAAGTGATGGCAATTAATGAATAAAGATTGGGTTTTTTCAAAGGTAAAGAAAAATGGTGGGAAGTTGTAGTGGGTTTGGAGGTTGGAGTATAGTAAGGGGTTGGATTAGAACCCGCCATGAATAGAGAAACAGCTCTGTTTACTACTCTGTTTCAAGGGTGAGTTTTTGCCTTGAGGAGCTGTTTATAGAAGAAAGTGAGGAAGGGGGTGGTGACAGGTAGCGGGCGGAGCTAGAATTTTCACGAAAAGGGTTCGAAGTAAAAATAAGAACTAGTGGATTCGACATGTACAAATAATATTAACTAGGTATAGAATAGTATAATTTTTCATCAAAAAAAGATTCGGATAAACTCCCGACCACAAGCTGCTCCGCCCCAATGAGGAGTGGGAAAAAATTATTATTCTCATTAATAAGGTGAAAGTTCGTGGAGAAACTATTGAAATACCTAATTTGGGGGAGGATTAGAGATTTGAGAAGGGTTAGATGAAAAATAGGTGAGTTGTCAAGTTGTGTTTAGGGAGATGTGATGGGAGTAGTTTACTATGTGCATGGTTAGTAGATTACTAATTAGTTTTAATTATAGGTAGTAATTAAATACTAGTTGGACATGTGAGAAGGTGCTAGTTTTACAATGTGCAAATTAAGAAGAATATTACCATATTATATTTGTTAAATTGGCAAGTTTTATATGTATAGAGAGCATTTTGTTTGGTTAATTACTAAGTGGGAAATTAAGAACGACAGAAGGAAGATTACAAATGTATTTTTCTATGTGAAAGAAAATATTTACTCAATTATATGTAAGAGAATTTAAGCTTGATTTTTTGAATTTTTTGGGAATATCTTTATGAAGTTGTGGTTAAAAATTGAATTGGAAGGTTTAACTAATTTCAATTGACGTTTTAAGATAGAAGTTTATAGGAAACAAAATATATTTTTTTATCATTAAAATATATTTTTTAATCATTAAAAATTGAATTGGAAGGTTTTGACTCATTAAAATTGTTGAAGTAAGATATTTTTTGTAAGTTTTTGGCAGATCTGCTTCTGCATTTTTGTCTTAAAGTGACAGTAAAAAATGTGTTATTCCAAGATTAAGAAAATCAACTGGACAGGTTTTACTAGTTTGTGTAACATGGTTCTACTCATTAACAGCTAGGGGCAAGCTACCACTAATTGGGTTTAATTTATATGAGTTTATAATTAACTTGTATTATATGCCCTTATAGTATAATTTTATTTTATTTTTCATTTTTACAATCAAGCTTGCTTATAATCAATGCAAAATGTCATTTATGAAATTTAATTTTCAGACTTCTATTAAGGAAATATTTTCCTATTTTAGAAGAAATGTTTCCTAAAAAAAGATAGTTTTTAAGAAATTTAATCAATTAAATGTGAAAAAATTAAAAATCTCCTGATCGACCTTAATAAAAAATTGGAGCCTAACTATCAAACGTGAAGACAACGGTGGGCTTAGAACGAAGTTATTTAAAATCCCAACGAGGACTAGACTACAAAATAGGGGGCATAAATTTTGAGGATTACTACGATTGTCCTTGTTATTTAATCAACTTTTTAGTTCAATCGAATAAAATGACTTCATTGATTATATTAAAATTCATATACAGATCTACATAAAAAGACTCATATAAAAAAAGTACTAACGTCTAACAATATTCACCTTAACTTGTACGTTGAAAAAGCCAAATCACACAATATATTTTAGAATAAGAGGAAATATATACTCCCTCGTCCTTATTTATTTGTTTATTTTTACTTGACACATCTATTAAAAAAATAATTGATATAGTGAATTATCATTTTATTCCTATTAATTCATACTATTTCAAACTTAATCACTCATTAAAAATGTTTTACCTTTTTCAAAAGCATTAACTCTCTAAATAAATTAAGGGTACTATAGGGGATACAATAGGTAAAAAAAAAATTATTTTTTCTTAATTTGTCAAAAATAACAAAGGAAAATGTTTTTCATGAAAAATGTTTTTCTAGAAAACAAGTAGATTTATGACTTATTTTCTCATGTTTGGTTGGTGAGTAGAAATTATTTTTAGAAAATAATTTTTAGTGTCTGATTTATTAAAAAATATTTTGAAGAAATATCTTTTATTTTTACTAGAGTAGAAAATAATTTTTGAAATTAAAAAAAAAAAAATTGGGGGGGAGGGAGGAGGGGGGAGGGGGGCTGGTAGGGGTGTTGGCAGGGCTGGTAGGGGTGTTGGGGGTGAAAAGTTTAAAAATTAAAGTTGAAAATATTTTTTAAAAATAAAATTATTTTTTTGGATGGGGGTGGGGGGCTGGTAAGGGGTGGTAGGAGACTGGTGGGGTGGGTCGGGGTGAAAAATAAAAATTTAAAGTTGAAAATATTTTTTAAAAACAAACTTAAATATTTTTTTTGGGAGGAGGGGAGGGGTATGGGTGAAAAATAAAAATTTGAATTTGAAAAATATTTTTTAAAACAAAATTAATTTTTTTGGTGTGTGTGGGGGTGGGGGGTGGGGGGCTGGGGTGGTAGGGGATGGAGGCTAGGGGTGAAAAAAATAAAAAATTGAAATTGAAAATATTTTTTAAAAATAAACTTAAAATTTATTTTGGGAGTTGGGGTGGGGTAGGGGTGGGGTGGGTGGGGAGGTTAGGGGTGTACAAAATTGAAACGAAAATTGAACCAAACGTAAATCGAGTCAAATCGGGAAAAAAAGCCCGACTAGTGATTTGGTTTGACTTGATTTGGTGTTGGAAAAAAATCCGACTATATTTGGGTTGGGTTGGCTTCAACTAAAAAAAAAAAAAACCGAGACCAAATCAACCCGACATTATATATATAATTTAAAATTTTATTTTATACGTAAAAATAATTATTTTGATATAATTTTTAAATATCTCTTATACTTCATAGTTTTTATCTTTTAATATAATTATTTCATATTTGGAAGTTAGAATTCTTAATGATCTAATAAGATTATAGTCTATACATGTTGATAATTATAATAAAGTTTAAATAAAAATCAAATTAATACTAATGCAAAAAAAAAAAAATCAATTCAACAGTAAGAATGACAATAATATTGAATATTAGTTTTTTAGTTTTACATAGATTTAGACAATTAAAATACTTGATCTAATTTTACTTTCTTTTAATATTTAGTCATGTAATACTTGCTAAACTTATTTTAGCATGATTTAGTACTTTAAATTATGGTCAATTTTATTATGACTTATTAATTTGCAATATTTATTTTACGAGATTTTATTATTATTATTTTTGCATATTTTAGTGTCATTAATTATATCATATTTTTTGTTATTTTCTTGAAAAATAACTTAGATAGTTGCATTTTGGTAGGACTAAAGAAATATTTGAAGTACAAGTAAATTATATGTTTTTATGAATACTTTATCTAAAAAACTGGAAAATCCAAAAAAAACCGAAAAATCCGAAATAACCTGAAGTTGAAAAAATTGAGTTTTATTGGTTTAATTTGATTTATAAATTTAAAAATCCGACAAAAATGGTTTGGTTTGATATTTGAAAATCCGAACGAACCCGATAATGTACACCGCTAGAGAAGGTCGACGATAGAAGTGAAAAAAATAAAAAATCAAAATCAAAATATTTTTTAAAAACAAACTTAAAATATGTTTCTTTTTGTTTGTTTCATCATAAATAATATTTCAGATAATCAATAATATTAATATATTTTTACCACTTTACCTCATAATCATTAATGTCTCCTTAATTAAGTAAGATTCCATTATTATGTGGAAAAAAAGACAAAGGTAACATTTACCTAAAATAGATTTCCATTTTTACTTGTTATTTTTTGATATATCAAAAAAAGATAATATTTTTTTTCATGTTTTATCCTTAACATTAAATAATTATTTTTAAGACATTATTTTTATCAGTAATTATTTTCTTACTAGATGTCAAATCAAGTTGTGACCAGTAAAAATGTAGGAGGAAATATCAAATATTTTAATTAATACTGAGGGAGTAGAAAAATAGGAATAAATGCTTTACTAGGCATATAATCAATGCCATTCTGGTCAGATTAACTCCAATTTAAGCTTCAATGCTAATAATCTGGTCAGATTAGTAGTAAATATATAGGTTTTCCAGTTAATGATGCACATTTCAAGCTCTCTCGTCCTTTTCAAGATTTTGTCTATCTCAAGGAAAAGCTTTTAAATATACTATTCATACTGATTTGATATAATATTTTAAATAAATTTATTTTATTAAGATTAACTTTATTAATTTTGTTTTAAAATTTTAAATTTGACTAATATTATTTATAGGGAAAATTATATATAATGGCAAACTAATAAATTAAATTAATTGCTATAACCACCCTTTGATTTAATTGTGTCCCGTAGCAAACTGTTTGTCAGTCACCTCTCTCCCTCAAACTCTCGCTCGCCACTCTCCTCTCTCGCTCCATCTCTCGCTCGCTTCCTCTCACTTTTATACAAACACAAGTATATAAAATCTGTTTCTATTTGTATAAAGCGAGAGAAAATTGTATAAATACATATATTTTTGTTCCCCTCTCTCCTCTCTCCCAGATCTCACTCGCCACTCTCCCTAATCTCGCTCTCCACCCTCGCCTCTCTCGCTTATACAAACAGAAACGAAATGTATAAATTGTGTTTTTGTTTGTATAAAGCAAGAGAAAATTGTATATACACATGCAAATACATATATTTTCGTCATATACACTTATAATTATACAATAAAAATAATTCCCTGCCCACTTTCTTTTGTCTTTCTCTCTTTCTCATTTTATACAAATTCAAATTGTATATAATTTCTCTCTTTCTCGTTTTATACAAGTCGATTCAATTGTCTATTCCCTGCCTAAGTCTCTTTTGTCTTTCTCTCTTTCTCATTTTATACAAATTCAAATTGTATATAATCGTTTTATACACTTATAATTATAGAAATCGTTTTATACACTTCGTTTTATACAATTCTCTACCAAAGTCTCTTTCTCTTTCTCGTTTTATACACTTCGTCTTATACAATTCGCTTCAATTGTATATGTATAGCGAATTATACATTTATATGTTTGTTATGGAGTGCAATTATGCAAACTTTGTTATAGCAAACAAATATGAATTTTATGTTTGCTATATGTGAAAGTTGCCCTTATTTATATAGTTATTTATAACAAGAACATAATGAAAAGTAAATGATAAATTTTCTTAATTTATTAAATGGACAAATAAAATAAGACATTGTACATTATGAGTATTATTTTATTATTTGGCTGAAATTGAGGAGCATGTCGATCGCTAAATGCGTCCTTGTATTATCAGTTATCACCTAGTTGCAGATTATTAATTTTTTCTATCCAATCTCTCGACCTTTTTTAAATAAATAAACAAAATTCTGAACTACTGCGAAAATTGCCATTTGTGAAGTGATTATCAAAATTGGAAAACTACATGGTAATTAAGGTAAAATATGCTACATAGATATATAATGATAGTTTGATAAAATTATTTTTTATTTTATTTTTATTTGTCACTTACTTTAAAATAAACTTTTATATATTAGTTGTTACTTTTGACATCTCAAGAAAAGATTAATTTTTTTTTATATTTTACTCCAATTCACGGAGAGGCATATCTAGAGGAGGTTTTATGGGTTCACGTGAACCAATGTCCCCCTCTCTAGATTCTATATAGTAGTGTTATATTATTTAAAAAATATTTAAATATAGAGTTGTGAACTCATGTTAAAGGCCAAACCCATCAGTAGCCTCCTAAACTTGACACTAATTTTCACTTAGACATCTTAATTAGGCGTTGATCATTTTAGACAACTCATGTAGGGTTCTGTTGTGTCATTTTGACACTTTTTGTTTACATGTTAAAGTGAGTGTGATACACTCAATAATAGCGCGTGAAAAGCTAAATTTAGTCATTTTTAATTTTATTATCTCATCTTCTTCTCCATTTTCCAAGCATCACCCCTATTTTTTTCAAGCTTAAATTCCTTCAATGGAGGTCAATTTTTTTTATTCAAATTCGTTTTTAAGTCATTTTCTTCTTCTTCATTGTACTACTTATCTAAATCTACCATCACCTTCCTCCATTTTTTGCCGAAAAAATGAATATCGACACCCATTTTTCATATTTATTCTCTCCTTCTTTCTTCCTCTCCTCTTTTCTTTCCAAAAAACAATACCAAAAAGAAAGAAGATGAATAATTATGAAAATTGTAAAAGAAAAGAATTTTTGTTTTTTGAAAAAGCACAAAAGAGATTTTGAGTGTAATGAAATAAGAGATTCTCTTAGAATAATATTTTAAATTTATTTACTAAATAGATTTTATAATTATTTTTAACTGAAAATAACACATGTAATTATTTATTTGATAGTTTGTCACGTCATCAACGAGTGAATTACACTCTCCTTTAGTTTTTTGTTTATTGTCAGAAAAGTGTTGAAATGACACAACAGAATCCTACATGAGGTGTCTAAAATGAACGTCGCCTAAATGAGGTGTCTAAGTAAAAATTGGTGTAAAGTTTAGGGGGCCACCGATGGGTTTAAAATAGCATATAATAATGTGATGATGATTGGGTGTACCGCTCTAAGCAAAGACAAAAATTTTATCTTATATCTATATTATTTTTTGTAAGTACCATCCCTCCAGCGATTATCGATAACACTATTGTCGTTTCAATCAATTTTTCTTTTTCTTTTTGTTTTAAAGCTTTCAATATTTCAAGAGTGTAATATTGGAAATTCCTAAAAAAAATGAGCATGGTAAAAAAAAAATTACAATTAAATCAAATATGCATATTAAAATTCAAAAATAGTAGTATTATATTTGTGGACCTATAATTTTTAAAATTTAACAGTTCAATATTAAGAACGTAAATTTCAAACAGATCAAATTTATATCTTAACTGCATCTTTTTGTAATAGTGTACCCATCTTGTCGAAATTCTGAATACACCTCTGATTATTCATATACTAGACTTTATAATTTGTTTTAGTATTATTGTATCAAATATATTTGTTTGTATGTAATATGGATTACATATTTATATCAATGTATCAAGTTTATTTAATATTTCAGATGTTATTTATTTCGTATCAATTTATTTTGTGTCTTGCAACTTATTATAAATTTGTATCAAAGTATTCTAGTCTATCAGTTTCTTATTTTACATTTTTATTATGTATTTTGGGTATATTTTTGTTCATTGTTATATAATTGTATCAATGTATTTGTGATCACTTGATGAAATACAAAGGAAATGAGGTAAATGATTTGTCACGTTCCGAGCTATCCCCGAGACGCGGACACGGAACCTAGGACCACAAGTGATCCCAAGCTAACCCTGCTGGCATGATCATGAGCATACTAAAGATAATAAACTGTTGCGGAAGCTAAATCATACTTAAAATGAAAAGATGGGGAATACCCATATTCTATAACTGAGATATTTGAAAACAATGAGTTTAATACAAAAGAAATATTAACTCAATAGTAAGCTGAATCTAACTATGTCTGAAATAAGCCTCTAAACTGGACTAGAAATACTGGAACAAGCCCCAGCTAAATCTAGCAAAAACTGAAACTAAAAGACTAAATACTGAAAAGAAACTCATGACTATTGTCCTCGGAGAATGAGGACTCACCACTGAATCTGCTGAACTGGAGATCGGAAATTGATCTATGCGTGATCTTTATGCTGAGAACCTGAACCTACATGACGAGAAGATGTAGCGCACATATGCGTCATTGAAGGTACTGAGCATGTAGGATAGAGTAAAGCTGAAATAAAACATAACTGAACAAGCACAAAAGCAAGTATCATAAACTGAACATAATATACTGAATTTCTGAGCTAACTGAATGCAATGACCAATTTATAGCATGCTGAAACTGAATACTGAATATACTGATAAATGGTCAATGCAGAGAGTCTACCTGATCTGTGGGACCTACTAATAACCGATAATAAAACTACATGAGCTAAATGTGGAGTCCGATGTATACGCCCCATCGAGAGGACACAATATACCCTGCCAAAGGTATAAAGGCATGCTGGCTTGATCACTAAACTGATTGCCCACAGAGGGGACTTACAACCTACTTGGCTAGTAGTTTTGGGACTATTGGGTACGCTGAACCCTAGTCCAACTCGGTATTATGATACTCCCAATAAATTTTGTAAATTAACTGATTATGTCTGAGTTTCTGTAAATACTGGATAGCTCGAAACTGAACATGCAAACTGAGAATGCAACAATTAATCTGGTAATTATGCATTTATAACTGCGACATGTATATCTGAAGTGTCTGAAATATCTGACCTAGCATGTGTAATTCAAGAAGTAAAGAAATACAAAGCTAGGGTTCTGAAATTAATGCGATAATCTGAGTAATAACATGATACTCTGATTTGGAACATATATTTAATAAATTCATAAAGTTCTATCAAAGTTCTAGAAACCCTAGGTTTAATCATGACAAGAGAATCAAGAACTGACTGAAAACTAGGGACCCAATGGGTGAAAGGAACCCACTAGTGAAATCCTACATACCTGGTGATGAAATCCACGGAAAAATACTTAAGTTTTGAGGCTGGAACTGCTGGAGCTTGTGGTGTTCTTGAACTAGGGTTCTTGAGCTTTTTCTCCTCTCTTGCTTCTAATTTTCTAAGTTTGATTTAATGATTTGACTTAGATATGTTTTAATTATGTTTCTAGGCTTAAACTGACTAAAATTTGATGATTTAAGGTCAAAACGACGTATATTAGAGTTTAAACAAAGTGGGAAAGGTCCAAAAGACCCCTGGAAAAGTTGTTGTCGGACCAATCGACGGCCAGGACTGACGGTCCGTCGATTGACCGACGCCCCGTCGTTGGGTCCGTCGACTGGGCCTGTTCGACAGTCCTTTACTAAAATAGGCATAAATATTTATTCGGAGGTCAGATTTTAACAATATCGGTGACTATGGAAAGATAATTCAATTATCTATCTGTGGGTAGGTTATGGGACACCTAATTCATTTTGTGCTAAGAGTTATGACCATTTGAAGTTGACCCAACCACATTTCCCCTTAACTGTCTGCAAATTTTCCACCTACGGACCGTGCTGGTCATCCGTAGCTCTTGTCAGAGAGTGGGTGAAGAGAGTCTTGATCGACGGTCATGGACTACGGACCGTCGTCTGACCTACGGACCGTAAGTCCGTCCGTCGTCCAAGACTTAACCAATTTTTCTAGGCTGAAATTTTTGGGAGTTTCTGATCCTATCGACGGTTGTGCAGGACGGACCGTGGGTTAGGCTACGGTCCGTCGATGGTCACGTCGATTGCACTTGTAGATTTTTTATTTTTTATTTTCTGAAAAAAACTATTTTTTGGTATTTTTTGACTACGAGGTGTTACATGATTGATGGTACTGGAAGGATTCCTCTTTGGATATATAATAGGTATTGTAGTCAATATTTTCGTAATTAATTTAATAAGTATTTTCTTTTATGGTTCATATTTCAAATCGAGTTCATCCCTGTAGCAATCGAATGAATTGAGTTGTCAACATGCAAGAAAGCGTAAGAAACACAGTGAATTTCCAACATCTCGCAGAAAAAGAATATGTAATGTAGATTTTTCAGTCTGATTAAAGACAAAGAAATTTCCATAATTTCAATACGCATAGTGTATTCATTATCAAAAATGCATTTATATCAATGTTATACCAATGTATTCAAGTGAAATTTTTTTTATAACAAAAACAAATCTACATCAATATTGTATAAGTAATAATTAGTGATACAACAAAATTACTATAAAGAAGTAGAAAAAATCTTGTAGTGCTATTCCTGTGTTTATTATGGGAAAAATATGAGATTTCATAGTTTCATGCAGTGATGGGAGATTTAGATATTATCCTAATTCATTTTTAAAAATTTTTAAAAATTTGCTGCACAAGTAATGCATTGTATTAAATATTATATTTGTATTCAAAGTAACTGTTTAAATATAACATATGTATACTAGAATACAATCACTAAACAAGGTAAATACACAGATAATAAATCATATGATTATCAAATAATTTTTATGCTTCATATATATACTTTATTACATTATATACTGTTTAAAAAATTTAGTGTGAGTATTGATTTTTATTAAATTATCACTTGGCTTAATATAATTATCAAATGCTCTTCTCATTAATATAAAACTGTTATAAATCTATTGAATAGTGGATTGTCCATTTACTTTCTTCATAAACTTATCCGTATAATGTATCTACATTTCCAAAGGTGACATGAACCTTTGTAGATAACTATATACCTATTAATTGGGCATTTATCATGGTGACCTTTGGGAGTGATTTCTTAATACTATAAATAGAGATATCACTCACCAATTGGAATATACACTTCAATAGAAGAAAAGTCTTCTCTCTTCCATCCTACTTCTCTTGTCTTCTTCTCTTTATATTATATTCTGAACTTTGATTTTGTAACACGTTATCAACACGAATTGTCTCTAGTTTCAATTTTGTTCACCATATCATCCAAGTTGAGTTTTATACCAACGATTTGATGGTGATTATCAAAAGGATGAGAAAATAGTTGTTGGTCAAGTTTATCCAACAAAACAAAGAAAAAGGAAATCAACAAATATGATGTTACTCCAAATCTGGACATGTGTTATGTGTTGTTTTATTAAGATAATGTAGTAAAAATGTATATTTTACTTACATATTAAGTTTTACTTTATTCAATGAGTTAGTTTAATCTTGCAGATGAATCGGCGATAAGAAATTATATCACTATGCAAGATTAGATACACTTATACTCATGTAGCAAATGGTGGAGGGGACAAACTTGTGAAATTCAAGAAAAAAAAATTCTTTCATGTATTGTTGAAATTTAATTCACTTATTTATATACAACAATAAAATAATAATAATTTTAAAGGCTCATGTTTGAGTTCTATTCACGTTGACTTATATGTTATTGATTGAAGGGTAAGACGATGGATTTAAGTCACATAGAACCAAAAGGGTAAGACATCATGTTAAAGTTCGGATTCACATAATATTTGAGGATAAGACGGTAGATTCAAGTTCTATCGCACCAAGAGGATAAGACACCAATTTGAGTTTTGAAGCACCATGATAATAATGTATTGGGTTCGAGTCACATAGAATTATGGCCTAACACGCCTTATATGGATAAGACATTGAGTTTTGAGTCAGTGCACAATAGTGATGATATAATGATGACTAACGCTTTGATGAAAAGCCATGGAATTATCCTATTGAATTTGTTCCATTCCTTAAAAAGAATGTGGTAGCAACATATGATAACTTTGAAATCCGCATGTTGACTTGCTCTATCCAATCATATGCATATGGTAGCAGTGAATAATTAGTCTGAAAGATGACAAATAATTAACAATATGAATAAGGGCGTGGAGGGACGGATTAGTTCTCCAAATAATCCTTCAAAATGTGAAGGTAATTTTTATCATCAAAATGGTATGAAAGGTCATTGGACTTGTGATTGTTCTCGACCCAATAATTTGACAAGTTCATAAATCCTTCATCAAAAGAAAAGAAGATAAAGTGATGATACACTTGATCTTTCAAAGTGATGTTGAGGTGTGTCATGTAAATATGATAAATTTTAAAGGCATGACAAAGTGCTTAGTTATAATGCAAATTTAAGAAACATATATAAATGATTAGTCCATTCCTTGAAGAGAATGTAACTTGTGATGAGTATCGTGAATGCTCGACCATTCTATAAGAGAATGACTCAAGATGTGATAAAATAATTATGTGTTGAATATATACCACAACTCACCTCTATGGGAGGTTTCAGAAAAAATGATATATGCCACAACTCACATCTACAGGAGGTTTGAGAGAAATAAATGAATTTTATTTGGCAAGAATGGTCAATGGTGGTGTACGTTTATACGTCATTATGGTATGTTTATTGTGACTATCAAAAAGACAAAAGAAAGAATAATTCTTGCCTATAAAGGTAGTGGCCATGACCAAAATAATATTGCAGTGTGGCAATACAAATTTGTCATTGGTTGTGTACCCTATGGTATGACAAAAGTAAAACAAGAAATATATTTTGCTCGAAATAATTTTGACCATGACAATAATAATATAATTTTCTCCTTTAAGGAAATGTTCACCATATGGATGGTGTCATGAAATATGTGATAGTACACAAAATTAATTGCAAGCTCTAACAAGTTGTGTTATCACCAGAGGAATAATATTGGGTTGTAGTAAGTCTCAAGAGAAACTTTTTAAGTTTATTGAAAAGAAATATTGAGACTATAAATTATGAAAAAATTTAATATCTTTAACTCATTACAATCGAAGCAGGTTATAAATATTTATGTAAAAGATTACTCATTTTTTTCCTCTGGTTTGTTTCACACAAACATGGTCATGCTGATGAAATCACATGCAAAAGTAAACTATAAGTGTACCGTAATAAATATCAGTTGACATGACCGGTTGACCATTCTGATTTAAATATAATGCAATAATTGAAAATTCATGTGGATTATATGATGAAGAAATAAAAGATTCTTCAAGAATTCTCTTGTGTTGCTTGTTCTCTTGATAAAATGATCATTGTACCAGCTTAGGTTAGGATTGTAATTCTCTGAAATTTTTGAAACATATAAAAAGGTGAATATACACCCATTCACCTGCCATGTGAAGCATTTGCAACTATATAATAGATGCATCTATGTGATGGTCACACGTGCTTTGTTGTCATCTTACAAATTGGTGTTTGTAAGGTTATTTGCTCGACTGTTAAATTAAGAGCACAATTCCAACTATGAAAGTATACTTATGATGCTGATTGGTTTAGCAGAAATTGTATGCCTCCAATTATAGCTAAATCATGTGTATGAGAGCAAAACTCTCAAATAAAATTTGATATGAGATAAATTTATTTAACATGTAGCAACACATGTATGCATCAAGACAACAAAATTTCTCCATCATAATTGGTTCAGGTCAGGAACCAAATAATTTTCATCTAAAAGGTTGAATGTGCGATTATGATTTTAATTATTCCACCACGCACAAAGATGAATTCTCAAATAAGGTTGGGATGAATGTTAGATATCCTAACATTAGGAGGAAAGATTATTGACAACTGAAAATTATTTATGAGGTTAATTATGAATTATCTAGATCCCCGTTAAAAGAAAATGTGAACTTGAAGATCAAAGAATAATTCTTTTGCATAATGTTGTAAATTTATTGTCAGATGAATTTACTGATCCTATGTTATAATTCAGTTGCAAATGCTCCAATGAGAAGTCCTTGAAGGACATAATCTATGATACGCCTGAAGCGTAATAGACCGATCAGTTCTAAATATAAAATTCCTTGAAGAAAGAGAGGATCAAATGATCAATATGGTCATGATAATGAGGCAAGTGTTATAAGAGATGACCACGACATAACACTTCCTAAAATCTTGAAAAATGTTCATGTACCTGAAAATGATGAAATATGAAGAGATCTCGATAAGTTGTCATGTTGGAATCGATATCAAATAACCGTCGACGATATCTTTGATATGAGGTAGCGCTCAATAAAATAAATTGTGACGAGGATCTTGAATTTAAATTTGTCATAGAGCGTGGACAGATAAATGATTGGCCAAGTAAAATGCATAATTCAAGTATATTTTGTTTCACTTAGAGAAGTGATGTTTTGGATTGATAATCCATCAATTAAGGTATAATGTTAGTGGGGTACAAATAAATTAATATGCGATGGTATAATCGTAAGATATCAAGTACGGCTTGTGCCTTGGGGTATAAAGGTAAAATCCTAACATTATTGGAGATGTATATTCTCCTATGGTGAATGCAATGAGATTTGTTTTGATCTGGCAATATATGAAAACTTGAATGCATATAATGAATAATTATCACGTCTAGCTAGACAATACTCAAGGTTATATAAACATCCTTGAAGTAATCGAGGCGTCTGAAGCATATAAAGTTTGAAAGAAACTTTTTCAGCAAAGCTTCAAAAATCCTTATATGGATTGAAATAGTCAAAGAAGAAAAGGGTACAAAAGAATGATCCTAATTATCCTTGCATTTTTATGAAAAGGTCTTGGTAAGACAGAATTTTGTCTTGACCTACAGATTGATGTTTTGACAACTGAAATATTTGTCGATCAGTTCACATACACAAAAAAGTTTTAATGCGATTTTTATATGGATAAATCACATTCATTGAGTACCCCAATGATTATGAGATCGCTTGACATAAATGATGATTCAGTTTGATCTCAAAAGAAGGATGAAGAGCTTCTTGGTGATGAAACTACATATCTTAGTGCAATCAAAACACTAGTACTGCATCTTGCTAACAATACTCTACCAAATATTTGTTTTGTAGTAAATTTACTAGCGAGATTCAGTTCCTCCCCAACAAAAGGACATTGAATTGGTGTTGAGCACGTACTTGAATATTCTCGAAGGACCATAGTTATGGATTTATTCTATTTTGAGGAATCCAATACAAAATTAATTAGTTACGGAGATGCAGAATATTTATTTGATCCGCATAAAGCTCGATCTCAAGCACACTATTTGCTTGCATGTGAAGACACAATAATATCTTGGCGATCAATGAGGCAGATGTTGGTGACCACTTCTTCAAACCATGTAGAAATAAAAGCCCTCCATGAAGCAAGTCGAAAGTGTGTCTGGTTGAATCAATGACACACCATATCTCGAAAATATGTGATTTTTCTTTGAAAAAAATATATACCAACCACAATGTACGAAGATAATCAACTGCAAATGAATGTGTCCACAAGATAATTGTTGTTGTGAGCAAATTGAATAAGCAATTTACTTGCAATTACGATGTCATGACGAATAGAATGACATTCAAGAATATATTCGGCTAAGCTCAAAGCCTCGTCATATTCATGAAATCAGACATGGATATATCAGGATGGGTTCAACCATGCGATGCGATTTGATCACAAAGACACTGCGGATATCAACATTTGAGAAGCTGGTGTATAAGATTGGATGACAACATCGTAAGAAATTAAGTGATGTTTTAATCAGGGGGAGTATAATACGCATTGCACTATTTTTTTCTTGACCGAGGTTTTGTCCCACTGAGTTTTCCTGGCAAGATTTTTAATGAGGCAACAAATAATGCGTATCAAAAGATATGTGTACTCTTTTTCCTTCACTGTAATTTTTTTCCACTGAATTTTTTCTAGTAAGGTTTTAACGAGACACGTTATCTATGGACATCTAAGGGGGAGAGTTACAAATCCATTGAATAGTAGATTGTCATTTGCTTTCTTCATGAACTTATCCTTATCATGTATCCACATTCCTAAGGTGACATGAACTTTTGTAAATAACTATGTACCTATTAATTGGGTAATTATCATGATGACTTTTGGGAGTGATATCTTAATATTATAAATAGAAATATCACTCATCATTTGAAATATACACTTGAATAGAAGAAAAGTCTTTTCTCTTCCATCTTACTTTTCTTGTCTTCTTCTCTTTATATTATATTCTGAGCTTTGATTTTATAACATATATTTATTTTGTTCACTTGTCAGTTTGAATTTTTTTATTTTTTATTTTATTATTATATTTCTTCAATTTAAAATGTATGTGTTTTTTTACGATATTTATCGCCTAACATTAAAATATGTTAGAATTATATTTCAACTCAAATTTCATATCAATTTATTAAAAGAAGATATTTTTATTTCTTTCCTTGTCGTTGATTTATTAAAACACGATACATATTTTTCTTCAAAGCTATATATTTAAATTGAGAAATGTATTTTGCACTATTCAAATATTCTTTTTTTTCCTACATCATTTTCTCTCTTCCAGGGTTTTCTTTTCTTTTCTTTCTTTATTTTGTTTGTTTGCTATTTTCCTACTTCTAAAATTTTATTTTTATGTATATTATTTAAAGATAATTATTTAATGTCATATTTAAGGAATTTGTGTATTTGATTACATATTTTTAAATATATGGTATAAATATTAAAAATGGTATTGTGTGTAATTTTTTAAATTAGAGGTAAATTTAATATATATGGTAGTAAAGTATGTCTAAGTAAGGTAGTCTTTCATTTTATTAATCCCTAAATTATAGTTATTTATGCAAGTTCTTCAAATTTAAATCATATTTTCACTATCATCCTTTGTAAAATCATATATATAACGTTGAATTGGTGCAATTTATCTCCTATTAAGAGAAATAAATATTAATGTCAATACGTTTGGTGAGCAGGATAGATCACGGGGAGTGAGACTAATAGGCAAAACAAATATTGCTAGAAACATTACAATATTTGAATTCTGATAAGTAGGTGTGATATACTAACCCAATCAGCATCAACGTAACATGTGGATGCAAAAGAATAAAATTAAAAAATATTAGCGAAGAAAATATTTTGTAGCTAAATAGCAAAAATCGTCACTAGTGCTAGTTAGTGATAATCAAAGATTACCGATGTAATACAAATATATTATGTTAGTTACAAATAATCTTGCAACATTTTCATATCGAATTTAAGTTTTCTTTTGTAGAGAATAAGAGGTCATATGGTAGTTGGATAAGAAATAATTTATTATGTATCAATATTGTGTAACTTAATTTAACATGTGGTACGTAGATATAAAATAAATTATTCATGTATAAAATTACTTCTATAATATGTTTGGTTAATAATTAGAAACCCACATAATCAATACATGTATAAATTATCAGGTAACATATGTATTATTTTATGCCGAATAGAAGGTAAAATAACTTAGACATGTATAATTGATACATACATAAAATAATACATAAATTCACTTATAAATTAATTAATCCTTGTATTACTAATGCCTATATAATTCTAATCAACTACCGAACGATTCCACACCATAAAAATAATGTCCATTCGTTTGAGGCAGCATGATAGACAACTAGAGAGGAATACATAAATTGATTCATCTGACAAGAAAATAAAAACAATAACGAGAGAGTAAAAGTTAAGTATTGGATTTTCTCAAACAAAACAACCCACGATAACGTGTTGGACTGCAGTATATAATGTATATAATAATTTTATTTTGCAGTAAGTTAAGAAGGTCTTGAATATATTTAGAACATTGGCAAAAAGTTAATTATCGTTAGAAGTGAGACAACCATTCTAAGGAAAAACAATGGTTTATTAGTAATCAAGCCAAATAAGTTAGTATTATATTTAAATTATTCAATTTGTCATTATATATGTACGTGAACCTTCAAGTCATTTTCTAAGATTAACGCAATATAGTTGACATTTGTTTTATTCTTTCATTTGATCAGATCGAACAAGGATATCCAAGTTCTAACAACCAGGGACCGAGATCTAAATTAAATTTAAAAGGAAAAATTATCTGATTAGACATATATTCATATTATATCTATTAATTTTATTTATATTGTTAAATAGTTATCTACGGAGTATTATCTTATTATTTATTAATTATATATATCATATTAGGAGTGAGATAAATTGAGATACATAAATCTTTAAAAATAACTTAAAATAGAGTTTGGCGAAATGATCTGATAGACCCTTAGGCCTCATTTGTTTCCATTAAGATTAAGAAGTCTGAATCTGAATACACATCTGAATATTGAGATTTCCATTAAGATTCAGGTGTTTTGGTCTGAATACACATTTGAATATTGAGATGTGGTCTATAAATCTGAACACTAAATAATTAATGTTGTTTGTTTTCAATATCTGAATGTGCATGTGAAATTAACATTAAATTAATAAAATATCATAAAAATTTCATTTCAACAAAATATATCACTTTTGATTGAAAAAAAGTTTTAAAAGTTTTAATAATCATGATTTTTAGTACTATTCCTTTCATCCAAAAACCTTGATAAACACCAATACACCAACCGTGTTCTTGACACAGCCAATACAAGAAAATTATTAATATAAAAAAAATACTTGAAAGGATTTATGAGAACTTACCAGTTCAAGAGTGAAAAAATGGTGTTTGATTGAGAAAAGAGAGAAAGAAAGTTTTTAGTTATGAGATAAATAGGCACGCTTAAAGCAGAGAAGCGATGATTTATTATTTGATAACTTATTAAATGAGTCTGAATGTTGTTAAGAGTCTCCTACAGATCTGATTCATTCAGACCTATTCAGACCCATTAAGAGATTTTTTTAAAAATAAAACAAATGAACTTAATGGGTGGAATATGAATGATTCAAATTCAGACCTAAAAATCAAACCTACTTAATAGGTTGAATCTGAATGATTAAGATTCATACCTCCATTAATGTCACGCCCCGAGCCTACACCCTGGGCGGGACTAGCACTCGAAGATCATTGCTGGCCCTCAAGCGAATCCCTGGCCTGGCTACTTATATCAGCAGAAGACAAACCTCAACTTTGACACGAGTAAAACATAATAAAAGGAAAAATACGTCATGTCATAACTTTGGCCAAAATGGTACTTGAGTCTTGATAACTGAAAAGAACTCCAAACTGAAATACTATAGTCTATGAAGCCTCTAAACTATCTAAAAAGGGATGTTAGGACAGACCCCACAACATCCTAAAAGCTAAGCTAATATGAAATGAAAAAAAGGATGTCCTCCAGGATGCAAAGAGGTTCACCACAAACTCTGAACCTCAATCTGGATCAACGAAACATTGCGTGCTGATTCTGGGTACCTGCGTCTGCATCATGAAACGATGTATGCCAACTGGCATCAATACATTGAATGTACGAGTATGCGAGTTGGAGAGCTTACCTTGGCTCTGCTCAACTCAAGAGTATACTTAACTCAAATGATATACATATAAAACAGTTTAAATCACATGCAACATATATATATATATATATATATATATATATATATATATACACACACAAAACTTAGTTCGCTAAAGGAAATGCAATAACAAACTCATCTATACTTGTATAAGAAAGTAATGTCGCCTCTGTGGGAGTTTCTCTAACCGATAACCATCACTATAAGCCTAAGTGATGGTACAACATCTTACTTCACGTGGCAAGAGGACCATCCTACACCTTGCCATCGATATAAGACCTTACTCAACTTAGTCGATCCATTAGCTCTCCTTACGTGATCATCTAAAAAGTATGACACGTCAATTTCCATGTTGGCTACATGGTTTACATGGAGACTTGAGTTAATATGAACTCTCATCTTCACATCGGTGCTCAATACTACTCCCAAAATGTATTTTAGCTCATACTTTTAATAAAACTTCCTTCCTTTGGGTTGAGATAATTTACTGAACTCATTAGCTTTAAAAAGCTCCTTTTGGAATCAATGTTTCCCTTTTAGTTCAAAACTCTTTGGAACTTCTAGTTCCCCACTTTACTCAAATGTGAAACATTTGTAAACCTCTAGAGAATACTTAGTTCCCTTATATCTTTTTCAGATATGAACTTAACTCTTGCTCTTTAATTAACTTGAAACTTTAACTCTTAGAAAATACTTAGTTCCTTTATAGTTTTTGAGATATGAACTCAATTCTTTACTTGCCTTGAACTTTAAGCCTTTAAAACAAAGTGAAAACATTTGTGAAAGACAATAGGAAACTTTATCTTGTCTTGCTTCTTAACTTTTAGACTTGACTCTTAACTTCTTTGACTTTGAACTTACTTTCCTTGAATTGAATTATGGATTCAAGGGTCATGATCTCATGTTTATGGATGATTTTATGATGTTTAGATGTACCTTAGAGTGTTGGAAACAACTAGGAATGAGGGGTACATCACTTAGGAATTAGTACGAAAAGATAGGGAAAGAACGGGGTATCCAAGGGTCGGGGCGCTCTGAGAGGCGCGGAGCGCCAGAGCCTGACGGACAGAGGCTGTCCTCAGGCGCTCTGAGAGGCACGGCACGCCAGAGACTGACGGACAGACTCTGTCCTGAGGCGATTTGGAGGCGCGGTGCCCTAGCATTTTTCCAACGGTTTTCCGACTTTCTTTTTCGTTTTTCATCTCTAAACCTTCCCAAACTCCCATGCATCCCACCCCAAACAGTTAGAATCCATAATTAACTTATTACCAATGATTTAGACATGAAAACAGTCCTAAAATATGGATTACAACTAGCAGCGATCAACAACAATCTAATCAACAAGAACGTCAAACTTTCTTTCAAGATTCCAACCTCTAACATGAGTTAATTCATAAACTTGACTGATTTGAATGAAACTTGTGTGTGGGTGAAGTAACCCGACACAAAAGAGCCCACATACCATGTTAGGGATCACCCCCGACGAAAATCCACGAAGCTAAACTTGGTGTTCTTGCGTCTTCTTCTTCCTTATCCTCTTTTCTTCTTACTTTCAAAACCCTAGTCTATTTTATAAGTGCGTAAACTGAATGGGATCAGTTTAGACCCCAACATATTACTCCAAAATAAAATAATTAATTGACTTAAGGAAAAGACCAAAACACCCTTACTAAATTCGGTTTTGGAACTTTCCCTGCTCAACAACTCATCTTCCGAAGGTCATATCTCACTCATACGACCTCGGAAATTCACAAACTTGGCGTCGTTGGAAAGATCTTCCAACGCTATTTTCATCCATATAAAGAAATCACCCAAACTTCTCCCTAGATGGAAGTTATGTCCGTTTAGAAATAGTCAAAACTCACTTTGAAATCTGGAAATTTTCCAGATTTCCCTTTTTTTTTTACAAATTTGTTTCTCCTTGTTTTTCTTAGCTAAATTTTAGTCCGTCTAGAATACGAGATGTTACAATTAAGTGCAAAAAAGGAGGCCTCATACTTGTATGTGTTTGTATTCTGAATTTTTCTACTTACCACTTTGTCATTCGAACCTTTAACTCAATAAAATTCAACATTTTAAACACTTCTGATCATTGCCCAAACTTATGTGACAACTTAATTGTTTAGTTGACATAAGTTCATGATTTCAAGCAAAAAAAAAGCGTGAAAATAAAATTTTTAACTAAAATAATTAAAAGAAAAGGAACAAAATAAAAATAAAATTATTAACTTCAGTATTTATTCTTTCCCCCACCCCTCCCCATTTCTTTCACCTTCCCTGATCTTCCCCCACCCAATTCTCCATTCTTTTTGTTTTCCCTTCCTCCATTCCTTTTCGGTTCTTTTTCTTTTTTTCCTTTTTCATTTTTACTTTCCAAATTAGAATAAGACCGTACAAAAAATAGAACAAAATGAGCAAAGAAATGTCAAGAAAATTGGTGCAATACCCAAATTTACGGAGGAAAAAGTCTATTTAGTATATATATCTTGAACTCTTTTTTTTTTGTAATTTTTTTAGCAATTTAAGTGCTCCATCTTTAAATTTGTAATTGTTCTTGATTCGTCTTTCTTTTTCATTTTTAGGGTAAATGACAAAGATTCGGTAATTTTGAAATGATAAAAGTAATTGTTGAATGTAAATTAGATGAAGTATGTTGGATAAAATTGTGTAGTAATATTATAATATATTCTTCCCGTTTCAAAAGAATGACCTCCTTTTCTTTTTAGTCTGTTTAAAAAAGAATTACTTCTTTCTTTTATTAGTAACATTTTAATTATAGCTTTTCACCTGGTATGTTTAAGACTACAAGATCAAAGGACAATTTTGTACATTTGACCTAACTTTAATTTAGGACCACAAGATTCAAAAGGCTTCTTTATACTATTAAACTTCGTGCCAAGTCAAATTAGGTCATTCTTTATGAAACGGAGGGAGTATTGAAATGCTTTAATGGTGATTCATTGACATCTATCGAGAAAAGGGTTTTACATGTGTTGTCAAGTGATATGAAGATGCAGATGGAGTGAAAAAGAAGAAAAATATAATTTATTTTTAAAAATTAGATAATAAGTGACATGTCATATAAAACCTGATGTGGGTGATGCCATGTCATTTTTACTGTGAGTTTGAAGTGTTATGATATACTATTAACCATACGTTTTGATATACTATTATTATTGAATAAATATTTATTTATTTATTCAATTCAATAAAGTGTTATATTAAACAGATCAATTTGTCATATATACGTCCTTAACTTATATAATAGATGATTTGGTGTATAGAGTTTAAGCTTATACACAGAAGATCATCGGTTCTTATAAAATGAAAGTTATAGTTCACAGTGATAGATGAAAATCTGGACAAAACCATCAGAAAGATTGTAGCACGAGATTAAATGTAATTTATCTTGATTATGAGAATGGTATAGTTCTAACTTCTCGTGCTAGTGCATTTTGTATGTATTGAACGGGACTGAGCAGAGATAGTTCTTTTAGACAGACTGAAAAAAATATATTCTCTAAACTATTAAATGTACTTAAATTCTTAATCTTGATATAACGATTATGATCTATATATATTAATTATCGTTTTGATTTATTAAAATGTGAGATTCTGAGATGGGTCAATATGCCTGGTAGATTGGATGATAATAATATGTATTGGTGAAATAATTAGTTAGTTGATGAAATTCATGTCTGTGATACACCTTTTTATGAGAAGCTTATAAGTTTTCATGTGTAAACCCGTTTGGTAGATTTATAAATCTGGCACATGAAATAAGTTAAGTATTGCTCTAAAGGAAATTAATCATTGCATTAAATTCGTCAGTAATTTAATTTATTGATTAGTGTCGGTAATCTTAACATGGGGAATTACACAATGGTGAATTTTGAAATAAATAAAGGAGTTTAATTACAATTTTTTAGCGGAATGATTTGTAATTTATTATGGTAAGAATAATTCAAATTAATTATTTAGAATTATTTCCATAATAGAAAACCTCAGTAATAAATTTTGTGGTCCCTCCGGTATACAATTTAACTAAAACTCAGAATCCTATTTTCTAATAAAAGAAAAAGAAAGAAAAGTGTTTCTTCTTAAAAAAAGACGAGAAACATGTGTTTCTTGTTTTTCTTGAAAGAAAAGGAATCCTCTTTGGACTAAGAAGACATCTCTATAAGTAGGAATTCTTCTGACCTAGAAAAAGATTAATTCAGTATTCTGCAAGTATTGAGAGACTTCAATTTTTAATTGAGTGAGTTCAATTGTTAATTGGGATCACTGTAGAAGATCGTAGAGCTGGAGTTGAATTTACTTCATGGAGTTGAATTTACTTCAAGATATCTGCACACGCTTTAAGAGAAAATCCTGATTTAATTTTTAGCATACTTCGTATGTGATACATATTTGTGATTGTTGTCTATATTCATGCAAGATGTATGATTATGGATTGTTTCTGCAGTGTATGTTGTTTTCTAACATGAAGTTCAGACAAGGCCAAGGGGATTTAAAATGCTGAGTTTCATTGAGTTTAAGAGTTCAATTGGTAAATGATTAAGTAAAAATATTCAAAATACAAAGCATACAAGTACAAGGGTCCATCATTGAGTTTAAAGGTTCACTTGGTAAATGATTAATTATCTTGTTGATTTACTCTATCACTTCAAAATCAGCTCACTCTGTCTCCTAATCCTTCTCCTCCTATGTTCATCACAGAGATTCTTACAACAACAATCATGACCGATAAAATAACCCTAGCAATAAGGTCCACTAAAGTTTTAGTCTGTCAACGTTATGGAAGACAACAGAATGCCCCTAGCTCACTGGAGCCTGGTTTAGTAATAACGTAAAGTTTCAGTTCGACAATGCCATGACTAATAGAATGCCCCTCACAGATTTTGTGGAGTAAAATTTCAGTTAGTCAATGCCATGGCCGGCAGAATGCCCTTGGCTGATTTAGTGGAGTAGAACGGCCCCTTGATGATTTGATGGTATTTAATAGGGAGGTGACAATCTCTGGCCAGAAAGGAGGAGAGAGAGACGAAGAGAGAGGAGGAGTGACGATGAACAAAATATGTATTTAATAAAATATATACATATATCTAATTAAGAGTTTATATATGTGTCTGAATTAAGATTATAATATGTATATATAGGAAAATATTTTTGATGCTCGAAAAAATTTTGGAAAAAATTTTGAATTTTTTAAATAATAAATTTAGAATAAAACGTGAGATTTGATCTTTGATGTGTTTTAACTACATTTCATATTTATATATACATAATTGGATATATCTAAACGTGCTCGAACATGTATCTAGGGATCAAAATATGATAGGAATTGTAATATCAAAAACTCATTGGAAGATAGATAATTATCTCCTAAATTATTGTGATTTGTGTAGTTTGTCCTTTAAAAAATGTATTCCTTCTATTTTAATTTGATTGTCTTACTTTTATTTTAAGTTTGTTTATGTGAAATTAGGTCTTACGCCTAACTCACACCCCAAAAGTTAGCTCAAAGGGATGAGGATTGTCCAAGCCTTATAATGAGTTAACCCATCTCATTAATCACTGTGGGACTTTTGTCATTCTTTAACACTCCACCTCACGCCCAGTGCTTAGCATCTAGTGCGTGGATAATTTTAATTTTGAGGTCCCAACATTAGGTGAGACATGTCCTGCTCTGATACCATGGTGAATTAGGTCTTAGATCTAACTCACACTCCAAAGCTAGCTTAAAGGGAGGAGGATTGTCCAAGACTTATAATGAGTTAACTCATCTCATTAACCACTTATGTGAGACTTTTGTCATTCTTTAACACCCCACTCCACACCTAGTTCTTAGCATCTGGTGCGTGGATAATTTTGATTTTGGGGGTCCAAATTGTCCACGCACCAAATGCTAAACACTGGCGTGAGGTGGGGTGTTAAAGAATGACAAAAGTCCCACATTGGTGGTTAATGAGATGGGTGGACTTCTTATAAGACTTGGACAATCCTCCTCCCCTTGAGCTAACTTTTGGGTGTGAGTTAGGCCTAAAACCTAATTTCACATTAAAAAAAAAGTTTTTTTTTCCTTTTAAACAGTTTTTAAATTCCAAACTATTTTGGTACTTGAACATAACTTTAATTTAAGATTATAAAATTTTAAAAAATATTTGTCTATTTTCTTAAACATATTTTTTGGCCAAGGAAGAGCCGCTTTGGAGCGGAGGCGGAGCAAGAATTTTTGATAAGGGGGTTCAAAATCTTAAGAAATAGACATGAAATAGCCGGAAGGGGTTCGATATCTACTATATATACCTAAAAATTATTTTAACCATATAAAAATAATTTTGATTCAATCTTTTCTTCATATTTCTTTAGTTTTATGTTTTTCTTTTGGATGATTTGTTGTAATTCCATCATGACCATGTGCAGCTAAACTTCTCGTTCTAGAATTATGGTAGCTTTATGATTGTTGTGGTATGAATATGAATTGACTTAATAAGATAATTATCATCGGTAGCGGATCTACATCTTTTCTTCGAAAATTTACGTTGTATATATATAAATATAAATACATAAATTGACACCTTTTGAAAATAAATTGAAGGTATAGTCTATTGGTTAAGAATTGACAAACACTCCATAAATCATGTGTTTAAGCCCTGCTTGCCTCATTAAAATTCTTTTTAATATAATCATTGACACATGAAAATATGTGGCTCATAAGTTGAAGTTTGGGAGAGGGAATTTGCGAGTGTTATATGCGTTAGAAATACTCAAATGGTCGTAAATTTATTGACATAATGCTCAAAGTTAAGTGATTATTCTACTTGATATATCTAGCGAAGTCATAGCCCTAGATCAATTTTCACTGATAGCGTAAACTTTGTTATTTACTTGGTTAATTTTCATTAGTTAACTGCTTTTTATTTTGAGTTTAATTAATTCAAAATATATTTCGGATTTTACCACTTAAATAAACTTAATATTAATCTAATTTAATAAAGGGCCCTTTAATAAACAGTTACTCAACTTGTCATTTTGATATCATATCTGAATTTAAAATCCCATTTGCGTTTGAATGTGATATTCCGTACTAGACAATGATAGCCTGTACGAGCACGGACCTAATATATGTTATCACAAATATTCATATGGCGACATTCAGTAAAAGAAACATTTTTAATGATAAAGCAGATATCTTTAGATTATAAAAGAGAACAAACACTAAAGATTCTTTGAATTTGAAATGGTGAAATCAGAATGGTGTTTGAGAAACAATTAAAAGAAGAAAAAAAAAAAAAAAAGCAAACTCTAAGGGATTCTTGAAATTCAAATGGTGAAAGCAAAAGGATATTTTACAGACATTTTATTTTTATCAATGGCTGTTACATCAACTATTTTGTAACTACTATATAAGTGGGTACATTTTAACTGTCATTTGTCTACTAAAAGAAATAAAAAAAAGAGATTCAAAGTCATAAGGCTCCAGCTGCCCTAAGCATGGGAACAAATTCCCCGTTGAGATGAGCCTCCAATTACTTTATCGACGCCACCCAACAGCTTTCCATCGACATATACCGCGCATAGTCAGAGTCTTTCCTGCGTGACTAAAACACTCAGTTTAAGTAAACAAAGTTGTATGGGTGAGAGGAATTGTGAATATGGGTGGAAGAAACATGAGATGCCACGCACATAACACGTAGAACAAAATTGGAGGAAGGATAACAACTTGAAAAGACAAAAATACCCTTAATCAATTAAAAATATGCCCACAAACACACATGTTGATATCTAATTCTAACTCGCACTTCTATATAGGCACACATGTTATATATCTAATTCTAACGTTCACTTCTATATAGATAGAAAAGAAATATATATTAGCAATTGCCAATTAGCATTAATGTTGGCCATCTTCGAAGGAAACACTATGCTTCAAGGTGTACATGCTTACTTGACCGTCTATTGATTTTCGTTATTTATGAATATAATTAAGTTTCATAGTCCTAAAGTCGCGTATAAAGTTATACTCTCTCGTCTCAATTTAATTGTTAGTATTTTAATTTTTGATCTTTTCCAAAAAGAGCATTTTTTTTATATTTAGTAAGTTCTTTCTTTGTTTCTTAAATTTTGTGTTCAGTCAAACTAAGACACTTAAATTGAAACGGAAAGAATACGTCAAATGTCTCATGCTTCAATCAACTAACGTTTGAAGTTTCATACGAAATATTCTTGAACCAACACAAGAGTAATATTTATAGGTGCAATGCAAGAAGGTTGATTATTGTGGTACAATTTATAAAGGTAATTATTGGAGTTCATTTCCTCAATTTAGGAATGACAAGAATTGGATCTTTCTTAGATATTATGAGATCCAAGATTTCATCCATGTCAATCTGATCCGGATTCATATCATTTGGCAGAAACCAATCGAACTTATGGATCAAAGAAGCAACAACTAAAGGAACAAACCTCGAAGCCAGAGGTTCACCAGCACACATTCTTCTTCCCGAACCAAATGGAATATACTCAAAATATCGCCCTTTATAGTCCATCTTAGAGTTCATAAATCTTTCGGGTTTGAAGCTTGAAGGATCATCCCAAACCTTTGGATCCCTCGCAATTGCCCACATATTGACCATCACTTGTGTGTCTTTCGGAATTCTATAGCCCATGACTTCACATGTTTCCACAGCGCGATGAGGGAGTAACAACGGGCCAGGAGGATGCAACCTTAATGTCTCTTTCAGACAAGCATCCAAGTATGGCAAGTTCGTCAAGTCAGATTCCCTTATTATAACGTCCTTAACTCCTACTACATTTGCAATTTCAGCGCGGAGTTTCGTTAAGCATTGTTGATTTTTCAAGAGCTCCACAAGCATCCATTCACTTGTAACAATTGTGGTTTCTGTTCCGGCTCCAAATAGTTCCTATAAAAAAGGAAATGAAAACAAAACTACTTGATTCACCTTTGTACGTACAGTAAAATATTTTTTTCAAAAATCTCGACTAACTGAACATGAAAAAATGGAAAAGCATATCGAAGATGACATACCATAAGCAATGCATTGATATGTTTATCAGTGAAACCATTTTTAACCAAAGCATCAACAAAATCTACAGCATTAACAGAAGTTTGACTCTCTCTTTTTCTTCTCTCCTGAACGACGCCAGCCCAAACAACAGACGTTTTATCGAACAAATCCATGATTTTCTTGTACGTTTTCTGGAGATTCATACTGCAAATTGCACCCAAAACAGGAAACATATCAGCTAACTCTTGCGTTGCACCTGTCTCCGTGAATTCGCGCAGATACTTCATCATTTCTTCACCCACTCCCCTGCCTTTAAAATCAATTAAATCCATTGAAAGAAGCAAATTCCCTAATATATTTAAAACCGTCACAAAAATCACTTCCCTGATCTGAATCACTTGGTTTAATTGTATTTCCTCCAAATATCGTATCATTTCCATGACTTTATTCTGTCTCGTACTAACCTGAGACTCCAGAGATTTCGTAGAAAACAGGGCTCCCCTGTATATAGTTCGTACCTTTTTCCAATTATCATCACACTCTTCTAAAAAAGCAGTTGACAAGTTGTGGACTATTGATCCCTTGACTCGAACAACACGAGAAACATAACGACCAGAAAGAACACGATCATGCGTTTTGAGAACCTCAGCAGCAGCGGCAGGGGATGAGGCGACAACTATGAGTCGCGTACCGAACCTTATGGACATAAAATCAGGGCCATGAACTTGAGCTAGCTTTGCTAAAGCAGCATGAGGACGTGTTTTACCAATTTGTAAAAGGTTTCCAATCAATGACCATGGGAATGGACCTGGAGGAAGTGGTAATCTTTTTCGTGATGAATAAATGTATTTCAATGTGATTATAAGGACTAAAAATAGTAGAATCGAAGTAAATAAGTAATTGATCATCTCTCTATTAATTGATTTATAGGCTGCTAATTTTTTTGTTCTTCGAGTTGTAATGAGTTTGGATACATAAAGGGTGTGGCTTTCTTCTTTCTCTAAATATACATACACCCTCCGTTTTAAAAAAATCAATATCCTTTTGACTTGACATCATTTCATATTTATGTCCTCTAACTTTGTATGAACACAATTAGACACTTAAGCTTGTATAAAATTAAAGAAATAGACACAACGTCCTACATGGCATCTTACATGAAAATTTGTGTCGTACGTGGTGTCGTACGTGTATTGTAACACGTAGGACTCGTGTGTCTAGAACAACTTTATACAAGTTTAAGTGTTTATTTGTGCATTCTCAAAGTTGAAGGATATAAATGTAAAATGTGGTTAAGTGAAAAGATACATATATGTATTATGCCAAAAAAAATGTCCTAGTTTGACTCGGAGTAGTTTAACAAAAGAAAGAATATTTTTTAATCCTGTGATTCTAAATTAAAGTTATGGCAAATGTACCAAAATGTCCTTTAATCGTGTGGTCTTAAATATGTCACATGGATAGTTGAAGTTAAAATGTTATTTAAAAAGGAAATGGCTCATTCTTTTTTCAACAAACTAAACAGGAAACTAGGTCATTCTTGTTTAAATTGACTAAAAATGAAATTAGATCATTCTTTTTTAAACGCAAGGAGTATTAAGTTATTGGTCTGTGTCCCAAGGCTTTCATGCCAATATACTTAATTCTTATCAAAACATAGCGGGAATATTTTACGTATGAAAATTTAAAATTGTTCCATTTTGAAAAAGATCTGGTTGAGAAAGATGGAATTTTAGTCAACTTGGTTGGTGCTTATAAATATGTTAGTATAGGAAGCTCATGATCCACACATATTCTTAATTATAATTTGGAGAATAGGATGCCCACTCTTCAAATAAAGACTTTTTATTAAAACAAAAATTAAGTAATGCACCAGAAATCATGTTGTATCTGCCACTTACTATACATTATATATTTATTTAATTGAAGGTTTTCTTTTTAGTTATTTAAGGGAAAAAAGCATAAACTGTCTCTTAAACTTGTATCCAAAAGTGATTTACATTATAACGATCTATTACACACTTATTCTTGTTAAAAGTATAATTAATACCACCTTTTAACGTACAAAATCAGTCGCACTTATTAGAGTTGTGTGCATGCGCCTGTCAGATCATGTGCAAGAATACACGTGTAATTTTTTATTTTTTTCACTTTTTTTTCCTAACCAATTTTTCCTTTATTTTCTCTCTTTATTTTTTCACTTTTTTCCTAACCATTTTACCTCTATCTTCTCTCTTCTTCCTTACACGAATGACACCATTTTTATCTTTATTTTTTTCTCTTCTTTCTAACCTGAATGACTACATTTTCAATCCTTTCTTCTCCATTTTTAATCCTTCCTTCTGATTATAAAATATATCAAACAAACTATTGCGACAAATAACATCAACGGAGTAACAGAGATGGTTAGAAAATTGGTGAAGAAATGGGAGGCATGGATAGCAAATTAAATCAAAGTTATTATACAATACGATTTTATCCCACTTTTCATCATCATTGACATTAATTTTGAACCCAAAACCTATATGGGTCAAATGAACTTTAATTGGTAATGGTATATTTTGAAATTTCTTTTTAGTTAGTAGTGTTTTGATGGTAATGGATTGTGAAACTTGAAATAAATATTTTAGTTTGATATTGATCAATTTTATATTGTCGAGTCAATTTTGATATTGCTATGTATAAATCATCATTGAATCCAAATCCTCGTTCTATCAAATATGCAGCGTTGTGTATACTTGATAATCTTGATATGTGGGGGTGAGGAGCAATTAACTTTTCTTGTTAATAAATATTTAAGAATTTAGGATTTTGACTCTTTAATGTTCTTTTAATGCTAATGGATTGTGTAAAATTTAGATTAGAAAATTATCTTTTTTGGTGAATCACTTTGCTGAATTATATTAAGTATGAGTCAAATTAGTGGAGAATTCTCAAGGATGATAATATTGAGTGAGAAATTGTAGAGATTAGATAAGAAAAAAAATGAAGAAGAAGTCTAAAAGAGAATGAGAGAAGATGAGCATGAAATAGAGGGGGGTGGGGGTAAAAAAATATATTTTTTAACTTTATTTTAACTCAAACGCACCTAATTTACTTTTTAATTTAATTTTATTTCACGTCAGTTTAGGGTGGTATTAGTTACACTTTTATCAAGAATAAGTGTGTAATAGGTCGTCATGATAGTTTAAGCGTGTAACTGACTTTTCACTACGCCTTTCTAAGTCAAGTAATGGTGACCCATCGAAGACTGAAGCTTCGTAACATGTTGACGAAGGCCTCCGAACTGAGGGTTCGGTCAGTAGAAGGGACGACTTTGCCTCCCCGGAAGAAAAATAGCCCCGCTCTCTAGCCGACTGATCCAAATTAAAGGGTGAATGTATATTGTATTTAGCACATCCAACATTATTATGTTACATATATTGTATTTAGCACATCCAATATTATTATGTTGTACTAAATTTGAGAGTGAATTTATTAGGTAGTTATGGATTTATTCATGAATCACGGTGAAGAAAGTAGTGATAAAATGAGGTCTCTCGACCATTTACAAATTGAATTTTATTTTAAGAAAAGGTTTCTTCACGGTTCTTTGGTGTAAAATGACACAAAACTAAAAAAAAATTGCAAGTGGTTCACAAAATCAAATTCAAATGTCAAAACGCTTTTGGTGTCGGTCAAATATTTAACAAATTTTCAATTATTTATCCTCTGTGACCACTACAACTTTATCAACAACAATTGGCGTCTTAGCCATAACATCATCATTTATACAGTGCCCTTAGCTACTGAGATTTGAACACATAAGCATCGACTTATTTGACGTGTTTAAAATCATTGGATTATAACAACTTATTATGTCAAGGGTATCCAAAATATATTATTTTATTTGTAATCAGTTTGTTTAAAAGCTAGAATACAATTAACACTTCATGCGACTAAATACTTGGTCAATGTTATGGTTAATCGAGCCTTAGTTAAGTAGTTATAAGAGAAAACTCAATGATTTTCTAAGAGAAAATTTCTTAGTTAAGTGAACATCTGAAATATAATCTTCCACTTATCTTCAAGTCACGAGGGAAAAGAAGTTGATATACACATAGGCGTATCCAGGATTTTGAAATGATTGGTGCACTATTATAAAAAGGTGAATCTAATCGATTTGACATTTAGGTTCTTATCATTATAAACAATTAAAATTTGAAGTTATAATTCCAAAATTGAAATGATTAGTTAATTAAAACACCAAAAGTGCTATCAATAATCATTTAGAGAGATGTTACCAAATTTTAGAAAGAAAAATAAACCAAGATAGATATAAAAGTCAAATTTCTTACCTCGAGTGTGGGTTCACATATTTATATTTAACAAAATATTGAAAAATATAACACTTCTATATATAATTATAAAAGAGAAGCATGGTTCACGTGAACCCGGTAACCCTTCCCGCTTACGCCTCTGGATATACAGGTCCGAAAAAGAGCAGAAAAAAAGGGTCAAAGTCCATAAAATCCAAGGAAACTAGCGGCAGATTTCAGAAATGGACTCAAAGTCCAGATTTTCTCGATGGTAAAAATATGGGCCGATGGCCCAAGTTTTATTTCTTTGTTTGATTAGTTGAACATTTTGGGTTAATGAAATCATGGTTATAAATTGAAAAAATGGCACAGTAGAACAATCTATAAATTTTTGGGAAAATCATATATGGCAAACTGAATTTATGAAATAACATTATATGGATATAGTTTACATAATTACATTCTATGGGTATAGTTTAGTTTGTTATCTAGCTTTCAATTTGTATAAAAAAAATTTTTAAAAAAATTGTACTATATTTTACGTTTCCATTAAATAGTAACAGTAACCCTAAATACGGTAACAAACATTTATATAATCCCATGATTTAAGCTAAACATTCAAAATCAAATATTTTTATCAAAAAAGAATTCTATAGCGACAGAAAGATTATACAAACTTGTTTCCGAGAAACTAAATTCTTTAATGTATATAAAGTTTGTATACGAATGTAAATAAATTGAATATAAATTGTTTAATTTGTACCAAATTGTAAAGGAATTATTATATACATATACAACTAATTGTATATGTATACAATAAAAATATGAACATAATACTTGTATATACACAAATTTCTCAAGCAATTTTGTATATAATAACGTAAAACACAAAAAAAATGTGATTTAAAACAATTATGACACAAATAATTGTACCAAAAATTTTAAAGTAATTACCTATATACATATATAACTAGTTAAATCTACAAAAAATTGTATATGTATACAAAAAGTTTATATATGAGTGTAATTAAATAAATATTAAAATATACAAAAAATTGTATATGTATAAACAAAGTTATATACGAATTTAAATAAAATGAATATAAATTGTTTGATTTGTATCAAATTGTAAAGTAATTATTATATACATATACAAGTAATTGTATATGTATAAATAAAAATATGAATATAGTATTTGTATATACACAAATCTCTCAAGCAGTTTTGTATATAATAACGTAAAATACAAAAATTTTGTGATTAAAACAAATAATTGTATCAATTTTTAAAGTAATTACTTATATACATATATAACTAGTTGAATATACAAAAAAACTTAAAATATGAATATAACAATACAAATACCTTGATCAGTTTTATATATAATAATCCGATGTACAAACAACTATATATATACACAATATTCAAGCAAGTAATTCTTAAGGATGGAGATGAATCTTTCATTTTGATTCTAAAGAACTTGTAATTTTGATAAGAACAAAAGTTTTATTTTGAAAAAAATATATGAAAAACTAAGAAGTATAATACATACACAATTGTTGATGAAGGAATATTTTTTACAAAAAAATGATTCATGGGATATTTTGACGATTACCTGCGAAAATTGAGAGCAAGATCGGAAGGGAGAACGTGAATTCTTTCTAAATTTGAAATTCAAAATAGAGTGGAGGAGTGATTTTAGGAGAAAGAGATGCAATAGGGATAGAAGAGATAAAATTAATTTTGTATAAAATTATATATAGAAAATCATAAATTAGTCTTTTACTGGTATACAAATAGGTAATGGATCCCATTAATTATGGCAAAAATGAAACTATAATCACTGAGAGTAAATAAATTAAATTATACCCTGATTAATTAATTACTTAGTATAGTTTGTCATCTCACATAATTTTCCCTAGATTTTATTGGCAATAAATAGTCCACTTTAAATTTTTTAGCAAAAAAAGTTTTTTTATTATTTATTTGGCATTAAATAGCCACATCCTTTTTTTTTGAAAATAAATTTTTTTCCTGGTTTTCTCACTCATTTCTTAATAGTTATCGTGTCTGTTTTATTGTTCCTTTTTCCTTTCTCCTTATAATTTGTTAATAATTTTTTTTATACGTATTCTTTCTTATATTCTTCAATTCTCTCTTTCTTCCTTTTTTTTCTACCTCTTTCAAGTTTAGGATTTCTATCCTTTTCTCTAAAATATTTTCATTAAAGATCAATCATAACATTAACTCTTCACGGTAAGTAATAACTCAAATCATATGAATTTTATTTATATTGATTGTCTGGGTTATTTTTAAAAAAATTAAAATTTTCTACATTCTTTATCTTGTAGGCGGATGCAAGATTTTTTCTTTTTACAATTGTCGTATTTGTATTTTTTGCAACGTTTTTCTCCCCCAAAAACTTCAATATATCGTGATTTCCTGAATTGAGATTTTCTCAATTTCTAATAAATAATTATTAATATATTTCTGACAAGTTTTTAAAATATTGAATTTATTGATTGGATTTGATAATGAATATTTATTTTTTCTCCAAAAAATGTATCTAAGTTTGTTAATGAATACAAACGAACACATAATAATTTAAAATTATCTAAAATTATTAATGAATTTCGTTGATTGTATTCCAAAATAGTAATGCATGCAACTGTATACATATGTAAAATTATAAAGATACTAATGCAAACAAACGTATACCAATTTATAAATGAATATGGAGGAATGTATCCAATGCAAATGTATACCTATGTTAATTTGAAAGATATTATTTTAAATAAATGTATACCAATTTATTGAATATGAACAAATGTATACCAATTTATTATGAATACGAACAAATATATACAATACAAATGTAAAATTACAAACATAATAATGCAAACAAATATATACCAATTTATAAATGAATATGAACGAATGTATCCAATATAAATGTATACCTATGTAAAATTTGAAAGATATTACTGCAAAAAAATCTAATGTATACCAATTTATTATAAATATGAACAAATGTATGTCAATCTATTATATAAATATTGATTAATAGATACTAATGCAAGCAAATGTATACAAAATTTGTTAAGTGAATATGAATTGAGTTCAAAGGCAAAATAATTGATAGGTAATGAACTCATACGAACCTTTGAAATAAGAATAATCATGATCAAAATATTATTTGTTGATTTTAAGAAAAAGATATAATCTTAAACTATATTTTGCTAGTTTTAAGTGGAAATGGTTGGAGATAGAATAGAGATGGTATTAATTATTTTTTTTATTTTTAAAAATGCAAAATAATTTGAAAGAAGAGAGTTTTGAATAATCTTTTGCTAGTTTTAAGGAGAAATAATTGGAAGTTAGAAGAGAGATGAAATTAATTTTCTTTTATTATTTCAAAAAATACATAAAAAACTTGAATGGTGAGATATTTCTAAATTATCTTTTGCTAGTTTTAAGGAGCAATGGTGGGAAGTTAGAAGAGAGATGATATTACAAATCTTTTATTATTTAAAAATAAATTAAAAATATTGATAAGTTACTTTTAGGTTAATATGTGCCAATATTTTATTTGTTTATTAATTTTTAATTAATATTGGATTATATATGGCCAATTGTATGTAACACTTGTCTATCTGTGTCAATTCCTCTTATAAATTGTCTTAATTCTCGCGGTCCAATTATGAAAATTTGAATTGAATTTCTTTTCATAATTGTTTTTTTTTTGGGGAAATTATAAATAATAGCAAACATTTAAATCAAAATAAATTCTATAACTACTGTTTAATTCATTTGTATTGCGCAGCAAATGTTGCACAATTTTTGCCAATTTAATTGGGACCCACACATCTAAAAAAAAGTGGAAGGTTTATTTTATACAAATTCGTTCCCCGTCTTATCTCTCCCATTTTCTTTCAATTTTTCCTAAAATCTCTCCCCAAATCAATTTTTTTCCAATAGATTGGGGCCCACGCTCTATTTTTATACAAACCATTAGCTATTTTCTCTTCCAATTTCTTTCAATTTCTCCTAAAATCTCTCCCCAAATCAGAATTTTCTTATAAAATTATATATAGTTTCCACTGATATAAATTTTAATTATACACAATTTTTTAAAATTATAATGTATAGTTTCACTAATACATTAATAGTTATTGTAATAGTAGCGTCACAACAGTTTCTCTGTATATACAATATAAACTTTTAAACATTTGATACAATTTTGTGCATTGTTTTTGTATAAGTTTTTGTATTTGTATAAGGATACTTTTTGTATAATGATCATTTAGACATATACAATTGCACAAACTTATACACATACATAAATTGAAGGGAAACTTACATAAATATACTATAATAAAAAAATATTTACCATTTATAGCAATAATATTCTTTTTCACTTGATCACTTTTAATTCATTTATAATACAAGTTTAATTCATATTACAAAGAACAATTTTTTATTCACATATAATACAAAATTTAATGATAAATAATTCATTTATCACACATTTTAATACAATTATAATTCAATGTGTCAAATTTTTACCAAACAAACATAATATACTTTAAAAACAATTATAATTCATATATAATTCATATATATTGCATACATAATTCACGTTTAATACATAGTGCAGATTTAACATAGTATTGCTATAAATGGTAATAAATAAAAAGTATTGCTAAAATTAGTAATTATTTATTAAAATGTACTAATTCATGTAATTTTTCCTAAATTGAAATATGTTTGTATATTGTATATATACAGAATCATACATTCAAACTAAGGACGAACCTTCACTGTATAAATATACAAATTTGAAAAAATAGTCAACAGTTTGACATACTTATACAACTCACAATAACACTAATAGGTATGTATGTGTGTGTGTGTGTGTATATATATATATATATATATATATATATATATATATATATATATATATACGAATTCTATTTTGCATTTATATACATATTCCCAATATACACTTATATAAACAGTTTATTTTGCCTTTCTCTCTTTCTCGTTTTATACAAATTCAAAATGTATATAATTTCTCTCTTTCTCGTTTTATACAATTCGATTCAATTGTATATTCCCTACCCAAGTCTCTTTGTCTTTCTCTCTTTCTCATTTATACAAATTCAAATTGTATATAATCTTCCTATACACTTATGATTATACAATGCAAATATTTTCCTGCCCAAGTCTCTTTTGCCTTTCTCTCTTTCTCATTTTATACAAATTCAAATTTTATATAATTTCTCTCTTTCTCGTTTTATACAATTCGCTTCAATTGTATATGTATAGCGAATTATACATATATGTGTTTGTTATGAAGCGCAATTATGCAAACTTTGCTATAGCATACAAATATGAATTTTGTGTTTGCTATATGTGAAAATTGCTCCTATTTTTTTTTTCCATAAACCAAGCAAATGATTTTTGGACTAAAAGTCTTGTTTGTCTTAAAAGTTAGAGCCTGTTTTGCATTACTGCTAAAAATTGCTTATTTTAAAAAGTGTTTTTGTAAAATATCTTTTCAGAAAAGTGTCTTCCAAAAAAAATAATCAATTTATGTTTGACAAATTCATTTGAAAAGTGTTTTGATAAGCAATTTATCTTTGATTATTATTTTTAAAAAAAAAGTGTTTTTATGAGTCAATAAGAAAAAAGTACAAATTGTTGTAAATTATGTATGTTTATGGGCCATATTATATGTAAGTGATGACACTTAAATGTCTTCAAAAGAAGATAAGTGTCCTTACACTTGGCAAACCTCATTTCATGCATCTTGATACTTGTCAAGATGAAAAGCAACTTGTTGGCCTATAAATATGTATGTTAACATTGAAAGGAAATGAACTAATTTTATTCTCCCTATTTCTATCGCCGCTTTACTTCTTCTATGTTATTATTTTAATTTATAACACGTTATCAGCACGAAGCTCTAATTTCTTTCAAATATATTAGGTATAATAAATCATCTCTTATATATTTTTATTTACATGCTAAATCTTTCTTACTTATTTATTTATTTTAGTTAAGTTAACTTGATGATCTTTATTTGATATATCTAACTCAATTATTATTTAGTCGGTTATATTAATTTTGATATGTATATAATTTTCTCTCAACTACTCTTACAAAATAATATTACCATAATTTTTATTTCTCGAACGTCCTAAGATACTACATAAAGTTTTATTTATGTATGTTATTATTATGTACCTAACAATAGAAATATTATTTATATATTTTTATATTGTTGATCCTATTTATGTGTCTCTGTATTTGCTTTAGAAATTTGGTCTTAGTCAAATTTATTATTTCTAACTCATCTTCCTTTTTAGTTTTTATCATGTCAAATGAGACGTCCCGCCACAATGCCAGCTGATTTGCGTCTGGAGAAGGGCCAGAAGGGTCTAGAGGTTTGTTAGAATGCTCTAGAGCCCCGTAGAAGGCTAGAGAATTCCGTAGAATTCTCTAGAAGGCGCGGCAGCCGTTCTAGAATAGTGCGGAGAATTCTAAAAGGCTTGAGACGCTTGGAGGAGCGGACCGTTCTAGAATTGTGTAGAGAATTCTAGAAGGTCCTTGTAGCCGTTGGAGGCATATTCTAGAGAATGTGGAATTCTCTAGAATATGGACTAAAGTGTAAATAATTAGGGACTTGTAGAGTTATTTTTATTTACTCTCAGGCCCTTAGGGAGTTGTATAAATAGAGTGGCCTTTCATTTGTAAATCCAACAACCAACAATCCAACAAAGAAGTAGTAAAGACTTCTTCCTCCAATTCTCTCTCTTTCTAAGTCTTCTTTAGCATTTCTCTTAGCGATTTTGGGGTGAAAGGCTTACTTGAGCTTGCAAGACTCGTGAAAGATTTATGAGCAAGTTATCGAGTGCCGCACGGTTCTTAGCAGATTCTCTAGGTCCGTGACAAAAGTGGTATCAGAGCAGGCTAAGAAAATGGCTTCCGAAGGAGACATGAACGTCGCTAGCACTTCCAACGTCCGCCAGGATGTTAGTAAGAAGATCCAAAAGGGGAAGAGACAGCATAAGGGAATTGAAGAGATGCTGCCAGAACCAAGCGAGGCGCTAACATCTCAGCCACCTTCGACCGCCGGAGCCAGTGACGATGAAATGGGTGAGGAGCCCATAGACATCACTGCCGGAGAAGAATGGGTCGTAAGGGTGGAAACGGCGAGGAAGGCCGTAGAGATCTTAGGCCGACGTATGAATGTGGCAGACGGCAAGTTCAAGACCCATTAAGACTTCACCCTCGAGGAGACCGAATCCATCCGTAAGGAGTTGGAGTGGCGTCAGCAGGCTGAGTGTGAGATGAAGGAGGTCATCAGTTCCTTGGAGTGTCGGCTCATGGAGGCGTTGAGCGCGATTGAGACCATGAAGGCCGAGATAGCAGCACTCAAGGAAGGTGTGAGGGTTGGCGGATCACAGTTGTTCGACCAGGAAAGGGAGGCTAGCGTCGAGGCTCCCAAGCCACCTATGTTCAGAGGCGTCCGTGACGTGCATGAGGTGGAGAATTTCCTATGGCACTTGGAAAATTACTTCAAGTGTAGCCGGGTGAAGAGCGACGAAGGTAAAAGCAACACCGCTGTGTTGTATCTTACTGAGATGGCCATGCTATGGTGGAGGCATAAAGAGTCCGACATCAGGAAGGGGACGTGCACCATCAACACGTGGGAGAAATTCCGCGAAGAGTTCAAGAAGGCGTTCTTCCCCAACAACGTCATCTATGAGGCGAAGCGCAAGTTTAGGGAGTTGAAGCAAACGGGCAGCATACGTGCGTATGTGCGGGAGTTTACCACCCTGACGCTTCAGATTCCCAGCCTCACGGATGAGGACATGTTGTTCCACTTCATGGATGGGCTGCAGACTTGGGCCAGGACGGAGTTGGAGCGCAGACAGGTCGGGACTATAGATGACGCCATCACGCAGGCCGAAACGTTGACAGACTTCAAGCAGGAGAAGCCTTACAGTACCGGAGGGGACGACAGAGGTAGTCATGATAATGGTGGGGGAGATCGTGGCGAATGCGAGGAGCAACGGCCACAACCCAGGGGGCAATGCGAGAAGCAACGGCCTCAGAGGCATGACACCTATAGGTCCAACGGCAGGAAGTTTGGAGGCCAGGGCAACAAGGAGAGGAAGCCGAGGGTTGCCAAGGGAGATGGTTGCTACATTTGTGGTGGGCCACACGGCTATAAGGAGTGCCCTGAACTGAGGAGCCTTGGTGCTATCCTGCGAGAGCGGAAGACTAAGGAAGCACACGAGCAAGGTCAGGTCGAGGAGACCAAGCAGTTGGGACTGATAGGGCTATGCGGAGCTATCACCAGGCAACCACAGCCGCCGCCGAAGCATGCAAGGCCAAGGCGAGAGAAGCCAAGGCAAGAGGAGCAGAGGCATGCGGAACCAAGGCATGCGAAGCTGAAGGCATGCGGCGCGCAGTACGTCGATATCAAGATCAATGGAGGACATGCTAGTGCGATGGTCGACACCGGTGCAGAGGTCAACATAATGACCAAGACGGCAACAACGAGGTTGGGGTTGCGTTATAGTCCAAGCAACGCCCAACTCAGGATGGTCAATGCACCACCGACTCCCGTGAGTGGAGTCGCGCATGGAGTAAGCATCACGCTAGGCGAGTGGCAAGGTAAAAACAACTTCACTGTCGCTCCTTTAGATCTCTTTGATATAATTCTTGGACAGGAGTTCTTTCGGCAGTGCCATGCTGTGATCGATCCTTTCCTTCAGAGACTCGTGGTCTTGTAGAAGGGAGGAACATATATGGTTCCCATGGTGAAGGCACCGCAGACGGAGGGACAGGTCAGACTGACGACCATGAAGCTCGAGAGGGTCGACAAGGAGATAGGGAGGCAATCAGCAGCAACCATTGCAAGTTCGAGGGAAGAAAATGGTGCTGAGAAGTCCATGCCGCTGTGCACGAAGAAGGTTCCACGAGGGAACGCAGTCGTGATGCAGGAGAAGCCACCGAGGCGCTTGCCTCTGAGCAAGAAGGAAGTTCGTGAGACCGGGCCAAGCGAGATCGGGCAACAGCTGAGGGAGCTGCTCGAGGGTATTGACCGAGTACGTGTATTGAAGATCGCACGACAAGACTCAGATGCCGAAGGAGCAAGGATGCGTCGCGGTCGTCGCATCAATAAGTGGGGGAGAGTGAGACGTCCCGCCACAATGCCAGCTGATTTGCGTCCGGAGAAGGGCCAGAAGGGTCTAGAGGTTTGTCAGAATGCTCTAGAGCCCCGTAGAAGGCTAGAGAATTCCGTAGAATTCTCTAGAAGGCGCGGCAGCCGTTCTAGAATAGTGCGGAGAATTCTAAAAGGCTTGAGACGCTTGGAGGAGCGGACCGTTCTAGAATTGTGTAGAGAATTCTAGAAGGTCCTTGTAGCCGTTGGAGGCATATTCTAGAGAATGTGGAATTCTCTAGAATATGGACTAAAGTGTAAATAATTAGGGACTTGTAGAGTTATTTTTATTTACACTCAGGCCGTTAGGTAGTTGTATAAATAGAGGGGTCTTTCATTTGTAAATCCAACAACCAACAATCCCACAAAGAAGTAGTAAAGACTTCTTCCTCCAATTCTCTCTCTTTCTAAGTCTTCTTTAGCATTTCTCTTAGCGATTTTGGGGTGAAAGGCTTACTTGAGCTTGCAAGACTCGTGAAAGATTCGTGATCAAGTTGTCAAGTGCCGCACGGTTCTTAGCAGATTCTCTAGGTCCGTGACACAAATCTATCAAAGCTTGAGTTTGTGGCACTTGACATTACTGAAAAAATTATTTGTCATGGGTCCTTGATGCTGAAATTCACCTTGACGCTAAAGGTCTTGGCGATACTATTAAACAAGAAAATAAAGCATCAAGTAAGGATAAAGCAAAGGCGATGATTTTTCTCCGACATCATCTTCATGAGGGATTAAAAATTGAATACTTAACTGTGAAAGACCCTTCTTGAATATGGATTAATTTGAAGGATCGATATCACCACCTAAAACTTACGGTGTTACCAAAAGCTCGATATGAGTGGATACACCTTCGATTTCAAGATTTTAAAACTGTAACTGAGTATAATTCTGTTATTCATAAAGTAAGTTTCATATTAAAATTATGTGGAGATACTATCACTGATGATGACTTACTTGAGAAAACTTTTTGCACTTTTCAAGCTTCAAATGTGTTGTTACAACAACAATACCGTGAAAAGGGGTTTAAGAAGTATTCTAAATTAATTACATGCCTACTTGTGGATGAGCAGAATAATACTTTGTGATGAAAAATCATGAAGCTCGTCCCACTGGGTCTGCTCCATTCCCTGAAGCGAATGTTGTAGCAGCACATAATCAGTTTGAATCAAGAGAAAATAATTTTCGTGGACGTGGTCATGGTCGTGGACGAGGACGTGAACGTGGTAGAGAACGAAATAATTATCGTCATTATGGTGAAAATAGACATGAGAATAACAAAGTTTCTCAAAACAATCCTTCTCGGGGAAAAATTAATATTTATCACAAATGTGGCATGAAAGGTCATTGGGCACGTGAATGTCGTACGCCTGATCATTTTGTGAAACTTTATCAAGCCTCTCTTAAAAGAAATGATGATAATGTGGAGGCGAACTTGACCTTTCGAAATGATGATAATGAAGCAACTCCCTCAAATAAATATGATGATATTGAGGCAAATCTTGCATATAAATATGATGATTTTGAAGGCCTCCAAATATTACTCGTTTGGAAGCTGAAGACTTTTATGAGAATATTGATTGAATAACTCATCTTTTAATTGGGAAAAATTATGAAAAATAATAATAATTTTCTATTATGTTTACTACTATGTTGTTTTTCTTAAATGTTTTTCTTAAGACATTAAGTCTTATTAATTTCTATAATTTTAAGTATAATTTCTTAAAGTTTCTTATGTTGTTGGTTTTTCATGTTCTTATTATATCTTTTATTTTTATGAAGAATATGGAAATTTTCTCAGTCTTCAGTTGGATCCAAAATCAATCATGATGATATATGTCTTATAGATAGTGCCACAACACATACAATTTTAAGAGATAAGAAATACTTTTCTTATTTAATTATGAAAAAAGCTAATGTGAATACAATATCTGGTAGTACAAAATTAATAGAAGGCTCTGGAAAAGTTAACTTAGTACTTATCGGAGGAACAAATTTGACATTCAATGAAGCATTATATTGTAGTAAGTCTCAAAGAAACTTATTAAGTTTCAAAGACATTCGTCAAAATAACTATCATATTGAGACTACAAGTGATGAAAAGAATGAATATCTTTATATTACTACAATTATGTCGGGTAAGAAGTTTGTACTTGAAAAGTTACCCGCTCTTTCATCCGGCTTATATTACACAAGTATTAGCATGACTGAAACACGTGCCATAGTACACAAAATATTTACTAAATCAAATGATTTTATTATTTGGCATGACCGGTTGGGCCATTTCGATTCCAATATGATGCGCAAAATAATAGAGAGTTCACATGGACACTCTTTGAAGAACCATAAAATTCTTCAATTTAAGAAATTCTCTTGTGCTGCATGTTCTCAAGGCAAATTGATTACTAGACCATCAGTAATCAAAGTGGGAATTGAATCTCCAGCATTTCTAGAACGTATACAGGGTGATATATATGGGTCCATTCACCCATCATGTGGACCATTTAAATATTATATGGTTTTAATAGATGCATCTACAAGATGGTCACATGTGTGCTTATTATCAACGCGCAATATGGCGTTTGCAAGGTTACTTGCTCAGATAATAAAGTTAAGAGCACAATTTCGAGATTATACAATTATGAAAATTCATCTTGATAATGCTGGTGAATTTACATCCCAAACTTTTAATGATTATTGTATATCAACTGGGATAATAGTTGAGCATCCAGTTGCTCATGTTCATACTCAAAATGGTCTAGCGGAATCATTGATTAAACATCTTCAATTAATTGTTAGACCAATGCTCATGAGAACAAAACTTCCCATTTCATTATGGGATCATGCTATTTTACATGCAGCAAGTCTTGTACGGATCAGACCGACAAGTTATCATAAAATCTCCCCATTACAATTGACTTTTGATCATGAGCCAAACATTTCCCATCTAAGAGTATTTGGATGTGCGGTATATGTTCCAATTGCTCCATCACAACGTACAAATATGGGTCCCCAAATAAGGTTGGGGATATATGTTGGGTATGAATCTCCTTCGATTATAAAATATTTGGAACCTATGACTGAAGATTTATTTACGGCAAGATTTTCTGATTGCCATTTTGATGAATTAGTATACCAGTATTAGGGGGAGAAAATAAGCAACTGAAAAAGAAAATAGATTGGAATGCATTATCACTATCTCATTTAGATCCTCGTAAAAATAAATGTGAACAAGAGGTTCAAAAGATAACCCATTTATAAAATATTGCAAATCAACTGCCAGATGCATTCACTGACCTATCAAGAGTTACTAAATCTCATATTCAGTTGCTAATGCTCCAATTCGAGTTGAAGTTTCGATAGGACAATTAATTAATACAAATGAGTATAGACCATGCCTAAAACGTGGTAGACCAATCGGTTTCAAAGATAAAAATCCTTGTTTTATCGAAAATTTAACCTTTTATAAGAGTTTTCGGTTTTTTAGAGTCGCCACTTAATTTTTGAAGAAAAATCAAGAAAACTATTGTTTTCAAATAACTTAACAGAGAAAATTGCTTGAAAACATTTAAAGGGTTCGGAGATTCAAATTAATGTTTTAGGAAGGTGTTAGGCACCTAAAACATCCGTCTAAAACGGTTTTCCAGCAACTAACAAATTTGGCTAAAACTTTGCTTTTATCTTGACTTGAATAAAATATTTAGAAGTAGAGAGTTGAAATACTAACTTATTTTTAGGTCATTTAATTTTGCAAAATTTATTTTAATTTTGAGTTGATAAAAACATTTACGACATTCGCGGGGATTCAGATTTTTCTAACTTTTAAAATTAACGACAAGTATGCAAACAAATAAGCAAATAAAGTAAAAGAGAGAAATAAAGAGAGAGAGGGAAAGAGAATTGGGTCCAAAATCGGGTTCTCTGTCCGCCTTGACCGATTTTTGGACCCACCTGTTTTGGATTTTTGATCCATTTCCTTTCGTACCTGTCCTAGACTAAGCAAATAGTTAATACTAAATAAATACAGTAAAGTAAAAGACGACAAGGGCTAATGCCTTAAAATAGATACAATACGAAAATGCAAAATATAAAACGGGTCTTCTAATTCATCTTTTCCGACTTTCTTCAATTCTTTAAATCCGGGGACCCTTCCATCGGCTTAATAGGTTGACTAGAAAAGAGGAACTTTGAGCCTTTACGGCTCTTCTCATGGAATGCAAAGGAGAGGGTGAGAGTTCACGTTGAAACTCGAACGAATTTTACATGCAATGAAAAGCAAAAATAAAAATTAGCACTTAAAAATAATATGTCTAAATCATATCTTAAAGAAGATTAAACGATTTTAAAGTAATGAATGTACCTAAGCAGATTGCAACTTAACATCTAAAGTCAAAATGAGTAAATAAATAAATAGATTGGATAAGAGAAGGCAATGATGCCGTTAATTTTATCTAAAAGTACACATAATAGAGAAGCAGTAATATCCAAAATATGTAATAATCTTAGAATTAAATATAACAATGATGCATGAATAACTAAATAAATATTTTAGACCATGATGTAAAACAAAATCAATTTGCTACGGCAAATTAATACACACATAGAAGTATGACAGTAATAGCAACTAAACGTTAATACTAATTAAATTTAAGATCCAAATAGTTAGCAAATTGGGTAATTGACAAATTATATATATGTATACATATATGCATATAAAAAAAAAATAAAAAAAAAATAAAAATAAATAAATAAATAAATAAATAAATAAATAAATAAATAATAATAAATAAATAAATAAATAAATAAATAAATAAATAAATAATGAATAAATGAATAAATAAATAAATAAATAAAAAATTAAAAAATTACCTGATTCTGGGCAGCGAACCGAGACTACGAGTTTGACGGAGACGATTCCACCACCTCTCCAAACTCAAACAGCCGCAAAAATATTTTATAAATATTAAACTATGGAACCAAGAATTCCCGAAAATTTCTGGGTACTCTTTGGTATCCTCCTTTTTTTTCTTCCCTTTTTTTTCTCCCATCTTTGGTGCAATGAAGAGGGGCTTATATAGGACCAATTTTTAGTTCAAAATAGATGTAGAAGCGATGTGGGACAAATGCAAAGTCCAAAATTTTCTATTTGAATGGTTTAAAGCAATTGATTAATAGGATGAATTCACATAAATTAATTTAGCGAGCTTCTTAATCTTAACAAAAAATAAAATAATTAATTTAATCGTAAACTTCCTAAATTTATAAAAACCAATTATTTTAAATTGTTTGAGGATTTAAGAAGCTCATGAATTAATTCCTACAGGGGAGGGTCAAAATTGGGTGTCAACAATCCTCGAAAAAGGAAAGGAGCTAACGATCAAGATGATCATAATATGAAAGAACCTGCTCAAGAAGATCAAAGAGACATAATAATTGATGAAACCTTGAAAGAGATTCAGACGCCTGAAAATAATGAAGAATCTCAATAAACTGTCTGATCAAGAAAAATATGAAATCGAAATGATATAATTGTCGATGATAATTTTGCTTATAATGTTGCTATAGAAATAATGCAACAAAATGAGAATCTTGAACCAAAATCTGTTGAGGAATGTAGACAGAGAAATGATTGGACAAAATGGAAAGATGCAATTCAAGTTGAATTAGCTTCGCTTGAAAGACGCAAAGTTTTCAGATCGATAGTCCGAACACCTGAAGATATAAATCCAGTGGGGTACAAATGTTTTTTTTTTGCAAAAACGAAATGAGAAAAATAAAGTCGTAAGAAATAAGGCACAACTAGTGGCACAAGGATTTTTGCAAAGACCTGGTATTGATTATATGGAGACATTCTCCTGTGGTGAACGCAATCACGTTCAGGTATCTTATTAATCTGGCAGTTCATGAAAAACTTGACATGCATCTGATGGATGTCGTTACAGCCTATTTATATGGCTCACTAGACAACGATATTTTTATGAAAATTTCTGAAGGATTAAAAATGCCTGAAGTATATAAAGATTCCCAGGAAAATTGTTCAATAAAACTTCAAAAATCTTTATACGGATTGAAACAATTAGGACGCATGTGGTATAATCGCCTTAGCGAATACCTATTAAAGGAAGGGTATAAGAATGACCCAATTTGTCCTTGTGTATTCATTAAAAGGTCAGGATCTGAATTTTTCATTATAGCTGTATATGTTGATGACTTGAATATCATTGGAACTCGCGAAGAGCTTTCAAAGGCAGTAGAATGTTTGAAAAAGGAATTTGAAATGAAAGACCTTGAAAAGATAAAATTTTGTCTTGGTCTACAAATTGAATATTTTAAAAATGGAGTATTTATTCATCAATCAACATATACTAAGAATATTTTAAAGAGATTTTACATGGATAAAGCACATCCATTAAGTACCCCAATGATTGTGAGATCACTTGATATTAATAAAGATCCATTTCGACCTCATGAGAATGACGAAGAACTTGTTGGTTCTGAAATACCATATCTTAGTGCAATTGGTTCATTGATGTATCTTGCTAGTAATTCTCGACCATATATATCTTTTTCTGTAAATTTATTAGTTAGATTTAGTTCCTCCCCAACTCGAAGACACTGAAATGGTATTAAACATATATTTAGATACCTTCAAGGGACCATCGATATGGGATTATTTTATTCAAAAAAATTCGATTCACAATTACTTGGCTATGAAGATAAAAGGATATTTGTCTGCCCCACACAAAGGTCGATCTCAGACAGGTTACTTATTTACATATGGAGGTATATCTATATCATGACGTTCAACAAAACAGACTATGATTGCTACTTCTTCAAATCATGCAAAGTTAATATCCATACATGAAGCAAGTCGAGAATGCGTGTGCTTGAGATCAATAACTCGACACATTCGGGAAACATGTGGTCTTCCCTTAAAAGGAGACATCCCAACAATCTTATTTGAAGACAATGTTGTGTGTATAGCTCAACTAAGAGGAGGATACATAAAAGGAGATAGAACAAAACATATTTCACCAAAATTCTTCTTTACTCACGATCTTCAAAAGAAGGGAGAAATAGATGTTCAACAAGTTCGTTCTAGTAATAATTTAGCAGATATATTCACCAAGGCATTACCAACTTCAATCTTTGAGAAACTGAGATACAAGATCAAATGCGTCATCTTCAAGATATTAAGTAATGTGTTAATCAGGGGGAGTAAATACGTGTTGCACTCTTTTTCCCTTAACCAAGGTTTTATCCACTGATTTTCCTGGTAAGATTTTTAAATGAGACAACAAATACTACGTATTACAAATAACTATGAATTTTTTTTTGTACATAAATGTCACGCCCCGAGCTACCCTCGAAACGCGGACAAGGAACCTAGGACCACAAGTGATCCCAAGCTAACCCTGCTGGCATGATCCTGAGCATACTAAACATAATAAACTATTGCGGAAGCTAAATCATACTTAAAATGAAAAGATGGGGAATACCCATATTCTATAACTGAGATATTTGAAAACAATGAGTTTAATACAAAAGAAATATTAACTCAATACTAAGCTGAATCTAACTATGTCTGAAAATAGCCTCTAAACTGGACTAGAAATACTGGGACAAGCCCCAGCTAAATCTAGAAAAAATTGAAACTAAATGACTAAAGATTAAAATGGAACTCATGACTGTTGTCCTCGGAGAATGAGGACTCACCACTGAATTTGCTGATATGGAGATCGAGAAATCGATCTATGTGTTGACGCCCAATTTTGACTCTCCCCAATAATAACTAATCGACGAGCTTCCTAATTTTAAATGATTTAGAATAATTAGTTTTATAAAATTCAAAATATTTTTCAAGTTTATTTTAAATAGTTTGGTCACTTTTATAATTTTTAGATAATATATATATTTTACATATATGTATATGATTAGTATTTTTTATGATTATTCAAAAAATATCTCAAAAATAGTTTAATTTTTAGTAAGAATTCTATTAAATTAGTTTAGTTTAAATTATGGTTATATTTTTTTTTAATCACCATTTTACAATTTTATTAATCTTAAGAAGCTCGTTAATTAATTATATTAATTCGTCTCTTTCTAAAATTCTAGTTTAGTTGACCAATTACAAGTCGGCTAAATTAGTGATATTCTAAAAGACTTTTTTTTTTGGGGGGGGGGCACTTGTTAGTCAATTCCCAAATCAGCAGCAAAAGCTAAAGTCAGCCCAACAATTTCCATGAAAACTTTTGACCCCGCCCACTCTTTAATTTTCAGCCCACACCTTTTGCAAAGGACCCGATCCCCAGGCCCAACATTATCAATTTTCCAGCCCCAGTCCAATTCCCTTTTTTACTCAGGCCCAATTCCAATCAACAGCAACCCACCTCTTGATCCGACCCGGCCTCTTTCTTCATCCCCTCCATCGACTCAAAGACGGGTACAATTTCCAGAAGCGAAGTCGACAACAGCAACATCAGCGCGTCTACAACAAATCCAACGATACCCTCCGCGCGTGGGCAACACAACGCGTCCCAACGTCTCTATCTTCTTTTCTGCCCTCTCCAACTTTACCCGTACAACACCCATGCCAGACGCGTTTCGTCCTTGACAAGGTGGGATGACTACACGTCGCCCGCCTAGTACGAAGAAGCGATCTCAACCCTCCACCTCGCCTGCTATCTGTTCAAAATCACTCAGAATCAAAGGATATTCGGTTTTTGGGGATAAGATTTAGGTTTTTGAATTCGAAATGGGCCTGGGGAGGTCCGAATTTCATTCGGCTCTTCCCCAAAAATTGGAGCCCTAACCGACCAATATATAAGGTCTCTTCTTGTTAAAAAAAGGGGGGGAATGCTTAAGAGTTAGGTGACCGAAAACTACAAATTTTTATTCACTTCTTCTGCCGATTTCACGGCTGCTTTGCACATCGAATTTCTTCGAGAGTTTTTGTTTCGTGGTGGAAGGATCGTAGCCATCGGCTTGTTGTCTTTGTTTGCTGCATTAAAAAAGGTAATACCCCCCTTCGATTCACTCATTGGTTGTAGTTCCCAAAGCGGTTTTTCTTTCTTTCTTGGTGTTTCAGTAGTTAGTATTGATATACCTTGTCTATGATTGCATTATGGTTGCTCTGTTGTCTACTAAAATGAGTATCATTTTTTTTGTTTCGTTATTCACTGTCTAGGCTCATTGCTTAATTGTTGGTTTTCTTTAAAGCAGTCCGCTATCTCTCTTGCTGCCTGCTAGTCATTGTTGGGGAAATATGATTTCATTTTGGTGTTGCTGTAGCCTAATATGATTATATAAAGTCTGTTGTTATGTTAGGTTGGTTTATTCGAATTAGCTCTTTGTTTCGAATCTTTTTGTTACATCTGTTACCATTTTACTTAGTTATTCTGTTGAATCATTATCTAGCAATGGTTTATATTTCCATTCCTCTGAAATCAGTATGTCAGCTATAGCATCTTAGAACCCAGATTGGGTACTAGTTTAAACTCAACTCGAGGAAAGGAATTAGTGATGGATTTCTGAGTTCTTTATTTTATTCCTCCTCCGTGGTTTGAACTTGTTATGCTTATATTTTACGCTATCTGATGTTCTAGCCTTGCATGTTAAGCTCCGCATAGGTTTTGTGTCATTTTCGTTTCTGTTAAAGAAAATATATATGAATGAATTGATTTTCCTACACAGTAGAGTCTTTCCCACAACCCTTGTGTGAGTTCCCTATGTTGAGCATTATTTGTTGCAGCCTCTTATTGAATCCTTGAGTATCTTAACAGGATGCATTGTTTTTTTTCTAAGTGATTTCTTTGTCTACTTGTGATGCCGTCTACAACTTTGTCCTCTCATGCTTAGTTTACGCTCCTCCGTGTCTTATCTTAGTGTTAGCCTTCAAACCGCAAAGAGTTTTCCTTCCTTGTTTTCTGTTTCACTAAAATTAGAGTCAACACTTATGAATTTTATTTACCATAATATCATTGTTTATCATGCTAATTTGGTTATTGTATACGTGATTTGTGGAGTCATAATATCAAACAGATGTCGGTTGATTATAGATTTGCCTCTTTATTTGACTAGCTTATGTGTTGGATTAGTAATAAATCTCTCTCTCTTATTTATTATTATTTCTTATTTGTCATGGTTTGATATTATTTTGGTCTCATGTGGTTAACAATGAACATGATATCGGTTTTTTATGTGTTCCCGTAGATTTCTTTCGATAAATTTAATACCCTCTTAGAGTAAGACTCTTAGCTTCATCTAAACAAGTTATTTACTAATTCATTTGTCCTTTGTTGCATGAAAATTCGTCCGAGTTCACCACGAACTCCCATAGTCTCCATTTTTTTCCTTGCATTTCGAGAGGCCATAAAAGGCCCCAAATCTCGATATTCGAGTCAATCCGTCAAATTTGAGGGATAAATCCACGAGATTGACGTACATATTTCGAGGATGAAGGATCCAAAGCTAGTCGGAAGAATCGAAGAAGCGGGATTAGAAGACCCTTTATTTTTATTTCTTTTTTTTATTTGTAATGGGCTTAAGCTTTTTTTTTTTTTTTTTTTTTTTTTTTTTTACTTTTTCTGTATTCACTTTGTATAATTATTTGCTTAGTCTAGGACAGGTACGAAAGAAAGAAAAATGGGTCAAAAACCCGAAACAGGTGGGTCCAAAATTTCGGTCAAGGCGAACAGAACCCGGATTTGGACCCAAATCTCTCTCCCTATCTCTTTATATGCTTTTAATTATTTATCTGCTTTATTTGTCGTTAATTTTAAAGCTAGAAAAATTCAAATCCCCGCAAAACGCCTTAAATGTTTTATCGACTAAAACTGATAAGTTTTGCAAATAATTCACTTAGGTAAATTTTCACTTTCGAAAACAACCTTAAATGATTTTGGCTTTTGTTTTTTCCAACAAACTCTAAAGAATATCTTATCGCAATTGTAACCCTTAGCCAAAAAAATAGTTGTTGGACAACCGCAAGTTAGCGGACGTCTTAGGCGCTTTTAAACCTTCCTAAGACGTTAATAGGAATCCCCGAATCCCTTTAAATATTTTCAAATGATTTTTCTGTTAAGTCTTTTGGAAATATTAGTTTTCTTGATTTTTCTCAAAAATTAAGTGGCGACTCTAAAAAAGTCGAAAACTTCTCATAAAAAATATTTTTTGATAAAACAGAAATGGCGACTTCCGCTGGGGATTAGGAGGATTCTAACCTTAAAACTAACGTATTTTGGCTATGTGAGTTAACTGTTTATCTGTTTATTTATTGGTTTATTGAACTGTTGCATTCATGGCATATCATAACTCCGTCAAACGACAATTATTCTTTTTTTCACTAAAGGATGATTATGCGGGTTCGCAGTCGTTCATTAACCAAAGATCTTCTCGGGGCACCCTGACGAGTGTAGTTGGCTACTTGATAGTCAACGATCGTTAACTGTCCCAGCCCAAGTAGTCCGCTTGGGTTACCCTTTCCACTCTAAATACAACCCACTCTTAGTTAAACTAAGATAGAGCGAAACCCAATCCCGAAAATAGCGCATTGGCCTAAGACGACCCAACACCCAAGGAGTGTTGGGCCCATTAGAAAGACCACCTTGAGTCCAAAGAGCCCACGGCTCGATAGGACGATCATATCTGTGTGTTCTGAAGGATGTATTGCGTGTTTAAATATTTGTTGTATCATGGGGGGTGGCAATTAACTAGTTGTATGTTTTTGTAGATGTCGAGTCAATTCCTCCATTTCAACATGGTCACCAAGACACCCGACATTTCCGTGTATGGTGGGATAACCTCATAGATTGTCAAAAGAGAGAAATATCGATTCACCTGGGTCACTTACCTTCGATAATGGATTTCAAGGTTTGGCCCACGTTTATCGAGGTTATCACTCGGTTTTGGGATGATAAAAGGATGGTCTTTCGATTTGGAGATGTCGAAATAACACCGACATTGGAGGAAATTAAAGATTGTATAGACTCTATTGGGACGTGTGGTAAAAGGAAAAAATGTCCCGATCATCACATCCTTCTACCAGATAGGCCAACTGCCGGAGAATTGAGAGACATATTGTTACTAGTAAGAGCTAATTGGTTGGAAACCCATGATATACCGTTAATGAGATTCTTCGAAAGATGGGGGCATGATAGCTATTTCGATCAATTTCCAAACGAATTCCACGATCACAGTACTTGGAGGCAAACTCAAGTCATTGCATTCTCCACATGCCTTTTAGGAACTATGGTGTTCCCAAAAGATGAAGGAAAGAATATCGACACCCGGGTCGTGATGGTAGTGGACGCCATTTTCAGAGGGATAGGCAAGAAACAAGAAGAAAAGAAATACTATAGTTTGGCCCCAATCATTTTGGCCGATATTTATCGATCTTTGAGTTTGTGCAAGAACGGATTTCCGTTTTTCCAAGGTTGCAACATTCTACTTCAATGGTGGATGACTGAAATCTCTGCAAAAGGGACGGCGCCCGATCACAAGAGTTGGCCAAGCCAAGCCAGACGAGTCCCCTTGATAATTATGAATTCTACCTAAGCATCCGGAGATTCCCAATTCATACCACCAGGGGAGCGTGGGCAAGGGTATTTTATGATTTGAAAGAAGGAGATATACAATGGATGTTGCCGAACTTCAAGTCTGAGAGGATAGCAGCACAAGGGGCCAAACTTCCATTTTTAGTCCTTCCCGGCATCAGAGGATTACGGCCCTACAACCCAGCTAGGGTGATGCGGCAATTTGGTAGAACACAAATCACACCCGTCCAAGGGGATGCTAGCTCTTTTATTGTCGATTACAGCGAGAGCGGGAAAATACCTTTCGCCAAGATCATCCTTCAAGAGTGGGCTGGACGTGTCAACATGAAATGGGATATGGCTGAAAACAGATATGAAGCTGGGTATGTTGACGAATACAAGACATGGTTGCAGAATGATCTGTGTGGTGTAGTGAATCCAACACCGCGCGCAGGTCGAGAAATTGAAGACGTACAGACAAGGCTTCAAATCCATGCATATCATTTTCAGCAAGAATGGGACCGAAGGGAGCAAGAATTTCAGCAAAGGGAGCAGGATTTTCAGAAAAGGGAGCAGGAATTTCAGAAAAGGGAACAAGAATTTCAGCAAAAGGAGCAAGAATACAAGTTCCGAGAGTTAGAAAATCAGAGGGTTTTGGCTGGGACGTCACAAGAGTTAACTGATACAAGGACTTGTCTGATGCGTTTGGATGCGGTCCTGGACGAGCAGATGAACACTCTACAAGTCGTACCAACATCTTCCAAAGCTGCGTTCGCTGAGCCGTACGTGTTCACAAGCAAGTGCATTATCCGCGAAGAAGTAAAGAAAGCCAGAAGAGGAGCAGAGCCATCAACCTTCTAACTCCCCTGCGTGGGATTGTTTTCTATCTGTATTCGCATTATATCCCCCTCCCTGAAAATGTACCCCGTTTTGATTGAAGTTATGTAACGAACGTTATAATTTTAATTAAAGTTATTTTGGGGGTGCAACAATATGTTTCAAATGATGCAATACATCCTTCAGATTCGCTAGGCCTACCCTTGGCACAAAAGGGTCACATGCATGGTTAGGACGCGATATATGTGCTATTTAACTGCTTATGTGTTGTGTTGCTGTGAATGAGGATATCGAAAACCCACTCTTTTTCAGAAATTTCCAAAAAATACAAACAAGTCACTGTTACAAAAATTGTCCGACCAAAATTTCCCGAGTCTTAAGTTTCTCACTCAAAAGACATCTCTCATACGACAAATCCTAAACATTACTCTATTGTCTCAGGAAAAGCAAATCACTTATGGATAAGGGTAAGAATATCCAGATGAGGCTCACTGGAGAGGAGTTACAAAGAAAGATAGAACAAATCACACGAAAGATTCAAGAGGTCAGAGAGGAGGGGCTTAGGGTCGAAGTTGCCACGTCAGTCTACAAAGCTGCGACTGCGACACTGGACGAAGAATTGATGTCAAAAGAAAAGAGGAAGAAAAGTATTGAGGAAGAAAAAGAGGATCTAAGCCAAAAATTGGACATGCTTCGATTACAGATTCAAGAAAGAGAGGCAAGAGAAGCGGAGATAGATTCGGAAACCGCGAGTCTGTTGGCCAAAAATGTGTCACTAGATGAAGAACTGAAAGCGGAAATGACGGAATTCATCGCTATGAAGAAAGGATGTCGGCATTAAGGAAGAAGAACAAGGCGTTCCACCATGACATGATAGACAAACTTCAGAAAATGCGCGGAAAATACTCTATCCGTGAGCAAGGGGCAATAGTGGTCCCGACAACGCTCACCCCGAATTGACTGAGGAGGACGACGGTGAGGAAATCGTCTACAAGCCTCCATTTCTGGGTCGTCTGAAAGGAAGAGAGTGACGCTGCAACAAGAAGAGAAATGACTAACGTGTCATCATCATGTTATCTTTTAAGAATTCCAATGTTGTCTTTCAATTTCCTTGTAACCGTAATGAAAGAATGAATGAAAATATTTTATCCCGAACTCGAACTACGTTGGGCCTGAATTCTCCTTGAGAGATACGTAGGCAGCCTTCCAAGGCCCGGCCCCTATCTTTTAAAATTTTCATTCTTCCTTTTCATATTACAAGAGGATACAAAGATCAGATCAACGGACGTCAGAAGCAACTGCAAGAAGACCTTAGCTCAACGCGATTTGGCCTTTCTGAGACAGTGTCAAACTAAAAGAGCAAGCAAATTCCTGCTTGTAAAAAAAAAAAAAAAAAAAAAAATGTTTTCGTCCTTACTCGTGGGTTAAAGATATCCTCAAACAAAGCAACTTGTGTGTTTTCTGCTCTCTATGTGATATTATGTGTTTGTATTCTGAGTCCAAACTAACAAATCTGCCTTTGAGTTGTTTTCCTCCTCAGGTATTTTGAACTGATCTGTGTCGATTAAGCTGGCAGATCATCCTTACTTCACCAGATCAAAAGGTCCCGCAGATTCCTTCCCAGGCAAAGTTCTGACAGAGGAAAGGCAGTTATGGGGATAATAATGAAGAAGTGAGTCTTACTGACGTTGTGGTGGCTCAACCCACCGTAGCAGAACAGAATGAATTGATTATGCAGCTGATGCAGCAAATTGCGGAGATGAGGTGAAATGCAACGGAGACAGATCTGCCTCCACCTGGATTTGCTTCTAACGCCACTGACGGAAGACCTCCAATCTACTTCCCTTCCTCAAATATGGATCCAACTCAGAATCAGCCTCTACACCTGTCATAATCCGTCTGTGATAGACTAACTACCCAAAACCCCAATACGCTTCTGTATCTTACCAAACTCCATCGCCTCTTCCAAATAACCACCCTCAAATGCCACCCCATCCTCAGAATACTCAAACCGCCCACCGCCACAGAATCAAAACCAAAATCAAAATCAAACTGCCTTCAATCCCCAAACACCTCATCACCATTTAAATCAGAACACCAATCCTCAGGCTTACCCACAGAACTACCAGACCGCCCAAAATGTTCCAAGTCCCTCTATAGCCCCCCCTCCCAAAAAGAGCCACCTTCCAAGTTCCCGTTCCTGCCGAGCACGAGGTGCACGGTTCTGAGTTGGATCACTATGAAGAACAGGAAAGAGAATGGAAGGCAAAGGAGGATGCGAAGATCGATATAAAAGAGGAAATTAAAAGGGCTATGAAAGAGCTACAATGCATCCCAGACGTCGTGGGACTCAGTTACGAAGAGTTGTGCATCCACCCAGATTTGAACCTTCCCGAAGGGTTCAAAATTCCGAAGTTTGACACCTTCGGGGAGTAGGCAACCCCATGGCTCATCTAAGAGCATATTGTGACCAGCTCGTGGGAGTTGGCAGGGATGAGGCCTTGTTGATGCGGCTTTTCAGCCGAAGTCTATGTGGGGAGGCCCTCGAGTGGTTTACGTCACACGAAACCAGGCAGTGGCCCAGTTGGAATGCGCTGGCCAAAGACTTCATTGACCGATTTGCATACAATGTTGAGATAGTTCCCGATCGATATTCTCTAGAGAAGATGAAGCAGAAACCAACTGAAAGCTATAGGGAGTTTGCCTATAGATGGAGGAAGGAAGCAGCAAGAGTAAGGCCGCCCATGACAGAGAAAGAGATTGTGGAAGTGTTCGTGCGGGTGCAGGAGCCGAATACTACGACAGAATCATGTTGCTAGTCGGAGCTAAATTCGCCGAATAGTCAAAGTTGGTGAGACTATCGAAGACGGTTTGAAATCGGGAAGATAGCCCGTGTATCCGCATCACCTGGATCTTCAGGATTGATGAAGAAGAAAAGAGAGGAAGTTGCCGCTGTCTCGTATGGGGGAAGAAAAACCCCAGAAACTCGTCACATTCCCAAGATCGTTCCAGGCCTTCCCCAAAATCTCACCAAGCCTACTACCCGCAATCCAATCATCCCAATAACCATAATACTACCCCACCTATCCAAACGCTCAAGTTCCGTTGTACCAGAGTCCACCCCTTAATCTCCAAAATCTTTCCCCCATATACCCAAATTACCCTCAACCTTACCAGATTCCATCCCCTTATCAGAATATTGCTCCCAACTGTGCAAATGTACAGTCGAGCTACCGAGCACCATCACCCGTTTATCAAGTCCAAGCTCCATTATATCAAAACCCTCTTCCGAATTACCAAGCTCCATCGCCAAATTATCAAACAAACCCTTATCCTAGAAGCCAAGCTCCTCGTCCGAATACCCGAAATTATCAGCAGGTGCCTCCCCCTCAGCAAAGTGGTTATGACCCTTCCCGACCCAGATTTGAAAAAAGGCCCCCAAGGAACTTCACTGCACTTGCTGAAAGCCGGACCAAACTATTTGAGAGACTAGCCGCGGCTGGATACATCCACCCTGTGGGTCCCAAGCCCGTGGATGTCAATTCAAAGTTCTACAAGCCAGATCAAAGATGTGCTTATCATTCCAACAGTGTTGGACATGACACGGAAGATTGTATCAACCTTAAGCATAAAATCCAGGATCTGATCGATCAGGAGGTAGTTTCTCTCCAACCGGCGGCACCAAATGTCAACACAAACCCGTTGCCGAATCATGGAGGTGGCAATGTTAATATGATTGAAACGGACGAAGACGGGTGTGGCACAAAGATGATTACCCCATTGTGCATGAGGACTTGGAAAGGGCTGTCGCTTCTTTAAGCGTCAAAGAAAGAAGAGAGTTCGTTATTTTGACACCTACAAAGGCTGTTGCCTTGGTGCCGTCAGAAACTCTCGTCAAACCTAAGTTTGTTATTGAAACCGCTGCTGCTCAAGGCATGACCAGGTCTGGAAGGTGTTACACTCCTGACGAGCTTGCTCTCGGAGGACAGAAGAAGGACCAGGCTAAGAGGCCGATAAGCGAGGAGAAGCGGAAGAATTCTGGAGAAGGATGCAACCAAAGGATTATTCCATCGTCAAACATTTAGAGAAGACCCGGCTCAGATCTCCGTGTGGGCCCTGTTGATGAGTTCTCAATCACATAGGCGGGCCTTAATGAAAGCTCTCGATGACACATACGTACCCTCAGGTACAAGTAGTGATAACGTGGCTGCCATGATTCATCAAGTTATTCGAGGGCACCGAATCAGCTTTTGTGACGATGAGCTGCCTATTGAAGGGAGGTCACATAACAAGGCGCTACACATCACTGTGATATGTCGTGAGAAGGTCATAAATCGTGTCTTGGTAGATGACGGATCCGGCTTAAATATTTGTCCATTGTCGACACTGAAGCAGTTACGTTTTGACTTGGGAAAGTTGGAGCAAAACCAAGTCAACGTAAGGGCTTTTGATGGGGTCCAAAGAGATACCTTGGGAGCGGTAAATCTGGTCATCCAAGTGGGTCCGGCAGAGTTCAGCACACAGTTCCAAGTCTTAGATATTGATACAAGTTACAACCTTCTTCTGGGAAGGCCTTTCATTCATATGGCTGGAGCTGTGCCTTCTACTTTGCATCAGATGATGAAGCTCGTTTGGAGAAATGAAGAGTTGGTTATTCATGGTGAAGGGAATCGCTCTGGTAGACAGGCGCCGATTATTGATGAAGTGTCTCGGGGTACCGATTTCTATACAGTGGAGCTGGTAAATGCCACTGGTGAGGATTTGGCCCCACAGCCTCATATGCCTGCCGTGTATAAGATGATAGCCACTGTGATGCTGCAGAATGGTTTTGAACCAGGTGTTGGATTGGGAAGAAATTCCCAAGGACTTATTGAGCCTGTTCCGGTCCCCGTCAAAGGAGCTAGATATGGTTTGGGGTACGTCCCCACAGATGATGATTTGAAGCTGAAAAAGAAGAATGATCAAGCATTAGCTAAACCAATCCCTCATCTATATCAATCATTCCCAGTTCGTGAGCATGCAGAGGAGGAGAACCTGGGGGAAGGAATCTGTGGCCTTTTTGAAGAGATAGATGCTATTATTGAAGAAGAGGTCGAGCTGACAGGATTCCGTGATGCTGAGCCCGGAGAGACGCTGCAGAACTGGACCTCCACGCCCGTCCTGGTCTCCCGAACTCCTTGGTAGAAGGGCATCGTTTTATGCATGTTTTAATCGGTGGTAGTCCGGAAGAGGCCCGAGACCCACCATTTTGCATTTTAACTATTTGAACTTTAAATTCCCGTCGTGATATTCAAAAAGGCAATATGGCTCTGCCATGGCCAAAGTTTGCATTGTTTTTCAATTTTTATGAAAGCCTCTTTTATTTTTTAATTTGGTTTATTTAATCATCTGTCATGCTTTGATTTTCTAACTTCGTTTATTTATGGTTTCAGTAAGGTAAATTTTAAACCTGCCAATGTCATGTCATGTCACGAGCTGAATGAACAAAATGAGGCAGGTGATGATGAGGTTGATGATTACGGAGAGGAAAGTGAGGAACCAGAGTATGTTGCCAAGGAATTTCGTCAGTTTGAAAATCAGTATAAACCAAATTTAGAAGAAGCTGAGACGGTAAACCTGGGCAACCAAGAGTGTGTCAAAGAGGTTAAAATCAGTATTCACTTGAGTGAGGATCAAAGGAAAGGACTGATTCACTGGCTTGATGAGTACATTGATGTGTTCGTTTGGGAAGTCAGTGACATGCAAGGGTTGAGTACCGATGTGGTGTCTCACAAATTACCGATTAATCCAGGGTTTGAGCCGGTGAAGCAAAAAACTCGGAAGTTCAAGCCTGAGTTGAGTTTAAAGATTAAAGAAGAGATCACCAAGCAGATTGAGTCTCGGCTAGTAGAAGTGACTCAATACCCAACATGGTTGGCGAATGTTGTTCCGGTCGCCAAAAAAGACGGGAAAATCAGAATTTGTGTCGACTACAGAGATCTCAACAAAGCTAGCCCTAAGGATAACTTTCCGTTGCCAAATATTCATATTTTGATCGATAACTGTGCTAGCATGAAATGCAGTCATTTGTGGATTGTTATGCAGGTTATCATCAGATTTTGATGGATGAGGAAGATGCAGAAAAGACAGCTTTTATTACACCGTGGGGTGTATATCACTACAGAGTGATGCCATTTGGCCTCAAGAATGCTGGTGCTACCTATATGAGGGCTATGACGACCATATTTCATGACATGATTCATAAGGAGATTGAGGTATATGTAGATGACGTCATAATCAAGTCCCGCGAGAGTTCGGACCACCTGATGCATTTGAAGAAGTTCTTTGATCGTTTGCGCCGTTACAACTTGAAATTAAATCCCGCCAAATGTGCTTTTGGAGTTCCAGCCGGAAAGTTGTTGGGGTTTATAGTCAGCAGAAGGGGTATCGAGCTCGATCCTTCTAAGATTAAAGCAATTCAAGAGTTACCTCCGCCGAAGACGAGAAAAGAGGTGATGAGTTTCTTAGGAGGTTGAACTACATTAGTCGATTCATAGCTCAATCAACCGTGGTGTGTGAGCCTATCTTCAAGCTGTTGAAGAAAGACGCTCCGACGAAGTGGACTGAAGAGTGTCAGACTGCTTTTGATGCTATCAAGAATATTTGTCAAATCCGCCAGTATTGGTTCCTCCGCGAGAAGGGAGTCCTTTGTTGCTATATTTGTCCGTATCAGATAGTGCATTCGGATGCGTGCTCGGTCAACACGACGAGACAGGGAAGAAGGAAAGAGCTATCTATTACATAAGCAAAAGTTTACCCATATGAGTCTCGTTACACTCTGTTGGAGAGAACATGTTGTGCTTTGACTTGGCTTGCTCAGAAATTGAGGCATTACTTGTCTTCTTACACTACATATCTCATTTCCAGAATGGACCCGTTGAAGTATATTTTCCAGAAGGCGATGCCAACGGAAATTAGCTAAATGGCAAATGTTGTTGAGTGAATTTGATATTGTGTATGTGACTCAAAGGCGATAAAGGCACAGGCCTTGGCTGATCATCTTGCAGAAATCCTGTTGACGAAGAATATGAACCGCTCAAGACTTATTTTCATGATGAAGAAGTGTCATTTGTGGGTGAAGATATTTCTGAAGCATATCCTGGTTGGAGATTATTCTTTGATGGAGCAGCAAATCACCAGGGAAAAGGTATTGGGGCGTTCTAGTGTCAGAATCTGGTCAACACTATCCCATGGCAGCTAAGCTCCGATTTAATTGCACGAACAACATGGCCGAATATGAAGCTTGTGTTCTTGGTTTGAAAATGGCCATCGACATGAATGTCTACGAGTTGCTCGTCATTGGAGATTCAGACTTGTTGATTCATCAAGTTCAAGGAGAATGGGCTGTGAAAAACCCGAAGATCATACCTTACGTACAGTATGTACAGAAGTTATGCAAGAGATTTCGTAAGATCGAGTTCAGACATACTCCCAGGATACAAAATGAGTTGGCCGATGCTCTTGCCACCATCGCTTCAATGATTAAACATCCGGATACTGACTATATTGATCCACTGGATATAGAGTTGAGAGAACATCCAGTTCATTGTTCACATGTTGAGGCAGAACCTGACGGTTTACCATGGTATTTCGATATAAAGAAATATTTGGAGTCTGGTATTTATCCAGAAGATGCTACATCCAACCAAAGGAAGTCGATACGCCGCATGGCTCTCAATTTCTTTCTAAGTGGAGAAGTCCTTTATAAGAGAACTCCAGATTTGAGTCTTCTAAGATGTGTCGATGCTGTTGAAGCCGCGAAGCTTATTGAACAAATACATGCCGGAGTGTGTGGAACGCATATGAATGGGCTCACTTTAGCACGAAAAATCCTTCGAGCCGGTTATTTCTGGATGACTATGGAGAATGATTGTTGCAAGTTTGTGCAGAAGTGTCATAAATGTCAAGTGCACGGTGATTTGATACGAGTGCCGCCTCACGAACTTAATGCTATGAGTTCACCTTGGCCGTTTGTAGCTTGGGGCATGGATGTCATCGGTCCGATAGAGCCAGCCGCTTCTAATGGACACAGATTTATCTTGGTTGCCATTGATTACTTTACCAAGTGGGTGGAAGCAGCTTCGTACAAGTCGGTCACCAAGAAAGTTGTAGCTGATTTTGTTCGCAACAATCTAATATGCAGATTTGGAGTGCCAGAATCCATCATTACTGATAACGGTGCAAATCTCAATAGTCACTGATGAGAGAGATATGTGAGCAGTTTAAGATTACTCACCGAAACTCAACCGCTTATCGTCCGCAAATGAATGGAGCTGTAGAGGCGCCAATAAGAATATCAAGAAGATTTGAGGAAAATGATTGACAATCACCGAGGTTGGCATGAGATGTTGCCATATGCTTTATTGGGTTATCGAACGACTGTCAGAACGTCGACTGGAGCTACTCCATACTTGCTAGTGTATGGAACAGAAGCAGTCATACCTGCCGAAGTTGAGATACCTCCTTGAGAATTATCCAAGAAGCTGAGCTAAGTAATGCTGAATGGGTTAGCAAGAGAATTGATCAGTTAACTTTGATCGATGAAAAGAGAATGGTTGCCGTTTGTCATGGTCATGTATCGACAAGAATGATTCGTGCTTTCACAAGAGAGTCAGAGCCAGAATTTTTGAAATCGGTCAATGGGTCCTTAAGCGCATTTTTCCTCATCAAGACGAGTACAAAGGAAAATTGCACCAAATTGGCAAGGACCCTACGTGGTTCGTAAAGTATTATCTGGAGGTGCTTGGTGTCTGTCGGAGATGGATGCACCGCGTGGCCAAAACCGATCAACTCAGATGCTGTCAAGAGTACTATGTGTGAAGATTGGTTTGCGTTTCTACTATTTCTTGTAATTGTTCATTTGCTTGTATTTGCTTTGTTTTAAAATTTTATCCCTCTTGTAATGAACTACGTCTGACCTGAATTCTCAAGAATGAGATACGTAGGCGGCCTATGTCGGCCTCGGTCACCCCTTTATCCCTTTTAAATATTTTTGTATTTGAACTACGTTCGACCTGAATTCTCAAGAATGAGATACGTAGGCGGCCTATGTCGGCCTCGGTCGATTTCTTTGTAAATTTCTTTATTTTTGTTAGCCTTGAGGGGAACTACGTTTGACCTGATTCCTGCCTCAACGGGATACGTAGGCGCCACAAGGGTTCGGTCATATCTCCCGTAAGATTTCTATTCCTCTTTACAATAGAAACTGGGACAGAATTTTTGAGAGGGACTCAAAAATTCTCAAGAAAAGATTTTTCCTCAGCAAGTCGAGACTGAAGCTACTTCAAGATTTGCAACTGGGACAGAATTTTGAGAGGATCTCAAAATTCCACGGATTTACTTACCGACATTGAAGATAAACAAAACTTGTAACTGGGACAGAAATTTTGAGGATGACCTCAAAATTTCAGCATGGGTTTATCGACAGTCTAGAGTGACTCTGAATACTCCCCATCGCATAATCAGATATACCTCCAATCAAACTCAAAGAAGTTCGCTAAGCCTGACGTGACATGACATTTGGCAGTGCCCCTTTTCAAAATATTACTTCTCAAAATTTATTTTCTAAAATATTTCTTTTATGTTTCATTTGTTTTGGCATAAATATTCTGTCTTGTCTATCAAGAGTCGGGAGATCTGGAAACAACCAGAGATAGCAGGACGAGGAGCGGACGATTGAAGAATCGACACAGATCAGTTGTTTAAAACTAACAATTTTTCTGTGGATGCAGGCTATATATTTCTGAATCAGCAATTCCTCGATCGATGAATATGGAGAAGTCAAGGGAGGAGAAAACTCTCCCAAATTAAGTTTTCCTGTACGCAGGAATTATTTATTGCTTATACCAAGACTTGGGAATATGATTTGTTTATTTCAGTCAATTTCCAACAACATGAAGTTTATAGGAACGTCCAGCTAGATTCGAAGGTGAATCAAGTGAGGAAGAGTTTACGGTTCCGTAAAGGACGTCATTTGCATCATAATGTCAGATATGATATTATACATTACCGGAGGGTCATTTATATTATTGCCGATCAAGACGATATACTATCCGGAAGTCATTTTACCATTACGTCAATTAAGACGACATGATTATCCAGAAGGCACTCAGAAGATCGCTACGTTGCTCGATTAAGCACTATCTTCATTTGGTACCAAGGATGACATCAAGATTTAATCACAAGAGGAATCATGCATCGCGGAAGATCATGCATCGCGAGTCAATATTCATGCATCGCGGAAGATCATGCATCGCGGAAGATCATGCATCGCGAGTCAATATTCATGCATCGCGGAAGAACATGCATCGCGAGTCAATATTCATGCATCGGAAGAACATGCATTGCGAGTCAATATTCATGCATCGCGAAGAACATGCATCGCGAGTCAATATTCATGCATCGCGAAGAACATGCATCGCGAGTCAATATTCATGCATCGCGGAAGACATGCATCGCGAGTCAATATCATGCATCGCGGAAGATCATGCATCGAGTTAATATCAATCATCGCAAGAAGATTTCATGCCTCACAAAATTTATACATCGCAAGAAGATTTCATACCTTGCGGAATTTATGCATCGCGAGAAGATTTCATCCCTCGCAAATTTTACATCGCAAGAAGATTTCATACCTTGCGGAATTTATGCATCGCGAGAAGATTTCATCCCTCGCAAAATTTTATACATCGCAAGAAGATTTCATACCTTGCGGAATTTATGCATCGCGAGAAGATATCTGAGGAATTTATACATCATGAGAAGATATGCATACATCGCAAGAAATCATGCACTACCATGGTAAAGCGTGCATCACAAAAGAAATATTTACCCCTCAACATCAACTGCATTCTTTTATTTTGATAAAAGTAAACTGTCGAAGACGACAACGAAGAAATATCAACACTG
>CM040623.1:69547233-69584965 GCA_022817965.1 Solanum lycopersicoides | reverse complement strand
AGAAGAGATCACCAAGCAGATTGAGTCTCGGCTAGTAGAAGTGACTCAATACCCAACATGGTTGGCGAATGTTGTTCCGGTCGCCAAAAAAGATGTGAAAATCAGAATTTGTGTCGACTACAGAGATCTCAACAAAGCTAGCCCTAAGGATAACTTCCCGTTGCCAAATATTCATATTTTGATCGATAACTGTGCTAGGCATGAAATGCAGTCATTTGTGGATTGTTATGCAGGTTATCATCAGATTTTGATGGATGAGGAAGATGCAGAAAAGACAGCTTTTATTACACCGTGGGGTGTATATCACTACAGAGTGATGCCATTTGGCCTCAAGAATGCTGGTGCTACCTATATGAGGGCTATGACTACCATATTTCATGACATGATTCATAAGGAGATTGAGGTATATGTGGATGACGTCATAATCAAGTCCCGCGAGAGTTCGGACCACTTGATGCATTTGAAGAAGTTCTTTGATCGTTTGCGTCGTTACAACTTGAAGTTAAATCCCGCCAAATGTGCTTTTGGGGTCCAGCCGGCAAGTTGTTGGGGTTTATAGTCAGCAGAAGGGGTATCGAGCTCGATCCTTCTAAGATTAAAGCAATTCAAGAGTTACCTCCGCCGAAAACGAGAAAAGAGGTGATGAGTTTCTTAGGTAGGTTGAACTACATTAGTCGATTCATAGCTCAATCAACCGTGGTGTGTGAGCCTATCTTCAAGATGTTAAAGAAAGACGCTCCGACGAAGTGGACTAAAGAGTGTCAGACTGCTTTTGATGCAATCAAGAATTATTTGTCAAATCCGCCAGTATTGGTTCCTCCGCGAGAAGGAAGTCCTTTGTTGCTATATTTATCCGTATCAGATAGTGCATTCGGATGCGTGCTCGGTCAACACGACGAGACAGGGAAGAAGGAAAGAGCTATCTATTATATAAGCAAAAAGTTTACCCCATATGAGTCTCGTTACACTTTGTTGGAGAGAACATGTTGCGCTTTGACTTGGCTTGCTCAGAAATTAAGGCATTACTTGTCTTCTTACACTACATATCTCATTTCCAGAATGGACACGTTGAAGTATATTTTCCAGAAGGCGATGCCAACCAGAAAATTAGCTAAATGGCAAATGTTGTTGAGTGAATTTGATATTGTGTATGTGACTCAAAAGGCGATAAAGGCACAGGCCTTGGCTGATCATCTTGCAGAGAATCCTGTTGACGAAGAATATGAACCGCTCAAGACTTATTTTCATGATGAAGAAGTATCATTTGTAGGTGAAGATATTTCTGAAGCATATCCTGGTTGGAGATTATTCTTTGATGGAGCAGCAAATCACCAGGGAAAAGGTATTGGGGCGGTTCTAGTGTCAGAATCTGGTCAACACTATCCCATGGCAGCTAAGCTCCGATTTAATTGCACGAACAACATGGCCGAATATGAAGCTTGTGTTCTTGGTTTGAAAATGGCCATCGACATGAATGTCTACGAGTTGCTCGTCATTGGAGATTCAGACTTGTTGATTCATCAAGTTCAAGGAGAATGGGCTGTGAAAAACCCGAAAATCATACCTTACGTACAGTATGTACAGAAGTTATGCAAGAGATTTCGTAAGATCGAGTTTAGACATACTCCCAGGATACAAAATGAGTTGGCCGATGCTCTTGCCACCATCGCTTCAATGATTAAACATCCGGATACTGACTATATTAATCCACTGGATATAGAGTTGAGAGAACATCCAGTTCATTGTTCACATGTTGAGGCAGAACCTGACGGTTTACCATGGTATTTCGATATAAAGAAATATTTGGAGTCTGGTATTTATCCAGAAGATGCTGCATCCAACCAAAGGAAGTCGATACGCCGCATGGCTCTCAATTTCTTTCTAAGTGGAGAAGTCCTTTATAAGAGAACTCCAGATTTGAGTCTTCTAAGATGTGTCGATGCTGTTGAAGCCGAGAAGCTTATTGAACAAATACATGCCGGAGTGTGTGGAACGCATATGAATGGGCTCACTTTAGCACGAAAAATCCTTCGAGCCGGTTATTTCTGGATGACTATGGAGAATGATTGTTGCAAGTTTGTGCAGAAGTGTCATAAATGTCAAGTGCATGGTGATTTGATACGAGTGCCGCCTCACGAACTTAATGCTATGAGTTCACCTTGGCCGTTTGTAGCTTGGGGCATGGATGTCATCGGTCTGATAGAGCCAGCCGCCTCTAATGGACACAGATTTATTTTGGTTGCCATTGATTATTTCACTAAGTGGGTGGAAGCAGCTTCGTACAAGTCGGTCACCAAGAAAGTTGTAGCTGATTTTGTTCGCAACAATCTAATATGCAGGTTTGGAGTGCCAGAATCCATCATTACTGATAACGGTGCAAATCTCAATAGTCACCTGATGAGAGAGATATGTGAACAGTTTAAGATTACTCACCGAAACTCGACCGCTTATCGTCCGCAAATGAATGGAGCCGTAGAAGCCGCCAATAAGAATATCAAGAAGATCCTGAGGAAAATGATTGACAATCACCGAGGTTGGCATGAGATGTTGCCATATGCTTTATTGGGTTATCGAACGACTGTCAGAACGTCGACTGGAGCTACTCCCTACTTGTTAGTGTACGGAACGGAAGCAGTCATACCCGCCGAAGTTGAGATACCCTCCTTGAGAATTATCCAAGAAGCCGAGCTAAGTAATGTCGAATGGGTTACCAAGAGAATTGATCAGTTAACTTTGATCGATGAAAAAAGAATGGTTGCCGTTTGTCATGGTCAGTTGTATCGACAAAGAATGATTCGTGCTTTTCACAAGAAAGTCAGAGCCAGAATTTTTGAAATCGGGCAATGGGTCCTCAAGCGCATTTTTCCTCATCAAGACGAGTACAAAGGAAAATTTGCACCAAATTGGCAAGGACCCTACGTGGTTCGTAAAGTATTATCTGGAGGTGCGTTGGTCCTGTCGGAGATGGATGGGACCGCGTGGCCAAAACCGATCAACTCAGATGTTGTCAAGAGGTACTATGTGTGAAGATTTGGTTTGCGTTTCTACTATTTTCTTGTAATTGTTCATTTGCTTGTATTTGCTTTGTTTTAAAATTTTATCCCTCTTTTAATGAACTACGTCTGACCTGAATTCTCAAGAATGAGATACGTAGGTGGCCTATGTCGGCCTCGGTCACCCCTTTATTCCCTTTTAAATATTTTTTTGTATTTGAACTACGTTCGACCTGAATTCTCAAGAATGAGATACGTAGGCGGCCTATGTCGGCCTCGGTCGATTTTCTTTGTAAATTTCTTATTTTTGTTAGCCTTGAGGGGAACTACGTTTGACCTGATTCCTGCCTCAACGGGATACGTAGGCGCCACAAGGGTTCGGTCATATCTCCCGTAAGATTTCTATTTTTCTTTTTACAATAGAAACTGAGACAGAATTTTTGAGAGGGACTCAAAAATTCTCAAGAAAAAGATTTTTCCTCAGCAAGTCGAGACTGAAGCTACTTCAAGATTTGCAACTGGGACAGAATTTTTGAGAGGATCTCAAAAATTCCACGGATTTACTTACCGACATTTGAAGATAAACAAAACTTGTAACTGGGACAGAAATTTTGAGGATGACCTCAAAATTTCAGCATGGGTTTATCGACAGTCTAGAGTGACTCTGAATACTCCCCATCGCATAATCAGATATACCTTCCAATCATCAAGCTCGGAGAAGTTCCATAAGCCTGACGTGACATGACATTTGGCAGTGCCCCTTTTCAAAATATTACCTCTCAAAAATTTATTTTTTCTAAAAAATTTCCTTTTATGTTTCATTTGTTTTGGCATAAATATTCTGTCTTGTCTATCAAGAGTCGGGAGATATGGAAAGCAACCAGAGATAGCAGGACGAGGAGCGGACGATTGAAGAGTCGACACAGATCAGTCTGTCTTAAACTAACTATTTTTCTGTGGATGCAGGCTCATAATATTTCTCAAAAATCAGCAAATTCCTCTGATCGATGAATATGGAGGAGTCGAGGAAGGAGAAAGCTCTCCCAAATTAACGGTGTTCCTGTAAACGCAGGAATTATGTTATTGCTTATACCAAAAACTTGGGAATATGATTTGTTTATTTGAGTCAATTTCCAACAACATGAAGTCTATAGAGAATGTCCAGCTAGATTCAAAGGTGAATCAAGTGAGGAAGAGTTTACGGTTTCCGTAAAGGACGTCTTTTGCATCATAATGTCAGATATTATATTATACATTACTCGGAGGGGTCATTTATATTATTGCCGATCAAGACGATATACTATCCGGAAGTCATTTTACCATTAACATCAATTAAGACGACATGATTATCCAGAAGGCACTCAGAAGATCTCTACGTTGCTCGATTTAAGCACTATCTTCATTGGTACCAAGGATGACATCAAGATTTAATCACAAGAGGAATCATGCATCGCTGAAGATCATGCATCGCGAGTCAATATTCATGCATCGCGAAAGATCATGCATCGCGGAAGATCATGCATCGCGAGTCAATATTCACGCATCGCGGAAGAACATGCATCGCGAGTCAATATTCATGCATTGCGGAAGAACATGTATTGCGAGTCAATATTCATGCATTGCGTAAGAACATGCATCGCGAGTCAATATTCATGCATCGCGAAAGAACATGCATCGCGAGTCAATATTCATGCATCGCGGAAGAACATGCATCGCGAGTCAATAATCATGCATCGCGGAAGATCATGCATTGCGAGTTAATATCCAATCATCGCAAGAAGATTTCATGCCTCACAAAAATTTTATACATCGCAAGAAGATTTCATACCTTGCGGAATTTATGCATCGCGAGAAGATTTCATCCCTCGCAAATTTTCTACATCGCAAGAAGATTTTATACCTTGCGGAATTTATGCATTGTGAGAAGATTCCGTCCCTCGCAAAATTTTATACATCGCAAGAAGATTTCATACCTTGCGGAATTTATGCATCGCGAGAAGATTTTATAACTTGAGGAATTTATACATCATGAGAAGATATGCATACATCGCAAGAAATCATGCACTACCATGGTAAAAGCGTGCATCACAAAAGAAGTATTTACCCCTCAACATCAACTGCATTCTTTTATTTTGATAAAAGTAAACTGTCGAAGACGACAACGAAGAAATATCAACACTGCATCAGCATTTACTTATTTTGACATCAAATCAAGATGTACATTGAAGATTATATCGCAAGCGTAAGATATAAGCTTTATTTGCTTTACGTCAAACCGATCGAGTTGACGTCAAATAAAGAAGGAGAACAACTAAGTGTCAACACGGTAAAATACACTATCTCCCATTTAAATTGCATTTTTATGCTGACGAGTTTTATCTCAGTCTTTGTCGAGAGCATCCGAAAGGATGAATTCTCCAAGAACAAACCACAGGTGCGGACGACATCAACAAGGATGCAGCACAACGTGGAACTTTTTCTTAGCAGCGAACTGGGACATAGTCCAAAGAGGATTGTCAAACTCTTAGGACGCGAGCAGAGGAGCGACTTCCACCACAATCAAACCACACCCCTATCAGAAGGCATGTGGGTTTTTCTTTCTTGGGTTCTTGTCAGTTTCGGTTTCGCATCCGGAAATTTGGGCGTCTACCGGAAGCAAGTTTCCAATCTGAGTGACAATGCGCCAAGAGCTTTGGAAACTATGTCCGTGGAAGTTCTTAACTATGGTTGTGAAGCGCGCCACATTCATGGCTAAGAGGTTACAAGCCTTCTTTTCATACTCGATTTAATTTGTCACTTATCCGGAACCAAAGGTTATCTAGCATAATAGATTTCCTTTTCGACCGATTGAGTCGAACTACAGGCAGCCTGATTCCTATGGTTTAAGGATATGTAGGCAAACTCAATGTTGAGAACTCGGCTGTATTCCAACATTCACTCTCGAATCTATTTCTCGAGCATTTTGATACCTTCATAATTCAGTATCGAGGTGACTTTTGATTTCTTTAGAAATCGTGCGTTAAATCAAGCGTATTGAACTACAAGTGGACTGAATTCTCATATAGCCTGAGATATGTAGAAGACCCATTTTTGGGGTTCGGCCATAATTCCTAAAGTCCGTACCAAATCCCTTTTCTAAAGATGAATATGGGAAAGGTCAAAATTGGCTGGGTCAATTTCATTTTCCTCAGATTTCTTGCATCAACCCAAGTAAAATGAGGGACAGTTGTTGACGCCCAATTTTGACTCTCCCCAATAATAACTAATCGACGAGCTTCCTAATTTTAAATGATTTAAAATAATTAGTTTTATAAAATTCAAAATATTTTTCAAGTTTATTTTAAATAGTTTGGTCACTTTTATAATTTTTAGATAATATATATATTTTACATATATGTATATGATTAGTATTTTTTATGATTATTCAAAAAATATCTCAAAAATAGTTTAATTTTTAGTAAGAATTCTATTAAATTAGTTTAGTTTAAATTATGGTTATATTTTTTTTAATCACCATTTTACAATTTTATTAATCTTAAGAAGCTCGTTAATTAATTATATTAATTCGTCTCTTTCTAAAATTCTAGTTTAGTTGACCAATTACAAGTCGGCTAAATTAGTGATATTCTAAAAGACTTTTTTTTTGGGGGGGGGGCACTTGTTAGTCAATTCCCAAATCAGCAGCAAAAGCTAAAGTCAGCCCAACAATTTCCATGAAAACTTTTGACCCCGCCCACTCTTTAATTTTCAGCCCACACCTTTTGCAAAGGACCCGATCCCCAGGCCCAACATTATCAATTTTCCAGCCCCAGTCCAATTCCCTTTTTTACTCAGGCCCAATTCCAATCAACAGCAACCCACCTCTTGATCCGACCCGGCCTCTTTCTTCATCCCCTCCATCGACTCAAAGACGGGTACAATTTCCAGAAGCGAAGTCGACAACTGCAACATCAGCGCGTCTACAACAAATCCAACGATACCCTCCGCGCGTGGGCAACACAACGCGTCCCAACGTCTCTATCTTCTTTTCTGCCCTCTCCAACTTTACCCGTACAACACCCATGCCAGACGCGTTTCGTCCTTGACAAGGTGGGATGACTACACGTCGCCCGCCTAGTACGAAGAAGCGATCTCAACCCTCCACCTCGCCTGCTATCTGTTCAAAATCACTCGGAATCAAAGGATATTCGGTTTTTGGGGATAAGATTTAGGTTTTTGAATTCGAAATGGGCCTGGGGAGGTCCGAATTTCATTCGGCTCTTCCCCAAAAATTGGAGCCCTAACCGACCAATATATAAGGTCTCTTCTTGTTAAAAAAAGGGGGGAATGCTTAAGAGTTAGGTGACCGAAAACTACAAATTTTTATTCACTTCTTCTGCCGATTTCACGGCTGCTTTGCACATCGAATTTCTTCGAGAGTTTTTGTTTCGTGGTGGAAGGATCGTAGCCATCGGCTTGTTGTCTTCGTTTGCTGCATTAAAAAATGTAATACCCCCCTTCGATTTACTCATTGGTTGTAGTTCCCAAAGCGGTTTTTCTTTCTTTCTTGGTGTTTCAGTAGTTAGTATTGATATACCTTGTCTATGATTGCATTATGGTTGCTCTGTTGTCTACTAAAATGAGTATCATTTTTTTTGTTTCGTTATTCACTGTCTAGGCTCATTGCTTAATTGTTGGTTTTCTTTAAAGCAGTCCGCTATCTCTCTTGCTGCCTGCTAGTCATTGTTGGGGAAATATGATTTCATTTTGGTGTTGCTGTAGCCTAATATGATTATATAAAGTCTGTTGTTATGTTAGGTTGGTTTATTCGAATTAGCTCTTTGTTTCGAATCTTTTTGTTACATCTGTTACCATTTTACTTAGTTATTCTGTTGAATCATTATCTAGCAATGGTTTATATTTCCATTCCTCTGAAATCAGTATGTCAGCTATAGCATCTTAGAACCCAGATTGGGTACTAGTTTAAACTCAACTCGAGGAAAGGAATTAGTGATGGATTTCTGAGTTCTTTATTTTATTCCTCCTCCGTGGTTTGAACTTGTTATGCTTATATTTTACGCTATCTGATGTTCTAGCCTTGCATGTTAAGCTCCGCATAGGTTTTGTGTCATTTTCGTTTCTGTTAAAGAAAATATATATGAATGAATTGATTTTCCTACACAGTAGAGTCTTTCCCACAACCCTTGTGTGAGTTCCCTATGTTGAGCATTATTTGTTGCAGCCTCTTATTGAATCCTTGAGTATCTTAACAGGATGCATTGTTTTTTTTCTAAGTGATTTCTTTGTCTACTTGTGATGCCGTCTACAACTTTGTCCTCTCATGCTTAGTTTACGCTCCTCCGTGTCTTATCTTAGTGTTAGCCTTCAAACCGCAAAGAGTTTTCCTTCCTTCCTTGTTTTCTGTTTCACTAAAATTAGAGTCAACACTTATGAATTTTATTTACCATAATATCATTGTTTATCATGCTAATTTGGTTATTGTATACGTGATTTGTGGAGTCATAATATCAAACAGATGTCGGTTGATTATAGATTTGCCTCTTTATTTGACTAGCTTATGTGTTGGATTAGTAATAAATCTCTCTCTCTTATTTATTATTATTTCTTATTTGTCATGGTTTGATATTATTTTGGTCTCATGTGGTTAACAATGAACATGATATCGGTTTTTTATGTGTTCCCGTAGATTTCTTTCGATAAATTTAATACCCTCTTAGAGTAAGACTCTTAGCTTCATCTAAACAAGTTATTTACTAATTCATTTGTCCTTTGTTGCATGAAAATTCGTCCGAGTTCACCACGAACTCCCATAGTCTCCATTTTTTTCCTTGCATTTCGAGAGGCCATAAAAGGCCCCAAATCTCGATATTCGAGTCAATCCGTCAAATTTGAGGGATAAATCCACGAGATTGACGTACATATTTCGAGGATGAAGGATCCAAAGCTAGTCGGAAGAATCGAAGAAGCGGGATTAGAAGACCCTTTATTTTTATTTCTTTTTTTTATTTGTAATGGGCTTAAGCTTTTTTTTTTTTTTTTTTTTTTTTTTTTTACTTTTTCTGTATTTACTTTGTATAATTATTTGCTTAGTCTAGGACAGGTACGAAAGAAAGAAAAATTGGTCAAAAACCCGAAACAGGTGGGTCCAAAATTTCGGTCAAGGCGAACAGAACCCGGATTTGGACCCAAATCTCTCTCCCTATCTCTTTATATGCTTTTAATTATTTATCTGCTTTATTTGTCGTTAATTTTAAAGCTAGAAAAATTCAAATCCCCGCAAAATGCCTTAAATGTTTTATCGACTAAAACTGATAATTTTTGCAAATAATTCACTTAGGTAAATTTTCACTTTCGAAAACAACCTTAAATGATTTTGGCTTTTTTTTTTTCCAACAAACTCTAAAGAATATCTTATCGCAATTGTAACCCTTAGCCAAAAAAATAGTTGTTGGACAACCGCAAGTTAGCGGACGTCTTAGGCGCTTTTAAACCTTCCTAAGACGTTAATAGGAATCCCCGAATCCCTTTAAATATTTTCAAATGATTTTTCTGTTAAGTCTTTTGGAAATATTAGTTTTCTTGATTTTTCTCAAAAATTAAGTGGCGACTCTAAAAAAGTCGAAAACTTCTCATAAAAAATATTTTTTGATAAAACACTATGCGTGATCTGAATGCTGAGAACCTGAACCTACGTCACGAGAAGATGTAGCGCACGTATGCGTCAGTACTTGAAAGGTACTGAGCATGTAGGATGGAGTAAAGCTGAAATAAAACATAACTGAACAAGCACAAAAGCAAGTATAATAATCTGAACATGATATGCTGATTTTCTAAGCTAACTGAATGCAATGATCAATTTATAACCTGCTGAAATTGAATACAAAATATACTGATAAATGGTCAATGCAGAGAGTCTGATTGATCTGTGGGAGCTACTAATAACCGATAATAAAACCACATGAGCTAAATGTGGAGTCCGATGTATACGCCCCATCGAGAGGACCCAATATACCCTGCCAAAGGTATAAAGGCATGCTGGCGTGATCACTAAACTGATTGCCCATAGAGGGGACTTACAACCTACTTGGCTAGTAGTTCTGGGACTATTGGGTACGCTAAACCTTAGTCCAACTCGATATTATGCTACTCCCAATGAATTTTATAAATTAACTGATTATGTCTGAGTTTCTGTAAATACTGGATAGCTCGAACTGAACATGCAATCTGAGAATGCAATAATTAATCTGGTAATTATGCATTTATAACTGAGGCATGTATATCTAAAGTGTCTGAAATATCTGACATAGCATGTGTAATTCAAGAACTAAAGAAATACAAAGATAGGGTTCTGAAATTCATGTGATAATCTGAGTAATAACATGATAATCTGATTTGGAACATATATTTAATAAATTCATGAAATTTTATCAAAGTTCTAAAAACCCTAGGTTTAATCATGACAAGAGAATCAAGAACTGACTCAAAACTAGGGACCCAATGGGTGAAAGGAACCCACTAGTGAAATTCCACATACCTGGCGATGAAATCCACAGAAAAATACTTAAGTTTCGGGGATGGAACTACTGGAGCTTGTGGCGTTCTTGAACTAGGGTTCTTGAACTTTTTCTCCTCTCTTGCTTCTAATTTTCTAAGTTTTGATATAATGATTTGACTTGGATATGTTTTAATTATGTTTCTTGGCTTAAACTGACTAAAATATGATGATTTAGGGTCAAAACGACGTAACTTAGGGTTTAAACGGAGTGGAAAAGGTCAAAAAGACCCCTGGGAAAGTTGTTGTCGGACCAAACGACGGCCAGGACTGACGGTCCGTTGTATGACCGACGCCCCGTCGTTGGGTCCGTCGACTGGGCCTGTTCGACAGGCCTTTACTAAAATGGGCATAACGTTTTACTCGAAGGTCTGATTTTAGCAAGGTCAGTGAATATGAAAAGATAATTCAATTATTCAATTGTTGGTAGGTCATGGGACACCTAATTCATTTTGTGCTAAGAGGTATGACCATTTCAAGTTGACCCAACTGTATTTCCCCTTAACTGTCTGCAAATTTTCTACCTACGGACCGTGCTGGTCATCCGTAGCTCTTGTCAGAGAGTGGGTGAAGGGAGTCTTGATCGACGGTCACGGACTACGGACCATCGTATGACCTACGGACCGTAAGTCCGTCCGTCGTCCAAGACTTAACCAATTTTACTGGGCTGAAATTTTTGGGAGTTTCTGATCCCATCGACGGTCGTGCAAGAAGGACCGTGGGTCAGGCTACGATCCGTCGATGCCGCCGTTGGTTGCACTTGTAGATTTTTCTGAAAAACTGATTTTTGGTCTGTTTTGGCTACGGGGTGTTACAATAAACATCCAAGGGGAAGTGTTGTAAATTATATATGTTTATGGGCCATGTTATATGTAAGTGATGACACTCAAATGTCTTCAAAAGAAGACAAGTGTCCTTACACTTGGCAAACCTCATTTCATGCATCTTGACACTTGTCAAGATGAAAAGCAACTTGTTGGCCTATAAATATGTATGTTAACATTGAAAGAAAATGAACTAATTTCATTCTCCCTATTTCTATATCCACTTTACTTCTTCTATATTATTATTTTAATTTATAACACAAGTATCAATGTGCTTTTAATATGAAGATTATTTTATAGAGATAAACTATTCTAGACATTTAATACAAAAACTTTAATTACGTTTTTAATTTAATTAATTAAAATTTACATATTTAAATTTTAAAATCAATATTTTACATGGATAAATATTGTTGAAAAATATTTGGAAAAAAATAGTTTTGGTATTTGTTACCTATTCTCTTGGATTCAATCTTAGCAATTATCTTTTTTTGTTTTTTGCTATAATACTCTATAGTTTTGAAAATAAAATTTTAAATAAAATAATACATAATTAAGAAAATAAAATTTGTTATTTTTGACATTTTTGGGAAGGTCTAGATCTTTAATTGTTATTTTCTCTCTTTTTTAAATCCTGTAAAAATATTGTGGTTACTTTTATTCTTGAATGAAAGTTAACCATTATATATATAAGGGATATTTTCGTCATGAAAATAATAATTTTATGCTTCTGCTTTTTATAAAAAAAAGTAGAATTTCTTAACTTCTTCACAACAGCAAAAATAACTGCTTAAATAATAATTTTCTGCTTCTACTTTTTATATACAATAGAAATTTTTAACTTATTCAGAACAACAGAAAAACTGCTTCTGCTTCCGTTTAAAAGTAGTTTTAAGGAATTGTCAAATACTTAATCTTTTAAAGACCTAATACATATGACTATTAACTTGGCGTCAGCTCACAACTATGACATTTAATTTTGGGTGTGCAATAATAGACACTTAAACTTGTATAAAATTGAACAAATAGACACATCCGTCCTATATGACACCCTACGTGGCGTCCTGCGTGCATTATGTTATGTAGGACACATGTGTTTACTTGTTCAAATTTATATAAATTTAAGTGTCTACTGTGCATATTCAAATATAAAGGGCATAGTTATGTGCTGAGACCAAATCAATAGTCATATTTATGTATTATGACTTTTTTTTTTAAAAAGAAAGGGTTTTTTTCAAAAAGAAAAAGTTACTTCTGGCCTCCCACCAACCATGCCATACACGTTCTTAAACCTATTACAAAAACATACTCCCTCTGTTTAAAAAAGAATGTCCCTATTTCCTTTTTAGTTTGTTTCAAAAAGAATGACCCATTTCTTTTTTTGGCAACACTTTAACTTTAACTTTCCACGTGGCATGTTTAAGACCACAAGATTAAGGGCATTTTGGTACACTTTAATTTAGAATCACAAGATTAAAACGTCTTCTTTCTTTTCTTAAACTCCATTCCAAGTCAAACTAGGTCATCCTTTTTTAAACGTAGAGAGTATTTAAGATAGAAGTGTCATCATTTACTACAAATCTATCCAGATTCATTCTCTAGATATTAATTTGAAATAAATATTTGTGATCATGTTTTGCGTAAGATTTTCCGAATATTTGCCGAGTGTTGTGCGATTCCTAATTTGGTTATCCGTCGATCCCGGATTTTATGCTATATTGTTCAAATATTTCTCCAATTATCATCACATTTCAATGTGATTACGACGACCATACACGGGTGAGGTTCATGGGTTTGAACGAACTCACTAATTTTTTTCGTAGACAGTAATATTTGTATTAAAAGATTATAAAAACTTATGTATATTAACTTGTGAACCTCCAAACAAATTGGTTTAGAATCCCAAACTCCTACTCTTGGCTTCGCCTCTGTGATAAGAGATAGTAAAATTTCAGTACTGAATAAGTAAGTGATTATTACTGTAGATTTATATGTAGCTTAACTGGATCGATAGGGTTATAGTTAATCTTTTATTATCAAAGTTGAACGAAGAACTTCATTATATAGATACATCACATAAATATAACGTGTAAGGTTTTCATTACTATATGCAGCTAGAGCTCGACCCTTCACCTGGACTGTGTTTGGTATGAGCGAATTTCCAATTTTCCCATGTTTGGTTGGCACAAAAGTTTTGGAAAATGTTTTTCAAATCAACTCATTTTCCTCAAAATTAAGGAAAATGACTTCCCTTCAAAAATTAAGGAAAACATTTTTCAAAATTCTCCTCCAATTTCAAATTACATTTTTTTTTTGGGAAAAACATAAATTTTAAAAAAAAAATCAATTTCAATTTTTTTCACCCGATCCCTGACCCACCCCCTCCCCAAAATATTAATTTTGTTTTTTTTAAAAATATTTTCAACTTCAAATTTTTATTTGTAAACTCCCACCCCCCTCTCCCCGGCCAACCCCCCACCCACCCCCAACCCGCCCCCCCAAAAAAATTAATTTTATTTTTAAAGATACTATCAACTTCAATTTTTTTATTTTTTCACTCCTACCCCCTCCACTGCCCCCACCAACTACCCCCCACCACACCACACCACCACCACCATCCCAAAAAAAAAGTAATTTTTTTTAAAAAAAATATTTTCAATTTTATAAATTATTTTTTACTCTAATAAAAATAAAAGATGTCTCTCAAAAACTAAAAATTATTTCCGAAAAATATTTTCTACTCACCAACCAAACATGAGAAAATAAGTCCAAAATCTACTTGTTTTTCATAAAAAGATTTTCTAGGAAAAACATTTTCCTCCATACCAAACACACCCCTAATGAACAATATGAATTAGGAAATACAAAAATCTTTGACAAATATAAAACAACATAACATTGACAAAAATATTAGTCATCTCTAGAAAGCTATTGAAAAAAAAAAAAGCTCCAAAATGCGTTACTCCAACATCTGAAATGACACGAATATATGTCTACTAACACTAGTGCAAATTGTCTGATTCATGTGTCCTCTTCAAATCATTCTTCATTATTCTTTCTTTGAATTTAAGTTTTTGGTGAGTACATATATAGGACCCATATTGTCTATGTCAAGTTGGAATTCGTGTAAAGAGACTATGGATGAAAATGAGGCGGAGCCGGGGTGGGTGTGGAGCGAGGTGGGTTTTGTGGGATGGGGCAGGGAGGTTTTTAGCCTACATAGGTGTGGGGATGCGGGACAAGGTTGAAATATTCTTTTCCTAAATTAGTGCGGGATGGGTGGGTTGACAGATGAGCAAGTCTTTTCTTTTGCTGCTCAATGTCCGAAATTTACATTGGAGCCTCGACTAAATTCAGATCCTCCCTGCTCAACCCCATTCTTATCCCTAATAGAGACAAAATCATGATGGGTTATGGGTTAACTTACGAAAACACTCTCAAAAAAAGTTGTTTGATAGATTGTATAATAATAATGCTAAATAGAGTGTATAATTAGTAATGTTTATGTTAGTAATGCTTATATCAATTATGCTTACATTAATTATACAAAGATTATTTCTTATGTATTTTTTGATTTGGTGTATTAAATTTAGTATGCATTGAGTATTTATTTACAAAGTTATCTTCCACAATTATGTTGGAAAATATGCAAGAAAGGTTTTGAGGGTTAATTGAGTCTTTAATCATGCTACTGCATGCATTAAATTTTTTACGTTACTAATCCGATAATATCTAGAAATCCATGGTAATAGCAATACAGTTATGTATTAAGTGTGTAATGTAGGTAACATAAAGTGTACTAAACAAGATATTATTAATACACAGAGTTATGGGTGTACATGACCGGATTGGTTTAGGTTTTGCAAATATCAAACCAAATTATTTGTGTCGGATTTTAAATTTATAAACCAAACCAATAAAACTCGATTTTTAAATTTTTTTTCATATTTTTCCGGTAAAGTATTCATACAAACATATACTCTGTTAGAATCTATGCGTCCACTTATCAGTCAATGGACCAGGTCCCTTGACACACACACAAGTATGAACAGAAAGTAAATGCAGTTTAACAACACAGCAGTTTTACGTGGAAACCTCCTTGCTCAAGGGAGTAAAACCACGACCTGTCACACAGGATTTTCAAAACTGTTTCACTAATCTTCACAAGCAAAAGTAAAACCAGTTACACAAAAGTGAGAAAAAGTTTTTAATCTCACACTCAAGCAATACCTCTATTGCTTGATGAGCCCAAGTAGAAGTTATTCTACTCACTAAGCTATCCCTTCTAGATAACTTAAAGTTTCAACACTACCACACTGATTCCTTTATAGATATAGGAATAGTTTACAATGTAAAAGCCCACGAATGTATTCTCAAACAACTACACAATATGCTTTTGAGTTTTAGGTTGTTCTTGAATAATTCTTTTCTTCTGTTTTCTATGACCTCTGCAAATGTTCTTGAAAGTGCTTCTTCAAGTTGCAAAAGCCAAAGAAAAAGTTTAAGGAAAGATGACATTGTATAGACAAGTCACTTTCCTTAAACCCATGCCATTGGTTGGAAAGTTTTGACGTTTCTGCCGCGTCTGCCATTTCTGCCACTGTTGGAGACTGTGCACCAACTTTTTGTACTTTCTCCAACTTGCAGTCAACGGCTTGTTCATGTATGGAACCTGGTACCTTTACAAGGTCCCTGAGTTTGTCACATCATCAAAACTTACAAATAATATTTTCCCTCTTTTTGATAATGACAAACAATGCTCCAGACACTCTTCCAACTTCATAACAAGTTCCCCCTGAATTAATTGTCCATCCTCCTGGAGAAAAAAAAATTATTCTGACTGTATTCCCCCTCACAACCATGTCCAGCTACCACTTATCAGTTATAATTCCCCCTTTTGGTATCATAAAAAAGAGATACAGTAAACCAGAGATATCAACAAAAATACCAGAGAAGACCAAAGCTTGATAGCAATCAAACAAAAAGGAAAGCATTCACAAGAGATAGTAGCTAGAACACAGGAGGAATAAGATAAATAGCATTCCAAGATAAACATTTAATACATTAATAGCAAACTGAGAATCTAATGACAACAAGATTAGCCACACAAGGAAGACACAGAAAATGATTGGTAAAGACTAAGAGGGGGGAGGCTGATGAGAAAGGGACTGAATAATGAGAGTGAGCCTATCATTTGCAGCATCATTATCCTTTATTGCCTTTTCTTGCAAGGCAGTAACCTTGGCCCTCAGCTCTGCATTTTCCCTTTCCAGGGCTTGAACTACAGAAGTACCAGGTCCCTCTGTCTGTGCAGTGATCAGCTCAGCTTTGAGTATAGCAATTTCAGCATCTTTTTCACTCAATCGCACAGTTAATTCTTCAACTTCATGCTTGAGTTGGTTCTGGTCTTCTATGAGTTGAGCCATCTTGCTCTTGGGATTTCCCTTCCCTTCAATGCACTCACATTCAACCAGAGTATTCTCTGAAAAAGCATGTTTCACTGTACCAACCTTACCAACGCTCAAAGGAATGTTAAAGTATTTGAATACTTCAGTAAGAAAGTATCCATATCCCATTCCATGTATTCCTTTCCTTTCAACGACAGTCTTGTACATGTGTTCAAGCATAAGCCCTGGGAGATTCAGAGGTTCAAATTTGCACAACAACTCCATCACATATAAATCAGCAGAAGTAGCTGAGGTCCTCTTTTCAGTTCGAGGAAGCAGAGTTTTGTTTACAAACTCGAACACCAACTGATACTCACCTTTCATCACCTTCTTAAAGATTCCTGCACACTTAGTTGTGGGAAGCTTTGAGACCAATGCCACAAACTCAGTCGAATAATTTTTCCCAATCACAGACCTGGTACCCTCTCGAGGCACCTTAAGAATTTTTCCCAACAAAACCTCATTCAGTTGCACTGCAATATCATTCACTCTGGTATGGACACTCCCATCTTCTTTGAATTGAATATTGTAGTAAAATTCACGCACTTCCTCTTCATGAAGAATAGGAGAATTTTTGTTGAAGAGATGCATCCATGACTGGATTTCCACCATATCATGCAGAGAGTCCATTCCAGGTAGGTTGATTATTCCCATGTCAAAAACTCTCCCAGCCAGCACAGCCTGTTTTTTCAAGTTGTCATCAGTTTCTTGTTTGTTGACCTTCTTTTCAACTTTACTTTGGGTACCAGATCCCTCTGATCTTTTCCTTTTTCCTATAGAACTCTTCCATGTGGATTCTGTCTTCTCCACCTTTTTACATTCTCTTGACTTTGTTTTTTCTGACCTTTTCTTCTTGTCCTTCTTTTCAGTCTCTTCAGCAGACACCTCTATGACTCCAGATTTAGGCATTTTGAAGTTAGACACTTTGAATGTTCTAGCACTCCTGATTTTAGCTGTAGACCTTGCACTAGCCTTTAAGGCATCAGCCAGCAACTTTTTTGCATCAGATCTAGTAATAGGTCTCCTTCTAGGTACCTCTTCTACTACCTTTTCTTTTCCCTTTCTTGACACACTATCACCCCTCTTCTCAACCTTCCATTTGACAGATTCATCCTCACCTTCAGACTCAGAGGAGTTTGAAGATGGATACCTCCCAAAATCAGGAGTTTTATCAAAAATGGGTTGAGTTTCTCTAACCTCTTCGCCTTGAAAAGATTCATTTTGTTCGACCCTGACCTCTTCTCTCATCATGGCAAGACTTTCAATTACCAGCTCTTCACTGGCGGCGAGAATGTTTGACTCAGAAGATTTATTTCTTGGCAGGTCTCTTCAAACAAAGCATCTGGCAGCATTTCGTGATGAGGACCAGGTCCAGTAGGAACACTAGAGCTGTTCAGATCTATAGAGTGAAAAGGATTGTCGGGAATATCTTGGGGAGACCCTGAAGGAACATTGGACCTAGACCTTTCTGCTGAAGGAGAATAGAAGGCAATGGGTTCAATTTCACTGAGAGCAGTAAGCATTTGCTTAGAGGCGGATGAAGGATTAGACATTTTAAACAGAAGAAGACAAGAATAGAAATTTTTCGAAGACACAGAAGATGAGATGAAACCAGATTTCGACTTTTCTCTTCTTTTTCTTTCTTTTAGTGAAGGAATGTTGAAAGACACATTTAAGAGTTCAAGCGAGAAGGAGGAGGGTTTTAAAAGAAACGAAACGGTGCCAGGTCCCTTGATTTGACGTGTCACTTGAACAATAAGCGATGGGACTAACGGTCAGAATGACCGATGACTGACACGTGGCTTGATCAACAGTCATATTTTTTCAGTTTAAAAATTAATGTAGAGAATGCTAACCTTGACTGGGACCAGGTCCCATAATACATCTTTATTATCATTCATCAACTGTTCTAGCCATGTCCTTGCTTAGCTAGTCCTTCCTGAATGTATACCTACAATAGGTACAAAAATGATCTAATCCAGATAATATATTATTGACACAAAGGATACCTATACTGCAAGTTTAGCCATCAAAAGAATTCAACTATTGAATTTCTGAAAATCAGGTAGAGAACATCATGCCCAACTTCAACCTATTTCTTTCAAATTGATCTTTGCTGAGAGCCTTGGTAAAGATATCTGCAATTTGTTCCTCTGTTGGACAATACGTAAGTACAATATTCCCCTTTTCAACATTGTCTCTCAGAAAATGATGCCTCACATCAATGTGCTTAGTTCTCTTGTGTTGAACTGGATTCTTTCCCATACTAACTGCACTAGTATTGTCACACATAAGAGGAATAGCTTTGATGATTACACCAAAATCCTCCAAATGTTGTTTGATCCATAACAATTGTGAACAACATGCAGCTACTGCTACATATTCTGCTTCAGCTGTTGAGAGAGCTACAGAATTCTGTTTCTTAGTTCCCCAAGAAATGAGTGAAGATCCAAGGAAATGAGCCATTCCAGAAGTACTTTTCCTGTCAACTTGATACCCAGCAAAATCAGCATCTGCAAAACCAACAAGATCAAAAGTGTCACCTGCTGGATAAAAGAGGACCAGGTCCCCTGTTTTCTTCAAGTATCTTATAATACGTTTTGCAGCCTTCAAATGTGAATCACGAGGACATGCTTGGAATCTAGCACACATTCCAACACTGTATACAATGTCAGGTCTGCTGGCAGTCAGATACAACAATGACCCAATGATTCCCCTATACATGGTTTGATTTACAAGAGAATCAGATTCATCTGATATAAGCTTGGAGTTTGTTCCCATAGGAGTATCAATAGGTTTTGAATCAAACATATTGAATTTCTTCAACAGCTCCTTAATGTACTTCTCCTGACTGATTGAGATTCCATTTGATGATTGCTTGATTTGTAATCCCAGAAAAAACGTTAATTCACCCATCATGCTCATCTCAAATTCCTTTCCCATTAATGATGAAAATTCTTCACACAGATGCTCTGATGTAGCTCCAAAAATTATGTCATCCACATACACCTGTACAATAAGCAGTTCCTGTTCTCTTTTTAATAAGAACAAGGTATTGTCAATTTTTCCTCTTTTGAATCCATTTTTCAACAAAAACTTTGACAACCTTTCATACCAAGCTCTAGGGGCTTGTTTCAAACCATACAGAGCCTTATTCAATCTGAACACATGATTTGGTAACTCAGCATCTTCAAATCCAGGAGGTTGTTTAACAAACACCTCCTCTTTCAGGTCTCCATTTAGAAACGCACTTTTGACATCCATTTGATACAGCTTGAAACCCATGAATGCTGAAAAAGCTACTAAAATTCTGATGGCTTCCATCCTTGCAACAGGTGCAAAAGTTTCATCATAATCTATTCCTTCTTCTTGATTGTATCCTTGAACAACTAATCTTGATTTGTTTCTGATAATTACACCATTTTCATCAAGCTTGTTTCTGAAAACCCATATGGTTCCTATCACTGTTCTGCCAACGGGTCGAGGAACCAGGTACCACACCTTACTTCTTTCAAACTGATGAAGTTCTTCTTGCATTGAATTAATCCAATCTGCATCACCTAATGCTTCTTTCACATTCTTTGGCTCAATAGATGATATGAATGCTGAGAATGCAACTAGATTTCTTGTTTTTGATCTAGTGTGAATTCCAGAATTCAAGGGAGAAATCAGATTATCAAGAGGATGTGATGAACTATGTTTCCATCCTGGTCTCAAAGTCGACTGGTTCAGCTGATCAGCATGTTCTTCTTCTTCAAGGAGCTCATTATCTTCTGGAGAGTTTGAGGTATTCTGACTGGAGTTCAGAGTAGTACCAGGTTCCTCATCACACTTTTCAACTTCATCAGTCTTTTCTGATAGACTATGATTATCATTATCATTGTCATTCTTCAACTGATCACCAGCTTCACTTCCTTCAATTTTCTGTGAATTAAACAGCTTAATCAACTCATCTTCATCATTTGATGCATCACTTTCAAACTTCCATCTTCATCAAACACAACATGAATACTTTCTTCAACACATTGAGTTCTTTTGTTGAAAATTCTGTATGCTTTACTTGATGAAGAGTATCCAACGAACACTCCTTCATCACTTCTAGGATCAAATTTTCCCAAATCATCTTTTCCATTGCTCAGCACAAAACATTTGCAACCAAAAGCCCTAAGATAACTCAACATAGGTTTTCTGTTGTTGAGCAACTCATAGGGAGTCTTATTCAATAAAGACCTTATTAGACACCTGTTAGTAACATGACATGCTGAGTTGACAGCTTCAGCCCAAAAACTTTGAGGAAGATTTGATTCAATCATCATGGTCCTAGCAATGTTCACCAGGGTTCTGTTTTTTCTTTCCACTACTCCATTTTGTTGAGAAGTTCTTGGAGCAGAAAAATTATGACTAATACCATTCTCCATGCAGAATTGATCAAGTTTTAAGTTTTCAAACTCAGTTCCATGATCAGATCTAATTCCAACAATCACTTGATTTAATTTTGTTTGAATCATTTTGAAGAACACTACCAATTCTTCAGGAGTTTGTGCTTTTGATCTTAGGAATCTTGTCCATGTGTATCTAGAGTAATCATCAACTATCACCAGAATGTATTTCTTGCCATTTCTACTTTGAACTTTCAAAGGTCCACATAAATCCATGTGTAACAGCTCCAGTACTCTTGATGATGTTACCTGCTTCTTTGACTTGAATGATGATCTGATTTGTTTTCCTTTGACACACGCTTCACATATTTTGTTTTCACAGAACTTTAACTTTGGCAAACCTAGGATCAGGTCCTTAGAAATTAGTTTATTCAATAAAGATGAGCTCACATGCCCAAGTCTTCGATGCCACAGATCAGCATTTTCATTTTGAGCACTAAGACATGTCAGATCATCTCCATGAGATGTTTCTAAGTTAGCCACATACATGTTCTTACTTCTGAAGGCAGTAAGCATCACTTTCTTTGTGGTTAGATTAACCACAGTGCACTTCTCGGAAGTAAACTTCACTTCATTTCCCTTGTCACAAATTTGAGATACACTCTAAAGACTGTACTTCAATCCACCAACATGATACACATTATCAATTGATTCTCCAAGAGATTTTCCCACTTTACCAACTCCCAAAATGTAACCCTTCTTTCCATCACCAAAAGAGACACCTCCACCTTGAAGTGTCTTGAGTGAGAGGAAATTTTTGATATCACCAGTCATATGTTTAGAGCATCCGCTGTCCATATACCAACATTGATTGCTGCTCCTCTCACTCACCTGCAACACGAGTCACTGGTTAGGCTTGGGAACCCATTTCAATTTGAGTTCCCAGAAAGCTAACAATGGAGTGATTAGATTGTTTTTAGTCCAATGGGGTAGTTTTTGAATCTTTTTGACAAAAGATTTTGGAGTAGAATCAGATCCTTTCTTTGAAAACATTTTAGCTGAAACTTGTTTTGGGGGACCAGGTCTCTCTTTTGTTACTCCTTGCTTTTCCGTGTACTTAGAGAGTTTTTCATGAGACTTTCTCCAGCCAGTACATTTTTCTTTTAAATGCCCATTTTTCCCACAGTGAAGACAAAGTAAATTGTCAGACACAAAAACATACTTGCTGTGAGGATTAAAGGGAGGAGTAATATCTAAACTTCCTAGACCCTTCTTATCAAAATTGCTTTGATTTGTTACACTGGACAACAACTTAGAAGATTTTGTCCACTTAAGAGATTTTTCAAGTTCTTCCTTAAGTTTGGCAATATCCTTTTCTAAGTTGTTGTTCTTCTCCAAGGCCAACCTAAGTTTTTCCTCAGAGGTAATCAGGTTTTCTTCAATTTCAACTTGTAAACCATTTGACCTTCCATTTTGCTCTTCAGCTTCTTCAATTTTCTGATATAACTGTTTTTTAAGTTCAGTCTTGTCAGATTCCAGAGAAGCCAATTTATCTTCCATTTTATCTTTGTTTTCAGTTAAACTGTCAAGTTCAGCATTCATAATGTCTCTTTCAGAGGTTAACTCAATTACTGAATCAATCATAACATTTGCTAATGTTCTCAGTTTTTTAAGAGAGTAAGTACTCAAGTCATGTTTCATATCAAGAAGAGTTACCTTGTCATCCTCTTCTTCATTTTCTGAATGGGCCATGAAAGCAAACATCTCATTGAAAATGGTTTCCTCTTCATGAACCACCACCATTGACACATCATTTGGTTCATCAGGATCTTCTGAGTCACTTGAAGAGTCTCCCCATGCAGCAAGAGCCTTTTTGACCACATAATCAGCATTCCTATCATTTTTGTTGAGTACCAGGTCCCTTCTCTTCTCTTTATCACCTCTTGATTTTTGATATTCTTTATTTTCAGCCTTGAGTAATGGACATTCTCTCATAAAGTGTCCAGCTTTTCCACACTTGTAACATGTATCATTTTGAGTGGCAGTTCGAGGACCATTTGCTCCCCTTTTAAAACCTTTGTTCTTTCTCACGATTTTTTGAAACCTACTGATGAGATAAGCCATATCATCATCACTAGCATCCTCTTCAGATAACAATTATATATCCTCAACAACAAGCTCAATATCCATCAATCAAAGTTTCAGAAAGGCACTCACAAAATCAGCAAAACACAATATCAAGTTCACTAATGATAGATATGTCCAATGCAATGGAATGCAATGTCAAGTATAGGGATGCATGTCTGACCTAGTGATACACATGTCAAGTCTGGGACCCATGGGGACATATCTGTCCATGTATCCGTTGTGGCGCGCGACACGTTCCTCGATAATAGTATCCATCGCGACACGCAATACGACCCTCGATATATAGTATCCACCGCCGCACGCGATACAATTATTACAATCATGTCTTAGATCCAATGCAAATGACATGTTCACGCAAATACTGAGGAGATCGATGGTCATTTTCATAACAAGACATAATTCACAACAATGCAACCGTGATACAACATCAACAATTAAGCAATAAGACTTCAAATCATTCTCAAACATCACACACCAACAATTAATCGCATTACCTTTTTACTACCCTTTTTTCATTATTAAAATTATTCAACACGAATAAGTCAATCATCACCAATTCTCATTACTCCCAAACACATATTAGAAGGAAACAATTTCATACACTTAACAAGGGTTTAGAAATCCACTTGCCTCAAATAACCGAACAATCACTCCAAGACTTGACCCTTCCCTTTTCGTTAAACTTCCAAATCAATGCAATATATTCAAGTACATATTCACAATAAGATTTTGAAACTAACTACACCCATATTACTATAGATTTTGCCTAGACCCAAAAGATAACCCTAATCTATATTCAAGTTCATAACTTTCAAACTTAGGGTTAAGTTCCAATTCTTTTTCAATATCAGAATTCGAATGATATTTATATAATACGATAAATCAAAAATTTAATTATATATCTCAATATGTCAAATCTTAACTCATTATGTGATAATAATAAAAAGTTAAACCAAATTACTAATCATTCACGAAAAAAACACCACCTTCAAACCTAAGAATACATACGTCCTCACTGTATCTCCAGTTCTAATTCTTAATTGCTAACCACACATAATGTAGCAATCGTTACCTATCAATTTTTCATTAAAGTTAATCAGACAATTTTCCCAAGACCCACGTTGAACAACTACCAATTTCCATTCACTTTATCCTACAATTTATGACAAATATTTTGTCTTTTCTCTTTTTCAATGTTCAATGATACACATCAAATTATCTACAGTCAAATCACCCAACTAGTCACAATTATTCACTGATTACCCACTAACAATTGATTCCAAAATTATTCCAATTTACAACCTATCACGTGATTTGTTATTTAATTTTTAAGAGACAAATTAACAATTATTACTACTCATTATACATATATCCAGTTATATATATGCTTCTTCCGTTTCACAAAGAATTATCTACTTTGATTTGGCACAAAGTTTAAGAAAATAAAAAAGACTTTTGAATCTTGTGGTCTTAAATTAAAATTATATCAAATGTACAAAATTGTCCTTTAATCTTATGGCCTTAAACATGTCACGTGGAAAATTGAAATTAAAATGATATCAAAAATAGAAAGAGGTCATTCCTTTTGAAATAGACTAAAAAAAAAATAAGGACTTTTTAAAAAAAAAAACGAAGGGAGTAATATTGTTATATATATACATATGTGTGCAACAATTAAGGAAAGCCTAGCAGAGAAATTTACGCACACAAATTGAAAGCTTCTGTTGAAATTTACCTGAAGTGGTTCGTAAGTCGTGATGTCAAAACCCTTCGCCCTCTTATTCTTTTCGTTTCTATTTCTTTTTAGAATTAATTTTGTATTAAGGGTGTGTTTGGTATGAAGGAAAATGTTTTTCATGGAAAATGTTTTTCATGGAAAATGTTTTCCTAGAAAATGTTTTCCTGGAAAACAAGTAGATTTTGTATTTATTTTCTCATGTTTGATTGGTGAGTAGACAATATTTTTCGAAAATGATTTTGTGTTTGATTTATGAATGAAAAATGATTTTGAAAGACATTTTTTATTTATACTAGTGTAAAAAATAATTTAGAAATTGAAAATATTTTTTAAAAACAAAATTTTTTTTGGGTGGTAGTGGGGGTGGTAGTGGGGTAGTGGATGGGGGCAGGGGGATGGGATAGAAGTGAAAAAATAAAAATTTGAAGTTGATAGTATTTTTTAAAAACAGAATTAATTTTTTAGGGGTGGGGGTGGGTGGGGGGCTGGCCGGGGGAAGGGGGGTAGGAGTTTAAAAATAAAAATTTGAAGTTGAAAATATTTTAAAAAAGCAAAATTAATTTTTTGGGGAGGGGGTGGGTTTGGGGTGTGTGTGTGTGGCCGGTGGTGGGTGGGTGGGGGTCAGGGATCGGGTAAAAAATTAAAATTTTAAAATTGAAAATATTTTTTTAAAATTGTCGTTTTTCCCAAAAAGAAAATGCAATTTGAAATTAGAGGAGAGTTTTGGAAAATGTTTTCCTTAATTTTTGAAGGGAAGTCATTTTCCTTAATTTTGAGGAAAATGAGTTGATTTGGAAAATATTTTTCTAAACTTTTGTCCCAACCAAACATGAGAAAAATTGGAAAATATTTTCCAGAAATTTTTTTCCTTCATACCAAACACACTCTAAAAGTGATAAATTATACTCATTTATTTTATTAAATATAAGCTAAATGGTATAGGGTTTTAAATAGTTTTTAGGGAAACTTACATAAATATACTATATTAAGAAAATATTTACCATTTATAGAAATAATATTTTTTTCACTAGATCATTTTTAATACATTATAATACAATTTTAATACATATTACAGAGAACAATTTATTATTCACATATAGTACAAGTTTTATTAATGATTAATTCATTTATAATACATTTTAATATTCTTATAATACAATGCGTCAATTTCTTACAAAACAAGCATAATATATTTTTAAAAATAATTATAATATATATTTATTGCACACATAATTCATTTTTAATACATATTGCAGATTAACATAGTGTTGCTATAAATGGTAATAAATAAAAAGTATCGCTAAAATCAGTAATTATTTATTCAAAGGTATCATTCCAAGTAATTTAGGAAAAAATGTGAAACTAACATAAATATAGTACATTAAAAAAATATTTACCATGTATAGCAACAATATATATTTTTTCTCTTGATCACTTTAATACATTTATAATACGGTTTTCATAAATATTATAAAGAACAATTTATTATTTACATATAATACAAGTTTTATTGATAGATAATACATTTATTACACATTTTAATATTCTTATAATACATTGTGTCATTTTCTTACAAAACAAGCATAATATATTTTTAAAAACATTTATAATATATATATTGCATACATAATTCACTTTTAATGCATATTGCAGATTAACATAGTGTTGCTATAAATTGTAATAAATAAAAAGCATTGCTAAAATCAGTAATTATTTATTAAAAGATATCATTCCAAGTAATTTAGGAAAAAAATACTTGAATTGGTATCTTTTAATAAATAATTATTGATTTTAGTGATACTTTTTATTTATTATCATTTATAACAATATATAACAATACTATGTTAAATCTGCAATATTTATTAAAAGTGAATTATATATACAATATATAACTGTTTTTTTTAATATACTATTTTGTTTGGTAAGAAATTGACACATTGAGTTATAAGTGTATTAAAATGTGTGATAAATGCATTATCTATCAATAAAACTCGTATTATATGTAAATAATAAATTATTCTTTATAATATGCATTAAAATTGTATTATAATTGCACTAAAGTGATCAAGTGAAAAAAATATATTATTACTATAAATGACTAAATTTTATTTTAATTTAGTGCATATATATATATATATATATATATATATATATATAATTTAATTACTAAGAAAATAAGAAAATTTAATTACAACATTAAAGTTTAAAGAAAATTTTATTGAAATATCTATTGAAATACCCCCTCCTCTCATTTGGTATCAGAGCTAGTGATCTTGATTAGACCAACAACATATGAAAAAAGATTTTTATTCTAAAAAGACCTTTGCTTGTCATAAAACCTTATTTTATAATAGACAGCATTTAAAGACTGTTAGATTATATAAAAAATCTTTAGAAAAACATCTTTTTACTTTAGACATAAGACTATCTTTAACCTATACATATACAGATTCTTTAGATAATCTTAGAGAAATTATTAGACATAATCAAAATCAAATAAGAAACGAATTAGATTTAATAAATTTTGAAGAAACTGAAGTAATTAATATAATTAAAATTATTAAAAATAGTCCTTATTATTATAATTCTGTAGGATAATATATGAGAAGACCCTATAAAAATACTAAAGAATATAAAAAGACTAAAAAAGAATTATTAAATTTATATTTAGAATCAGATAGATTATTAAAAGATTTAAAAACAACAAGTTCAATAAGTTCTAAAAAAGAAATTAGTAATAAATTAGATTATATATTTTTCTTAGCTAAAATATTAGAAAAGAAATTAGTAAGACATTTTATATCTAGAAATATTCAAATAAAAATTATTTTATGAGAAATCTTCCTTTTGCAAAAAGTATAAGATTTAATTATTGGCTATTATATAGAGATAAAAAGGAAAAAGAAAGACTACAAAAAGCAGAAAAAGCAATAGAAGCATATATATATATATACGAAAACGAGTTTTTTAAACCAAGAAACTTTTATTTTGAATATAACGTAAATAATAATGAATATATAAACGCTTTAAAGTGGGAATTACAAGGAATTAGTGAAAGTATAAATAGATATAATAAAAGAATAGAATTTTTTAATAAATATTATAAACCAACTACTTTAGGATAAAATATTACTAGTAAAAATAGCTTCATTAAAAAGTTTAGAATATTTAGATCTACAAATAACTATAGAAAAAAGATTTAAAAGATTAAAAGGAGAAAGTATTATTAAGTGTAATTTTGATAGTGGAGATCATAGTCTACATACAGAAGATTCTCAATTAATACTTTAATAGATTTAATAATAAACCTTAGTGAAAAAATTAAAGAAAACAATAATAAAATTATAAAAATATTAAGTGAACAAGAAGAAACTCAAAATAGACAAAAACTAACTTATAATAAGATAGAAGAAAATTTAGATTATTTAAAAGAACAAGGAATAGAATTAACTAAAAAATTAAATAATAGATTAAGAGAAGAAGTTAATAATACTTTAGTTATAAAATTACAAGAAATAAGGACAGAATTGGAGTCATAAAAGAAATAGTTCTTTCATGATAGATCTAGTAGAAACAGAAACATTTAAAGAAGCAATAACATTAATAGAAAAAAGAACAACACTTCCTTTAGATTATAAAGAATTTAACGCACCTTCAAAATCAGATCAAATTATCATAAAACAAAATAATATAATAATATCACTTTTATTACAGTTACATAATAAGATAGATAAAAAAGAAAAATCAGAAGGTAAAAATATTACAACCGGAGTAGAAGAATTAATAGAAAAGCTAAATAAGATAGAAATTACTCCTCAAACAGAAAAAATAATTAAAAAACAGAAAAAATGGACATTTTTTCAACTGGATCAAGAAATAAAAGACCAGAAAGACCAGGACCTAGTTACACCCAGAATAAAATAAGTAATAATTTTATCTCAAGAATAATAAATAGAAAGACAAAAGAAGATAATAATCAACAATTAGATGAAATAATAGATACAGATAAAGATATACAAATATTCCAACAAAATCAATTAAATTTATTAAATCCAAAAGTTTTATATAATACAAATTCAAAATCCCAATTATATAGACATTACAGAGAAGAACAATTATCAGTATTAGGAAAAAACTCTGTATCCTTGCCCCTTGTAAATGAAGAATCTGTAAAAGAAATGAAATATGTTAAAAAAGATTTAATGCATATGGGATTAATAGTTATAGGAATTAAAGGATTAACTAGAAAAAATTTAGGAACCAAAACATTAATTACAATATATGACAAAAGATGGTCAGACATAAAAAAGGCAATTATTGGATTAACAGAAGTAGATATGACTAATAATGGAGGAATATTTTATATAAGCCCAGATTTTATGATGAATTTAAATGAATTTGGAAATCACATTAGAATAGGAATACAAACTAAAGGATATGAAGAAATGCATAGTGGAAAAAATTTATTAATGTGTGTAGGATTTTTAGGAAAAATGACAGACAGTAGTAATACTAGATTTAGATTACAAATAAAGATGTAGTAGAAGTAATGGGAAATAAAGGAATAAAATTAATAAAACCAATAAAAATAAATCCTGAAGAATATGCAGGTTTAGAATGGAAATTAGGTGACTTTAAAGAAAAAGAAGCTTTAAGACCAGACAATCATTTAATATATACAAATTCTAAAGGAGAACCTTCAATTAGATTTACAGACTATAATTATGAAGCTCAAAAAGACATTGAAGAAGAAAGTATTGTAGAAGAAATGCCTTTAACGGGAATGAATATAGAAGTAATATTAGAAGAAGATTATGCAGTAGAGTTAGCTATAGAAAAAGCAAAAGAAATATGTAAAAATAATAGAAATAGATTATTTACTTGTAAAGGATGTAAATTAAAAGATTTAAATTTAGAACAAGTAATATCTCATTTTAAAATATGTGAACAAAGAACAGATAATAAGGGTTATAGATTAGAAAAAAGGCTAAAAGAAAAATCCGAAAAAATAGATAATATAATGAATGAAATACAAGAAAATGATAGTGAAAATTCAGAACTAGAATCTATATTTAGTCAAAAAGAATTAATGGAAACAGCAAGTTCTAGTAGTCCATTTCAAAGGACAAATGAACAAGGTTATACTGCAGATAATAGTACAGGAAATATACCACGTAGAAGAGTATATAGACAAGGAGATGTTCCTACAACAGAAATTAAACCTATGGGAAAAAGAATGCCTATAGAAGAACCATAATACTCAAGAAGGAGGAAGTAAAGGAAAAATTCTAAATATAGCTGCACATGATCCACAAAGATGGAATTCAGTAATAGACTTATGGAAAGGAATAGTAGTAGCAGATTTTATAAAAAACTATACAGAAACTGATGCAGAAACAATGTATAAATACTTAGAAACATTTTTAGGAGAATCAACTAAAGCCTTATGGGAAGCTTATAAAGTAGAATTCCCATCAGAATTTCAGTATTTAGTATCTTTAGGACCAAACCCATATAATTTTACAAATAAAATACATACTTTAATAACAGGAGAAGACCCAAATAGTGGATTAGTAGCTTTACAAAGGAATGCAGTAATAAAACTAGAACAATTAAGTATAAGTAATTGGTATTATATAAAGAAATTTTTAAATGATTATTTCTATTATTGTACAATTAGTGGAAATGCATTTGATCAAGATTTAGGTAAAAAATTATTTAATAAATTACCTGGAGCCTTAGGAAGAGAAATAGAAGATAGATGGACCAAAAGAGATGGAGTATCCCAAAATCCTCAAGCAAAATGGTCAATAGGACATAGAATACAACATATAATGGAAATATTACAAGAAAAATGTACTAATTTACAAATACAAAAACAATTAAAACAAAATGAAATGAATTTCTGTAAAGATATAATATATACAACTCAAAATTATGATAAAACTCAATATAAAAAGAAAAAATATAAAAAATATAATCCACAATATAATAGAAAATATAATAAAAAAGGATATTTTCTTAGGAAGTCCTCAGCTAGAAAACCATATTTAAATAGGGATAGACATGTTAGAAAATATAGAACAGATAGAAATTATAAAAACAAGTTAGAATGTTTTACATGTGGAAGTATAGAACATTTAGCAAATACTTGTCCTAAAAGATATAATGCAAAGACTAGAAATGCTCAATTAGTAGAAGAATTTAACGAAGCATTATTAAATGTAGATGAATATATGTCAGATAATGAAAGTATTTACTCTATAGTAAGTATTGATATAGAAGAAAATAATAAAGAAGAAGATTCTTCTAATTCAGAAGGAGAAGAATTAATTAATGAAATAGGAATAGAAAATTTAAATATAGATGATTTAAAAATTAATTTTATGAATATAATAGAATGTGAACATAATTTTGAAAAAGACACAGGACTAGATAGTAACCCATGTAATTGGTGTAAATGGTATCCAAGTAAATATAAAAGAGCTAAATGTAATAAATGTTTTTTAGAAGGATGTATAAGTTGTATAGAAACACAGTTAGGAATAATAATTCAAAAAAGGAAAGAAATAAATACAAACGAATCTTTAATAAATTTAAAAGTATCAGTATTAGAGGCAAAAGTTAAAGAATTAGAAGAAAGAATATTAAGGTTAGAAAAAGGAAAAATATTGAACAAGAACTACCATTAGATAATCAAGAATTAATGAATGAAGAATCTAATAATTTAATATGTAATCAAGATAAAAATATAAATACTGTCAAAATATTAGCAAGACTACAAATAGGAAAATATGAAATAGAAACTTTAGCTTTAATAGATTCAGGATGTACAAAAAGTATTTTAAATAAGAAAATAGTACCACCAGAATTAATAAAAACTTTAGAAAAACCACTTGCAGCTATGCAAATGGATGGAACACATAATATATATAAATATTATATAGATAAAGCACAAGTTAGTTTTTTAAATACTTGTTCAGAATTTTATAAACCTACCTATAAAATGGACAAAATATGGGTAAGAGATTTAGATATAAGGGTAGATTTTGTTCTAGGACTTAGACTTCATACTATATAATAAAGGAGGTACTTTAATAACTAGTGATGGAATATTTTTTATGAAAAACATTACTTATACTTCAGTATTAACTAATAAAATTAATACTCAAATAAGACATAAAGAAAAATGTTGTGAGAATTGTGAAGATAATATAAAATGTAGTAAAATAGGATGTAATATATTATATGAAGATATACTAGAATCAGATGAAGAAGATATAGTTAATAAAAACTATGTTTTAATAGAAATGGAAACAGAATTATATAATTTTAAAACAGGAATTAAAACAATAGGACAAATAAGAAATCAACAAGATTTAGATAATATAGTAAAAATTTTAGATCAGATTGAAATAATAGGAGAAAAACCTTTAAAACATTGGGAAAATAATAAAATAGTATGTAAATTAGATATAATAAACCCAGAATATATAATAAAAACAGCTTCAATAGAAGCTACTAATCAAGATTTAGAAGATTTTAGAATACAAATTAAAGAATTATTAGAATTAGGAGTAATAAGAAGATCTACTTCAAAACATAGATCAGCAGCTTTTATGGTAAGAAATCATAGTGAAATAGTTAGAGGAAAAGCTAGAATGGTCATAAATTATAAAAGATTAAATGATAACACTAGAACAGACGGATATAAATTACCAGATAAAACAGAGTTAATAAATAGAATTCAAGGAAAAACAATTTTTAGTAAATTCGATTGTAAGTCAGGATATTGGCAAATAAAAATGCATCCAGATAGTATAGAATGGACAGCATTTACCTGTCCTGAAGGACATTTTGAATGGTTAGTTATGCCATTTGGATTAAAAACAGCACCTCCAATATTTCAAAGAAAAATGGATCAAATATTTGGAGAATATAAAAGATTTGTTTTAGTATATGTAGATGATATTTTAGTATTTAGTAAAGATATAAAAGAACATTTAGGACATTTACAAACAGTTTTTAGATTATTTGTTAATAATGGAATAATAATTAGTAAAAAGAAAATAGAATTATGTAAAAATTATATAAATTTCTTAGGAATTACTTTAGGAGAAGGAAAAGTTAAACTACAACCTCATATAGCTAAAAAAGCTTTAGATATGCCAGACAAATTAAATACATTAAAAGAGTTACAAAATTTTTTAGGAATAATTAATTATGCAAGACCATTTATTAAAGATTTAGGTAAAATAGCAGGACCATTATATTCTAAAACAGGCTCTAAAGGGCAAAGAAATTTCAATATAGAAGATATAAAATTAGTACAACAAATAAAATAAAAAATAAAAAATATACCTGATCTTAATATGCCATTAGAATCAGACTATTTAATAATAGAGACAGATGGAAGTTTTGATGGATGGGGTGCAGTATTAAAATCAAAACCAATAAATATAGTTCGAAACAAGAAGAAAAAATTTGCGCTATCAAAGTGGAAAATTTAAAGAAAAAGGAAATAAAGCTAGTATAGATGTAGAAATTTTAGCTGTTATATATGGTCTAAATAGTTTTAGAATTTATCTTTTAAATAAACCAGAAATTTTAATAAGAACTGATTGTGAAGCAATAGTAAAATTTCATCAGAAAATAAATGACAAAACAAGTAGTAGAAGAAGATGGTTAAACTTTTTAGATACTATATCAATTTATAATTATATAATTTTTGAACATATTAAAGGAAATGATAATAAAATTGCAGATCAATTAAGTAGATTATTAATCAAAGTTTAATTTTACATTTTTCAGAATGAGACCATCTTTTCCAGACAAGGGCAAAGGAGTTCAACCTCCATCCCCAGATTATTCAGACTTATACAAACAGACAGTATTATCTAATTTAAATTTCAGACCTTTAAATAAAATAGATGATAATAGAATAGAAAGAATGCAATTTGGACAACATAATTTAATAGCATATGAATCATCTAATTTAACTTTTAGAAGTTTACCTATATACCAGATAGATAAACAACAAAAATGTTTAATAGATAATATATGGATAGCTCATAATAAGAAAGATACTAAATATATAATTGCAGTTTTAAATGCTTTAGGATTCTACTTTAATAGTAAAAATAAAGAAAATAAATTTAAATATTATGTTGTTATTCATGGTAGAATAAATGGAATTTTTCAGACTTGGATAGAAGTTTTAGATTCTATAAAAGGTTTTTCTAAACCTCTTTTTAAAGGTTTTAATGATTTTACTGAAGCACTAGACTATGCTAGGGGAGTATTAGGCCCAAACTACTATATCTCTCCCTCTCTTAAACAAAATCCAGACAAAATACCTCAATACCATATTCAGAAAGACACAGATAAAATATATTTTGCGATCATTGTTCTCAATGACCGAAGCCTTCAAGAGATTAAATCATAAGAATGAATTATTAGTTCAAGAAAATCTCCAGTTGAAAGACAAAATTACAAAGATGGAGAATGATATGAAGACAAAAGACAACCAGATCAATATACAGGGTTTTCCATCCCCACTAAAAATGGATGAGACGGGTGTACATTCCCTCTGAATGTAAATAGATCCACTGTATCGGATAAAGATACAGCTAGTCCGGTTCAAACGGTAGCCGGTAAAGACTTATCAAATCCGTTAATGGCTGTCACTTTGCCAAAAAGTGAAAACGAAGAAGGATCATCTCAAGAAGACGTTTACCCCTTTCTTTTAATCAGCTCCTTAGACAAAAACTAAAAAAGTCCAAAAAAATAAAGACTTAGAATCCATAATACCCAAACTGTAGAAAAATTATTTAAAGCACAACAAGAAAAAGACAAACATATAAATCCTAGCCCAATACAAAGCCCAAGACAAATCTAGTTTCAAGTCCAATACTTCAGATAATTTTTCAGACTCTTCTCAATTCGCTCAAGACCCAAACGATGATGACTCGGTATGAGTTTTGATTCAATGCTTTACACAATTTAGATACATAAAAAAATATATATATTAAATTATGTATGTCCCAAATTGCCATTCTTCTATTTCTATTACCATCTATTTTTATGTTAAAGGTCTGAAATTTAAATTTAACTAATACCTGCTCGTAGTTGGTATAAGTCTCTCGAATAATCAGGGGATGGAGGTTGAATCCTTTGCCCTTGTCCTGGAGAAAGCTTGTCTCCATTCTGAAAATGTAAAATTAACCTCTTGATTAATAATTATCTCTAATTGATCTGCAATTTATTATCATTTCCTTTAATATATTTCAAAAATTCTATAATTCTATTAAAATTACATAGTATCTAAAAAGTTTAAACCAATCTTCTTCTACAACTGTATTGTCATTTATTTTCTGATGAAGAATTTTCATATTGGCTTCACAATCAGTTACTTATTAAATGGTTCTGGTTTATTTAAAAAGATAAATTCTAAACTTTTAGCCTATATACAGCTAAATTTCTACATTACGTATAACAGCTATTATTTCTTTTCTTTAATATTTCCACTTGATAGGCGCAAATTTTTTCTGTCTTGTTCTCGAACTTATTTATTTGGTCTTGACTTTTAATACATGCACCCCAATCCATCAAACTTCCATCTTCTCTATTATTACAATAGTCTGATTGCTAAGTGGGCATATTAAGATCCAGGTATATTTTTTTATTTTCTTTTATTTGTGTCACTAGATTTATATCTTCTATATTGAAATTCTTTCGCCCTTTAGAGCCTGTTTGATAGAATATAATGGTCCTGCTATTTACCTAAAATCTTTATAAATCGGTCTTGCATAATTTAATTATTCACATAAAAATTTTGTAACTACTCTTTAATGTATTGTAATTTGTCTGGACATTACTCAAAGCTTTTTTAGCTTATAGATGTTGTAGTTTTAACTTTTCCCTCTCCTAAAAGTAAATTTCCTAAGAAATTCTATATAATTTTTACATAATTCGTAATTTTCTTTTACTAATATTATTCCATTATTAACAAAATAATTCTAAAAACTGGTTTGTAAATGTCCTGAAATGTATTTTTATATCTTTATCTAAATAACTAAAATATCATCTACACTATACTAATACAAATCTTTTTATATTCTCCCAAATATTTGGATCCATTTTTTTCTTTGAAATTGGAGGTGCCTGTTTTTCAATCCGAATGGCAAACTAACACATTCAAATGTCTTTCAGACAGGCTAAATGCTGTCACATTCTATGCTATCTGGATGCATATTTTATTTGCCAATATCCCGACTTACAAATCGACATTTTACTAAAAAATTTTTTTCCTTGAATTCTATTTTTAACTCGTGTTTATCTGGTAATTTATATCCGTCTGTTCTAGTGTGTATCATTTAATCTTTTATATTTCTATGACCATTCTAGCTTTTCCTCTAACTAATTTCAACTATGATTCCTCTTACCATAAAACCTGCTGATCTATGTTTGAAGTAGATCTCTCTTATTACTCCTAATTCTAATTAATTCTTTAATTTGTAATTGCTAAAATCTTCAAATCTTGATTAGTAGCATTCTATGAAGCTGTTTATTATATATATTCTGGGTTTATTATATCTAATTTACATACTAGTATTGATTGATTTTCCCCAATGTTTTAAGGTTTTGTCTCCTATTATTCATCTGAGTTCTAAAGTTTTACTAATATTATCTAAATCTTGTTGATCTTTTTGTCCTTTGTTTTAAATTTGCCCTGTTTTAAAAATATATAGATTCTTCCTCCATTTCTATAACACTAGTTATTTATAAACTACTATCCTTTCTTCATCTGATTCCTAGTATATCTTCATATAATATATAATCCCTATTTTACTAAACATTTTATATTATTTTCACAATTCTCACAACATATTTTTCCTTTATGTCTCATTTGAGTATTAATTTTATTGGTTAATAACTGGATAGTAATTAAGTAATGTTTTCATATAAAATATTCCATCACTAGTTACTTAAAGTGCCCTCCTTTATTATATAGTATGAAGTCTATCCTAGAACAAATCTACCCTTATATCTAAATCTCTTACCACATATTTTGTCCATTTTATTGTAGGTTTATAAAATATCTGAACAAAGTATATTAAAAAAACTAACTTGTGCTTTATCCTATATATATTATATATATTATGTGTCTCCATCCATTTGCATAGCTGCTAAGTGGTTTTTTCTAAGATTTTATTACATATCTGGTGGTACTATTTCTTATTTAAAATACTTTTGTACATCCTGAATCTATTAAAGCTAAAGTTTCTATTTCATATTTCCTATTTGTAGTCTTGCTAATATTTGACAGTATTTATATTTTTATCTTGATTATATAAAATTATTAGATTCTTCATTCATTAATTCTTGATTATCTAATGGTAGTTCTTGTTCAAATTTTTTCCTTGTTTCTAACCTTAATATTCTTTCTCTAAATTTCTTAACTTTTCCTCTAATACTGATATACTTTTAAATTTATTAAAGATTCGTTTGATTTATTTCTTTCCTTTTTTGAATTATCATTCCTAACTGTGTTCTATACAACTTATACATCCTTCTAAAAAACATTTATTACATTTAGCCTCTTTTATATTTACTTGGATAACCATTTAACACCAATTAATGGGTTACTAT